>VUYV01000091.1:3320835-3500793 GCA_008711295.1 Anarhynchus alexandrinus | reverse complement strand
TGTTTTTTTTTTTTTGTGAGCGAGCACTCTGTATGCAATATTTTAAAGCTTTTCCTTGCAATTGGAAACTTTATACTGAAAGACGAGTTACTTACCTAACAGTTGGGCTTCAAAATCTGGAGCTTTCAAAGAATATACATGTACCACCAAATGTAGGAAGGAATGTCATGATAAAAGCAACGTAACATTCGACATTAAATAATCCCTTTCTCTGCAGCTGTTATGCACTCAACCTCCTTCCTTTGAAGTTTATAGGGAAACTTTGAATGGTTTGGATGGAGGCATGAAAGGAACACATCATCCTGAGCCGGACTGAGGCTTATTCACAAAACCCCTAATCCTTGCCCTGCCAATTCTGTATGTTTTTGTTCTTTCAGACCCGTTCTGAAATCAGACCAGTATTATTTTTTTTTTAATCACTGCTTTTCTATCTGGTATAATTTCTTGTACATTCATTTGTTATTATGCAGACTTTAAATATTACATGTTTGATTAGGCCTCTAGTTACTGTCTCCTGTTGTTTGAGATGAGGTTGTCTTTTGGCCTTGTGTTTTTTGTGTTGTCTGCAGCTTACAAAGCTGCAACTAAAATAATTCTGCATTCTTTCGAAGTGTTTCATAGTCAGAGTCATCACACATATCAGAGACAAGATACTAATTAATTTAGCAAGTGGCAGTTATTTTGAGATGGCAGTGAAATCATATGTCTCTTAAGAGTAAATCAATAAAAAAATCCTCCTTCCTGTCTCTTCCAAGCTGTCCAGCTCTCACTTGCTTCCACTAAATGTTTAGAGCTAATATATACTATTAGAGAGTCATGTTGACAAACTTGTCAACTGTAGAGTGGAAAGGAAGGGTATCTAATGTGATGGACTTTACAAAGTAGAAATGTGCAAGTTTCCCTTAGTTATGACTCATTACATGTAGTCTAAAGAAGCTAAGACATGGAAACCTTCTAGAGAGTTTGTAGGAAGGTCATAGTGTGTATCCAGCAAGAGGGTCATGTTTGTTACAAGCTTAGTTAACAGCTTGAGACAGTCAAAGACCCCAATATTGTAAATAGCTTACTATAAGTGAATGCTGAGTTCATACAAAAGTGTTCTGGCGTTTACTGCTAATGGATAGTTTTGGCAATGCTCTGCATGGGCAGAGAGGTTTTACTGTTTGTATATTTTTCCAAGACTGGGAATCAAGAAGTGTGTATTACTTCCAACATAGAAAGGTTTTAAATTCAGTTTAAGGTAATGGTAGCAGTTATAACAAACCAATTCTGGGTGAGACTTTTTTTTTTTTCTTTACTATCCCAGAAAAGCATTCACAGATTGACAAGATATTCCTTCTTCAGATGCGCTTTTATTTAAAATGGTGTTGGCTTAATTGCGACTGTAACTAGCAAGATAGCTGTTTCCTTTGCCGCTTAATGACACTTTAGACGGAAGCCACCCTGAGTGAAGATGCCTGTGCCAGACTTACAGAAGCTTGCAGAACAAAAGGAGCTGATGGACTGATTCCTAAATAAGAGAGTTGAGCTGGAAAAAGAAATTAGGCAGAATATGACAAGGGATGGGATACAATGGAGGAGCTGTCAAGCAGTTAGGGATATTTAGTGCTACACAAAGGTTTGAGGTTGTTTAGTGATTGAGATATATTAAAAGGAAAAAACGCTTTAAGAAATTGAGGGAGAATTCTGGGAAAGACTCAAGTAATTTCAGTACCTGCTTTTAATGCAATGCAGAATCCTTCAATGTGCTTGTGGTTAGCCCTTGTTGTTTTTTCCCCTTCTGTTTTTTTTTTTTTTTCTGTGAAGTGACTGTAAGGTACCTGTGTATTCCTAAGGAGTTGCAAGCCTTTCAGTCCTCCTCAGGAGATTTTTTTTTTTTTTCCTGTAGGTTTGGGCATTTCTGTACCTGTATGTATGAAGGATGGCAGGTGATAGTGGATTATGAAGGTCTGTACCCTGAGCTGGAGATGCGTGGTGTTCTGCACACCGTGGCTGTCTCCTGCATCTAAGCCATTGGTCTAGAAATGGTCTGTGTTGCAGTTATGTTTGGGGGAACCCTGCAAGGGACAGTCCTCCCAGCAGCAACAGACTGACTTGAGGAGTATCAGAGAAATCAGTGAAGAGGGAGAAAAGGGCTGTAAGGAACAGGGAGAGTTTGAAGCCCCATTGATATCTGCCAGTGTTTCCCAGGTTGTGTTTTACTCTGAGATAATTGCATGTAGTTTATTTTAAGAGAAACCAGATCCAACTCAGGTGTTTTGGTTTGTTTTTTTTTTTTTTAATTACAGAAACTGTTGCCAAACTACATGTAAGTTCATAAGATGTTTGTCCAAAGGTGTTTTTCATGGCTAACTTTGCACTCTGAAGCTGATGTATGACTGGAGTATCAGTGCATGGAGACTTTTTGACCCCTTTTGCTGCCCTTGATGACTTTGTGAAGTCAAGTTTTTGTTAAGGTGCTAGCTTCAAAAGTGTGGTGGCATACCCCACCTCCCCCCAGCCCCCCCTTATTTCTAGCTTGCAGATAAATTGCATCTTTCCATATTGAGGCAGCTCACGGGTTACAGTGCAGTAATTATCCCTGTCTGTTTGCTCTGTCACTCTGTAGCTTGCATTTGATAAAATTGATGTGATCTGCTTTTTGTTATCTCAGAGGCTTCCACAGGATTCATGGAGTTCAAATATATGGTAGAGAGTTATGTTAGGCTGCTGATAGCCAGCCCCTGTGGCAATGTGGCAATTCCCTTTAACTGAACTTAGCGTTAATTGCTTCAGAAGAGTCTGCTGAATGTTGCTTGTGTCACCTTTGTGTTGTCCTAGCTTGGCTAGAGGAGCTCCTGGTATAATTTAGATTGAGGTTCTTAAGACAACTTGTTACTTTGGAACCATTTCAGGAAACAGCTATGTGGAGCTGCCCAGATTTTTGGGGGGTTGCAAAGTGCTGCTTTCCCCAGGATTAACCCTCTCCACGCTTTGAGGTGAGAAAGGTGGAAGGTACCTGGTGTGTGTCTCCAGCAGTGCCCAGTCCAGAAGCCTACACTGGTTGTTTATGTCCTGTCAGCAGCAGAAATGGTAACACAGTTCAATTAATTTTACCTCCTTGGACCTTAATTCTCCATGTTTTAAATAGGAGCGACTGACTAATGCTGGCTCTTTTGTAAGGCATTTCCAGGCCTGCTGATGGCAGGTGGTGTGGAAGAGCTATGTGCAGCTAATATCCCCGTCAAAGTAGGTGTATTAGGTAATATGCTGTCATTCCTCTATTAATAAATACAATATGGCATCTTATTTGGAGAGAAGTGGAGCAGTGGTCTCCAAAGTGAGGTGTCCGCAAGATGATCCATTGGGGTGTTGGAGAAAATATTGGAACTTCTATTTATGTTTATTTTTTAGATTAAAAAAAAAGAAAAAAATAAGCTTTACTAATACTTAATATACGGCTTGATACTGGTGCCCTCACTTGGTCCATATGTTGGATGGTCACATGTAAGGTGTGGTAAACAAGGTATCCTGAGGGAAGAATGGATGCTCCTTAATGTGGAGAGGTTGACGGTGGCATCTTCACTCATTCATTTAAGCATATTGTGATGTATTACAGTTTATGTGTGTCCAGTTAAGTGGATTTAAAGATTATATTATCTATTTTTAACTAAACTAACCCTCACAAAATGGACAATTGTCTTAAAAACATTCCTGCAAAGAAAGTGTGGATTGAATAGAATACTAATAATGTGAGCACAAGTGAACAACAAGAAAATGGCAGACCTGACACTTCTCCTATTCATAGTAGAAGCTCTCTGTCAGCCACATTATGAGGTAAAAACAATGATGTCCTAATCAGATCTGACAAGAACTTGGCCAAAAAGAATTGAAATTATCAGTATTGAAATAAACTGAGCTTTGTGATGCAGCAATTCAAAGGTTTGGTTCAAATTGTTAAACATGATTGTTAAAAATAAATAAGCATATTTGATCTCATAACTGTCCCTAAAAAAAAAAATATATATATATATATTTTTGGGAGAGCAATATTTTTTGTACCATGCATAAGTAAAATAAAAATTAAAAATACTGTTTGTTTCATGTTTCTCTCATCCTTTTTATTTTTTGTGTATGTTATAAAATGTACTTAATGTATTAGTACAGTAGTACATGTATGTAACTTTTAAATAAATATGCATATATTGGAGGTACATGCTCAGATTTTTTTACTCATGGGGTATATGATCAAAATGTTTGGAAACCACTGATCTAGAGAATAGACACTTAAGTAGTAAATAACAGATTAGATCATTTCCCTTCATTCATTTGGTGTCTTACAACACTATATACTGTCGGTGTTGTGGGGGAATTGAAATTTTCCTGTGGCTGACCAGTTTGTTTTGCATGGGATGTTTCAGAGTTGAATCAGTTCTGTCATGTACAGAGCGTGGTGTCCTGTACAGAACGCAGTGTCCTGTAAGGCTGCTGCTACTCTGAGGCACATGTTGTGCAGTGTCTGAGTAATGAATTTGGCTAAAGAGCCTATGTATTAACTGCTGGTATTTTGTTGAGTTCATTAACGTCCTTTTTTAGATTTTAGCTTTTCAAAGTTAATGGCTTTGACTGGAGTGATTAACACCAACCTTGGTGCCTGTGGCAAGGTTAAAATGACATAAAATGTTTTGGAACACAAACTTTGTCATGGTCCTCATTATGTGAAATACCACTGTATGTCAGCCAAGGACACCTTGATTAGTCTGTAACGTCCTTCTATTAACAGTTTCTTTTTCCCCCAATGATAGATATTTATTAATACAAGGTATATAATGAAGATTTATTCCTTCTAGAGAGCTATATACGTGTTCATGTATTTCTGATTATATAGCAATTTTTGAACCACTAGTAAAAGACTAATGACCTGAGGAAAGGCATGTGGAGATTCAAAACTTTACCAACTCTGAATGTATAACATGGTGCTTTTTTGTTGATTCTACATGAATGAATGTATAATCAGGTATTTAAATGTGAATATCAAACATTACACTGTGATAATGAGTTAGCACATTATATTTTGAAAGTGTTACACAGAGAAATGCAATTGATAACATTTCATTTCTGCTAACGTTCTTGTTTTTATAGTCTTATTTCTGTCTTTTTTTCTCTATAAAAGTTTAACGCTTATTTTGTGTGTGTGAAGTAAATCTAAAACCACATTTATTAAGGGCACAACTTTGCATGCACCGAGACTAATTCTAAAATTTGAACTACAGATGTGCAAGTTAAGGCCTGAGATACTAGATTTCCTTGATGCAATTATAATTTCTGGGCAATGAAATGCCTTCACCACGAATAATAATGACGAGAGTAGAAAATATTGTATTTAGTGATTTATTTTTTTCCTTCTTTTATTTCTTCAATGCTTTTTCTAGTAGTTTCCATGATACTTGGTATGCTCTATTCAGAGGAAGTGGGAATATGGGCATAACTCATGTTTAAGTACATAGATAACCAAACCTTCAAAAGGAGCTTGCTCTAATTAGCATGCACTGAAATTGGGGTAATAGACTGATACAGAATTATGCAAAAACTGTTCTGTACATCAAGTTTTCCATCTTTTTTCCTCTGTGGATGAAAGACTGTAACTTCTGGAGTTACTTTTTCTTACTTGGAGTTTCATCTTTTTATGGTCCCTTTTTGTGCATTTGTCCTCTGGCTCACTGTAAAGGCAGCCCCTTTCCACTTGGTTAGTTATAGATCTGCAATACCTTTCCCTATATCACCTTTGTACCTGTGTACCATTTTTCTATGCTTAGGCAATTACTTTGCCCTGCAAAACAACTGTAAGGATCATACAGACCAAGCCTCCCCTTCTGTGGATCCGCCACCCTCCTGCACTGATTAAAAACATTGTGCTGGTGCGGAGCACAAAACAGAACCTCTAGGATGGGCTGAATCCATTTCTTCTGTGCAGGTGACCTGTGTAATGCTAATCTCCAATGAAGAGGGGGTGGGGGTGGTGATGGAGGTGTGTGTGTGTAGAATTGCTGGACTCACTCATGTTGTCCTAAAAAGAATTCAGGTCTTTTTCTGAAAGTAGGAGGAACACCAGAGGAAAAAATGTTACTGTAGTTTACTCACATATCATGGAGGTAACTGGGTGGCACTGCTGATTCTGTTTTCTAGAAAATGCACTGCCAAAAGCTTCATAAAGATCCACTGAGGAGTGAAAGGAGAGTGGGAGCGAGTCTTAGAAGATGTAGTTCAACAGAAACCTGGAAGGTTATTGTGATTATGTCAAACTATGAGGAAGTTTTTCTACCTTCGTGTTACAAAAGCCAGTGTTTCCAGATTTTTGAAAATAGTTGTATATTTTTCAAAGCTCTAGTGTGGTTTAATTTTTTATTCTGTTGTTGTATGGAAGAAATTGAATGCATTCTTTATTTCAAGACTCATTCTTACCTCATAATAGCTTAGTTTTATTAAGAAAGTTTGGTTCTACTCTCTTGTGAGGTAACTTTCCAACAACTTATTTACATTTGTATGTTTTCTTCTGTTTTACTTCAGTTCTTGAAACCCCATCTACTTCAAATTTAATTGCAATTCTGAGAGAGGTTTTTCCTAGTTTTGTTGCATTAAATATTTATATCTAATAAAGGAAAATAGTGGAAGAAATGGACAAAGCTGGGATCAGTTATTGTTATCAAGTTGTACCCAGGAGCTGCAATGAATGAGTCAGGTGTTTAATATGAAAGAGTGATCAATTTCATTTCTGCATTCTTAGAATCCATGTATAATCATGTAATTTATCAGTAGTTAGCATAAAGTGACAGTGGTGACAATGTATTTGTTATAAACAGATTTTAATTTACAGGTAAATGTTAAAATATTGAATGTTGAGGAAGGAAATTAAACTTTTTTCCATCTGCTTTTGTGAATTCCCACAGCTATCTTGAGAGTGCAGAAGCTTGCACATAAATTATGAGTAAAATGTGTTTATTATTTAAGTAACATGTAGTGCTCAGCTTTTAAGGGAGAGGAGAATATCCAATTCTGCTTTTCAATTTAGAATTCAGTTTTTAAAAGCATGGAGATTTAACTTTGGGTTTAAAAGCGAAACAGATCTAGGGCCCGTCCTGTATTTCATTCTAATCTTGTGACCCCTAATATTTATTCAGAATAAAGCGCCACTGAATTATAATACTAAGTCCTTCTCTCTTACTGTTTCTCTCAGCCTTATTTTCTCCCATTCCTTCTCCTGTTCTATGGTAACCAGGTTTGTCTTTTTAAGTTGTTTGAGCTGAAGCAGCAGAATACGTACAGATTATCTTTCTTTTCTTAGGCTCCAGTCTGTTGGTGTGATTCGTGGACTGAAATAATATCAAAATTGGAATGAGAGTTCTGAGGAGAAAGATCTGGGGGTCCTGGTAGATAGTAAATTATCCATGAGCCAGCAATGTGCCCTTGTCGCCAGGAAGGCCAATGGAATCCTGGGCTGCATAGGGAAGAGTGTGACCGGTAGGTCGAGGGAGGTCATTCTCCCCTTCTACTCTGCACTGGTGAGGTCACAACTGGAATACTGTGTCCAGTTTTGGGCTCCCCAGTTCAAGAGGGACAGGGAACTGCTGGAGAGAGTCCAGCGTAGGGCAACTAAGATGATGGAGGGATTGGAGCATCTCCCTTATGAGGAAAGGCTGAGAGAGCTGGGACTCTTTAGCCTGGAGAAGAGAAGGCTGAGGGGAGACCTTATTATGGCATACAAGTATCTAAAGGGTGGGTTGAAGGAGGGTGGAGCCAGACTCTTTTCAGTGGTTCCCAATGACAGGACGAGGGGCAATAGGCACAAGTTGGAACATAGGAAGTTCCATTCAAATATACGGAAAAACTTCTTTACAGTTAGGGTGACAGAGCACTGGAACAGGCTGCCCAGGGAGGTTGTGGAGTCCCCTTCTCTGGAGATTTTCAAGACCCGCCTGGATGCAGTCCTGAGTAATGTGCTCTAGGCAATCCTACTTTGGCAGGGGAGTTGGACTAGATGATCTCTAGAGGTCCCTTCCAACTCTGAAAATTCCGTGATTCCGAGAGCAGAAGTGGTACCTTGTGAAGAAAATTAAGTCTGGTTTTCTGTAGCTTTTGGTTTAGCAAAACAGAGCTTCCCCGGTAATGGCAAAACAACATAAAAATTTGGCTGGAAACCATCTTGACACAGATTTTTGGGTATCTGGTTTTAGTAAGTCCCACATTCCATTGTCTTTCTGTCTTGCCTAGTTAAACAGGAGTAGGTTCTACCTAAAGGATTAATGTTCTGAAGTTTGAGATGATTTCCATTCCCTGAAACTCTCTTCAGCAGTCAAGATTCCCTCTGCTTCTTGAGCAGCTTTTTGATTAGGCTTTCTCTGAAGAGCTAGTTAAATATTACATATAAATAAAAAATGCCTGAATTGAGCAAAAAGTCTGATTTTGTGGGTAGCTGTGAACAACTTTATGTATCAAGCTTTTCAATTGACCCTGATTTGCTGCGAAGGAAAAATTCTTCTGCCAACTAGATGCCAGATTTCTGCCTATAGTACTTTCCTCCTGCTCTGATGACACAGTTTAAACATCGTAACTGAGTGGCTCTAAGCAATATCTACCATAGTTCTTTATGTTATCCTTGGTGTATGGAAAAGCACCATATGAACTATAACTCAGTGAGAAAAGAAAATTGGTGTATGTTTTTGCATTTTTAGGGCTTTTAATACTTTAACATATGTAAGTGTAGAGCATGAATAGTCTAGACCAACTTCTATGAAATGGTTTTGCAGAGTGGTGAGAATGTATTTCTGGACTGTCATGGTTCGTAAAAGTTTTGTGGCTGATGAATTCCACAATACATAACCACCACATACTTTGTATTTCCTGCTCTGGATGGAGAAACTTCCTGAGCACTCTGAGGTACAGAGGGGTAAATAATGTATTGGCTCTTCTCACTTCTGAGTTTTGTATGCAAAGGACCAAAATATTTCTTGCAGTATAAAAAAACCCTAGACTTTTTCTTAAGTCCGTGTTATTCAAGATCTGGGAAATGCTGTTTGCTCTGTCACAGAGGGGAAAAAAAAAAAACCAAAAAAACCCCAAACACTATTTAGCTTCAATGCAGTTGAAGAAACTTGAGACAGATTTTCATGCATAAATGCCATTATAAGAAGCATCTCTCCTAAAGTGCAAATTAGCTAAGTGACTTGGAAGTATTCTTGTCCTTCATGTCTTCCAAAGGATCTTATCCTAAATTGAATCATGTGATACTGTAGCTTTACTAACATCACAATTCTGACCAATGCAATTGTACTCATTTCTTGTCTACACCACAACTGATTCATTTGAAATCTCTACCTGTTTATATTTAAGAATGCTGCCAAGAAAAACGGAGTGCAAGCAACAACAGTGACTACAGTTAAAAGCTGAATAACGGCTCGTTCGCAGAGCACTTGTTATCAGTTTTACATCTTTTGAAAACCTTCTATTTTAAGCTTTTTTTCTACTCAAATTGAAAGACAGTAGAACTGTAGCAGAGAATATGCAGAAACGGGGAGGAATGAAAGTGTGGGACTAGGAGAGTTTGTAATCTTTTTAGAAAAACTCACAAAAGAAGCTTTTGTCATTAAAAGCAGATATTATCTAAAGTGCCTTAGTCACTGAATGAGTCCTAAACCCTTATCTTTTTTTAATGAAAAATAAGCCTTCTAAGGGATTTGGATGCTTTTGAAAATAAAGTTATGCTCCTAAATTGCTTGACACTTGATGTAAATCAATTTAATTGGACACAGATTATGCGTAGTTCCAGATCTTCATCACGAAAGAAGTAGGAACATGGAGAGCATCTCTGCTACATAAAATCTCATGGAAGAGATGCCAAAGCTAGGCACAAAGTAACTCTGCTCAAATACATGCATAATGGCAGCACCTTCTATAGACCCTTTTTAAAAATGATGGACTTGGGCAATGAACAGAAGTGCTGTCTTCCTAAATATGCAGACTTGTATAACTTTCTGGCAGAATTCCTTAGTACTGAATAACTATCTTTTGAAGCTTTTTCCTTTCCTCCCTCTTCCCTCTCTCTTTTAGCGTGCGTTTTGCAGTCATAATGCCATGAAAGTGTTTTTACTGTCTCTCACTAAACTTAAAAAAAAAAAACCAAACAAACCACTTTTTATCATGTCTAATAGACAGAGGATAACTTTTTTTTCTCTTGCCTAACTAGCTCCTTTTTGTATTTTGAATGGAGAAGAGGCTAGGGTAACATATTACAAAAAGGTTACAGCTAATATTCCATTAACTTATTTTTTTAAGACTAAAATGGTGATGGTCATACCCTTTTTTTTCACTATGGAAAAAAGTCTGCTCTTTGTTCTCTGATTACTTTGTCCAGATGTTTCATGTTGGCTTCTGTGTGATTACGTCTTGAAAGGTTACTGCAGAAGTAAAATGACTGTCTTCTTGCAAAAACCCTAGGGGAGCCTATGGGCAAGAAATAAAAGTTAAAAGCATATACTGAGGCTTTGCCATTAAGCAGAAAAATGTAGAGTGCTACTGAAAATGTTAAAAAAATGAAAGAAGCTTTTCTGTTCCACCAGTAGTGAAGCTATCGTGTCTGTGCATATATTTTTAAAAATAAAATTATTTTTGAGAAAAATAGCCTCAGTAAATGCAGAACATCAGTCTCTAGGTAGAGGGCTGGAAAGACTAGGAGCCTCAAACCTTTGTATAAACTTGGGAGGAAGAAGTGCTTTTTTTTTTTTTTCTTTGAGGGCAGTGACTTAGCTCTCTGTAAGATTTAATCTTAAGTGAATCTCTAAAAGTACTTTTTCCTTATGATTTTCTACATCTTCATATAAAATCTACTTACTTCCCTTGCCCCCCTTTCCAGTGGCTTGCTGTGTTTGCTGCATTGTTAGTGTGATGCCAGAAGGGAGGAAAATCTGGTCAAATGCCTTCTTACAGTTAGATGTCATGTTTTTGAAAGTAGAGGAAAGAGTATATGTGGAAACTTCCAGAGCAAAAGTTATGGCAGTGTTGCCTATGAACAAGCAGAACTGAAGGCCCTTACCTTTTTGAACTGTAGTTGTTTGGGATTTTTATTGGCAGATCCACACATATTGTCAGAAACCTGTTTGCTTGTTGTTTCAGGTTTTTTTTCCCTGTGGGATTCTGTGCATGTGACTGCTTACTGTGTTTCTTCCATAGCAGTATCACTTTAGGGCAGTTTATATTAGCAAATAAGACCAAGCCCCCTAATACTGGACAGCTTATCTTACACTTAACGTACGCTTAAATGGATGTTGAAACTTTGATCCAGATGGAATCTATTAAAAGGGTCCTATTCAGTCCAGTGGGGCCAAGACTTTTGCCTATATTCATGTTGTGGTAACCCCAGCCAGCAAGTAGGACCACACAGCCACTCGCTGACTTCCCCCCACAGCAGGATGGGGGAGAAAATCAGGAGAGTAAAAGTGAAAAAACTCGTGGGTTGAGAGAAAGGCAGTTGAGTAAGTAAAGCAAAAGCTGCACGCACAAGCAAAGCAAGACAAGGAATTCATTCACTGCTTCCTGTTGGCAGGCAGGTGTTCAGCCATCTCCAGGAAAGCAGGGCTCCATCACACATAACAATTACTTGGGAAGACAAAACGCTAAAACTCTGAATGTCTCTCTCCTCCTTCTTCCCCCAGATTTATATGCTGAGCATGACATCATATGGTATGCAATATCCCTTTGTTGCTTTGGAATTAACTGTCCCGGCCGTGTCCCCTCCCAGCCTGTTAAGTGCCCCCCACCTTCTTGTTGGCAGGCCAGTATGAGAAGCTGAAAAGTCCTTGACTGCTTAGCAACAACTAAAATATTAGTGTGTTATCAATATTATTCTCATCCTAAATCCAAAATACAGCACCATATCAGCTGCTAGTAAGAAAATTAACCCTATTTGAGCTGAAACTAGGACATTCTCCACCCCTTATTACCCACCATTTATGTCATGCTCAGGTCCCACACTGTCCAATACATATATATATATACTCCCAGTATCAAGGTAAGCAAAAGCTATGGAGAAGGGGAAGGATGGAAGCTCGTGACTTCTGGCACCAAGAGGAAGTCTCCTGCCCCACCTAAGGATTTACAACTGCAAAATGGTTCACTACCCTCAAAGTTAAAGAGGAGCCAGAAGGACCCGGTCCACCTAACCCTAATCTATGCAAGACTACCAGGAAGAAAGAGTGGCTGCAGTGGCCATGAGATGGTTGAGGACGGGGAGGAGGGTGAAAAGCAAGCTCCCAGCTCTGGACTTCAGGAGAGCAGGCTTTGGCCTCTTCAAAGATCCACTTGGAAGAGTCTGTGGGACTGGACGGACTGGAGGGAAGTGTGAGCCAAGAAAGCAAGTTAATATTCAAGGATCACCTCCCCAAAATCAAGAGTTTCATCCCAGTGAATATGAAGTCAGGCAAAAATGCCAGGAGGCCTGCGTGGGTGAACAAGGAGCTCCTTGTTCAAACACAAACTCAGACACAAAAAGGAAACATACAAAGGGTGAAGCAAGGAACGAGTAGCCTGGAAGGAATACAGAGGCCCTATCCAAGCATCCAGTGATGAAGTTAGGAAAGCTAAAGCCCAAATGAAATTTGATCTGGCCAGGGACATGAAAGACAACGAGAAAGGCTTCTATAAATACATAGGCTACAAAAAGAAGACTGAGGAAATTGTGGGCCCATTGCTGAAGGAGATGGGGGACCTTATTACAGAGGACATGGAAAAGACTGAGGTACTGAATTCCTTTTTGTGCCTCAGTCTTTACTAGCGAGGCTAGCATTCAGGCATCCTAGAGACCAGGAGGAAGGTCTGGAGAAAAGAAGACACACCCTTGGTGGAAGAGGATCAGGTCGGGGAGTACTTTAGCAAACTGGACATACGTGGGCTCTGATGGGATGTGCTCATGATTGTTGAGGGAGCTGGAAGGTGTCATTGTGAGGCCACTCTCAATAATATTTGATCAATCATGGCAACTGGGACAAGTGCCTGAAGGAGGAAAGCAAATGTCACCCCTGTCTTCAAGAAGGAGGACCCTGGGAACTACAGGCTGGTCAGCCTCACTTTAATCCCTGGGAAGGTTATGGAGCACCTATTCCTGGAAGCCATTTCCAGGTATGTTGAGGACAAAAAAATCATCAGGAGTGGTCAGTATGGCTTCAGCAAGGGAAAGTCATACTTAACCAACTTGATAATCTTCTACAATGAAATGAGTGGCCTGGTAGATGAGGGGAGAGCAGTGGATATTGTCTACCTGGACTTCAGTAAGGCCTTTGACACTGTCTCACATAAGATCCTCGTAGACGAGCTGTTGATGTATGGGCTGGATAAACAGACAATGAGGTGGGTTGAAAACTGAGTGAATGGCTGGGCCCAGATGGTATCCATCCTTGGAGATACTCAGAAACAGTCTGGACATGGTCCTGGGCAACTGCTCTAGGTGGCCCTCCTTGAGTAGGGAGCTGGACCAGATTACCCCCAGAGGTCCCTTCCAACCTCCACCATTCTATGACTCTGTAATGCTTGTGCATATAAAAAATGGAGGTTGAACTGTGAGGCTTACTGAAGGGTAAATAAAGATAAACGTGGATGAAGCAGAGAGTCAGAAAGAGCCACAGAACTATCCTGTTAACTCAAAATAAGAGAGAAATCAGAGTTCCTGGCAGGATTCCAGAAATAAGACTTTTATTATGATCTCCAAGACTTTTCTATGTCCAACTGGGAGTCTTCCCTACTACTTGTTGTCTAGTGCAGAAGCTAAGCATGAAATCTGTCATTGTAAACTTGATTTGCTCAGTTCTTAGCTTTGACCTTCTGGTGTTTGCAAGTAGTAGACATAATGGTTTACATGAGATAGTAACAAAAATATGGACTGGGCATAGTTCTGTGCATGAAATTAGAAATCCACAAGCTCTGTAGATTAGTGGAGAGTCTTGTGTGAGTGTGTTTACACCCCCTCATCCCCCACCCCCCTTTTTGCCCTGGCTCAAACCCACAAAACCAAAATCCCAAATCCAACACCCTAACAATTATCTCTGGTCTTTTCTGTAAACTGTGTAGCATACAGAAAATTGGATTGGAAGCAATGGCAATACTTTCTCTTCTGTCAGTAGTGTCACTCTTAACTGCAGGAAGATCACAGGATTTTTGTACTTGGAAATTATATGTCATTTGAATTCATTTTTTTGCAATATTCTGAATAGTTGAATCCCTTAAAAAATTGCATTATATAAAATAATTGCTGCCACTGAGACACTGACACTTCAGGATTATATTGCAAGCAAAGGAATGCTTTGGCTGCACACAAATGGGTAAGCCTTCAATACACCCAGGAGGGCCATCTAATCTGTAATTACAAAGAGGTTTTTGAGATAAAGACTTTGAATGTCAAACTCTCGATTTATCAGATGTATTATATGTAGGAGAATAGAGTAATTATCTTATGCTTTTTGCTGAAATTATTTATACCAGACATTTTCAGATGGTATGATCTCAGGTGTTCCAGTCTGCGGACAAGTGTTGTTCTGTGAAGCATTGCCAGCTGTTCTGCAGGGCTGCTGCTTTCCATGAGGAAAGCATCTGTCAAACTACAAGTGCTTTGCTTTCTGCTCCTAAAAGCTGTGTTTTGGACACGTGTGTGCATGCATGTGCGCTTCTCTGTCCCTCACCCCTTTTTATGACCATAAAAATTGAGAGACAACACATGTTGAGAAATGTTCAGGTTACTGGATTTCTAAACATAACAAGATTGTAGGAGTAGACTTGGTGGGAATAAGTTTTAAAGAGGTTTTAGGCAGTAAACTGAATGAGGATAAGGATGTCTTAGAAGTAGGTAAATTCTCTTTGTGGTGAGCACTTGCATCTGGTTACAGGTATCTGAACAGATGCACAGAATGTGCTTTGAATTGGACTGACTGACTTTGTCTCTATTTATGAATGGATGTGTAAAGAAGCCAGTGCTCTTAACCTGCTTTAAGATAACAGCAAGGTGAAGGTAGAATAGGTCAAAAGTAGAGTACGAATCTAGTTATCCTTGTAGGTTTTAACTATTGATATACATTGCAAACATAATTTCCTTAATCTTTACTGTTGCAATCTGAGTTAGTGTAGAAAAATCTTTCCTCTGTTTTTATATATTGCCTCAAGAGCATCCAATCCAAGGATAGTTTTGGACCTCATTGCAATGACTGCAATGACATGAATGGGTAAACCACAGGGTGGTGTTTTCAGGCTTAGCAGAAACATGAGAGCTAGAGACAGTAGGTATTGCTAGCAGCTGTACTTGACTGGGTGGTTTGGAATGATGGGCAGAAGTGTTACAGGTAAGTTCATAAAGGTCTCCACAGTTCCAACAGCGGCATGAATATATTGGTTGCAGGTGCTGTATTTCAGAGGCATAAAGTTAGAGAAAAAAGGCTGTGCTCCCACAATGGATTAGAGAACCATGATGTCATAAGCACAGAGTGACTGTCATTCACAAACAAGCTAGGCATATGTCTTACTAATGGACTTACTCAGATAGGAGCAAAACGGTACTGAAGACGTGAACCACAGCTGACCATGTTACCAGTTTCAGTGATCATTAGAGTTGAAGGAAAAGCAGGAATTGACAGGTGTATGTTTGGAGAAGTGATGTGCAATTTTAATTCCATTAATTTGAGATGAAGTGGGCAGAAACTTTTTGGATACTGTTTTGGGAAGAACCTTTCTTGGGCATTTGTTTATTGGATTAAGTGAGAAATTAAACTGTACTCTTAAAGCAATAGAGAACACTGCTTTTTAAACTTTTTCTGGAATTGCAGTTCCTCTATTTTTATTTTTTTTTTAAACATCAAATTTTACTGGATAGTATATTTACTAACCAAGAACTGATGTCTAGAAGTCTAATTTTTAGCTGTTACAAAGATACTAGTTATTTGAACTGGTCAATTGCAAGAAAGTAAGATTTTTCCATGTCAAGAGCCCTGGAAAATCTACACCACAAGAGTGCATGTAGTGACTCAACCCAAATCATTGTGTACTCATATGCTATCTCTGATAAATGGCTGGGAGGTTATAAGTAAGCTAAGAGTGGGTACTTACAAAGAGTAAAAGAGCAGGGTGTGTCCAATGCATGTTGCTAATTCTTGTTCAGTTTTGACTGGTCTTTTCTCAAGGAATTCCAGAGCTGCCTGTGGTTTCTCCATACTTGGGTAACCCTTTGTAGATTTCGTTGCATGAATGTGTCCAGTCTCTTTTTGAACTTGTGTAAATTTTTAATATGCACTTTATCCTTGGCAAGGAGTTCCAGAGCTTGTCTGCAATTTAAGAAGTAGCTGACTGGGGCTGTGAAGATGGACCTGTACTATCTTCAGAGGTGTCCATTTTACTGAAAACTTGAAAAAGACACTAGTTCAGTGGAAGAACGTTCACTTTGCCTTCTGCATGGTGTTGATGTACGTTTTATGTCCAGTATTATGCATACACTTAAGCATCTTCATTGATAACTCGACTTGGGTAGTGTGGAAGAGGAAGCAAGATAGTAGAGACAATGCGATACACAGGGTTTATCAATTAATCCTGCTGAGATTTGGGGCATGTCAGCCTGTGCAAATCAATGTGATGACTCTGATCATCAGGAATCCCTGTTTCTGATAGTTCAGGTATGGGTACTGCTCCCTGCTTTGCAGGAATAACCTACTTTGCTGTCCACTCTTTTTCTTAATGGAGGTGATTCATGCCACTGGTTGAAGGCAGATCTGCAATGATTGCTGAGAATGAATGGCAGGCCTGAGTGGGTACCTTAAAAGGACTTCTCGTGGCATCACCTAACTTGCATTTCTTCTTGTACTTAGAGTTCAGCAGGCATGTGATGGACAAACAAGAATCCCTATTTTATATTTGTGTAGAAGTAAATTCAAGTAACTCACTCTCTGGGTTTTGTCACCCTCACTTCTTAATTTTATGTGAGGAAAAATATGGCTCCTGTCAAGTAAATTATGATTGCTTTGGATTTTTTTTACTTGCTGCAGAGACGGCAGCATATTGTACCATTGAAATCGTAGCTGAGGCTACTCTTGGTTATGGATAGTGCAGGCGGTAGCAAATGTTTGAGGGACAGAGCCCAAAACTAAGCTAATTGGGAAAGCAAGCTTTTTCTATTTTCCTGTTACAGCGGGAGTGCTCACCTTGATTCTTTAGTAGTCTCTATACTTTGAGGAAACAGATGGTATTTTATTGTGGCTATAAAATCAGAATTTAAACTTGAAATGTCCTGGGATGATTTTTTTTTTTTTTTGCTTGTGAGTAATGGGTCATGATTGTATCTGAAAATACACAAAGATGTAAATATGTCTGAAGCTTTTCTTTGTGACAAAAGCAGACTGTTGTTTCAAATGGGGATGGACTGCTAAGTGCTACATCTATAATAATAAAAAAGCCTCCTCAGACAGTTCTGTATCATTCAACAAGAGCACTTGCATAAGGGTGTTATTTTAGGAAAAACGACTTTAAAACATGCTGAAATATGCAGTGGACCTGTATGCTTAGGATTGCTGTAGAAATTTGCATTCAGCTCTGCAACTCATTTTGCTGTAGACTGGAAGAAACTTCATAATGGTATCTCCCTTCCAGTGAATCTGTTGTGAATGCATGTGTGTGCTGTCTTTTTTAATTCATTAGAAATTCTGATTTTTCATGAGGGTGCTTCGTTTTCATGATGAGTCAAGAAAATGCAATCATGTTAACATGAATGCCTGCAGTTAAGCCTAACAGTGTAATGCAGGATGTTGTAATGTGAACCCTCAGAAACCCCAAAGCTGTTTTTGTGCCCATACTAATGGAGCAAATAATAAAAAAATAATGTAATCTCCATTGGTATTTCAGCATGTCTCCTCTTTCGGTATCTCAAAGTACAGTACAAGACCTGTGATACATTTGTGGCAGGAAGTTGTCACTGTTATCTTCCTGAATGGGTTTGTTTAGTTAACCCCACAGTTGAATTTATTCTTATTTAGTAAATACTTGAGAGCCTGATCAGATGGCTTCTTCTTTCTGAAGAATGGGCTCGTAGCTCAACATCAACTGAACTGACATAAAGCCTTTCGTTTAGTTCTTTTGTAATATGGAGCATAATGGAGTTGGACTTGCATTACTCAAATCCATTCTGAAAGGCATGGTTTAGGACCTTGCTGTTAATAAAGTTTGTTTTACATGAAAACTCCTGTATGTTTGCTCAGGGTATTCTATGAATGATAACATAAAGAGTGTGTGTGTGTGTGCATGCATATGTCCACTTGGGGCAAACGTTGGCTTAGTCATCCACTGCTGGGGCTTACCTGAGTCCTCAGATGCACAAGGAAAATCGGCTTCTCAGTCTGAACAGTTCTCAGTTTTAAATGAGGCTTGTTCAGTAGTTCATTAAGTTCTTTGACTCATGCTTAGTGACACTGTTTTCTGGAAAAGCAGTTGGAGCTCAAAGTAGGTAATTGCAGAAATACAGTTATGTACAATATAGCAACACTAAAGTTGATGTGGGGAAAGGTTACAAGGGAATTTTGTAGATATTTACAGCTTATTGATACCTAACTGTCGTTAAACTGTTGTTAACTCCTTGAGCTGTTTTCCCACCAGTAGCTTCCAAAGTAAGGATCAGTTAGATCCTTCCAGTCTGTGAGTTAAACAACAAATGGTTATTTAGTTTACTTTTTATTAGCGAAGCTCTCCTTTCGTCCTTGTGAAAAACTTGGTGATTGGACTGGGTAGGCTGTCCATACCTCTAAAATTGTCAGTATTTGAGCAGGAGTGCAGGCTTAAATTCCCTTTGGGAAGGAGTTTTGAGGCTTCTGGCTATTACAGAATTCATGTCCCAGATGCATAGGGATTATAATCCTTTATGATGATGGCTGCAAGGTTTATGTGTTCTTGCATTTCCTTTACCAGACACCTCTGCTAGAATAAGGCTGTGCCTGTCTTTGCAAGTAGTGCAAAGGTAGTGCAAAGGTATCATCATGGACCAAGGAAAGCTTTGCTCTCACCTCTAACATGAATTAAAAAAGGTGTTTTCCTCCAAAATTTGTTATTCAAATAATTTCGGACCAACTGATCAACTCAATGAACCTGTTGTAGGATAAACAATAGATGTTGCCTATAACAATACGACTGGATGCTTTGTGAGCTTTGAAAGTCACTTCAGTTTTACATTTCTTCTTTTCTAGGTGTCCTTTGATAGCGTTTCTGACTTTTTAGCTGCTTTCCTGTTTTACAGATATATTTCCTTCCATATTCTAGAAGTTCTTTTTTGACTATTAATATATATTTGCTCTGTATTTGTATTTGGGAAGAAATGATCAAAGCATATACCTTTAAGGACACAAGTGAACTTTTGTCATTTTTCTTTCCTGGTATGTGTGTGTGATGAGGAAAAAACCTCTTCGTTTCATGCTGTATGCCTTTACAAAAACCATCTTCTGTCTTGCTAATAGTTTTTAGTTTTTGTCTCAACGGATGTTTCAGTGAGAAATCACTTGAAATAAAATCTGAACCCTCGAACTGAATAATCCGTGTGTGTTCCTAGGTTATGCCTTTATATCCACTACTTAGATGATTACATTCAGGCATGTGTGTTCTCTATGCACAGCTGATAAAAACCTTTCCATTATGTAGAGTCTTTCGGACATGAGGCTGCTTCAGAGCAGAATAGCACAGTGCTTCAGCTGTATGTATTTCTTGTATAATAACATGATGGGTTGTGGGTTTTTTTTGTGGTTTTTTTTTTTTTTAAAAAAAACAACAAAACAAAACAAACTTACCTTTCTGTCTCACTCTTAAATGTGTTGTGGAAAGAATTTTTCCAGGACAACAAAGTTGTTTTCTGTCTCCCTAGGTAACAATACTTGGTATGTTGGGTACAGTAAAAAGTGAAACAAGGTGGTGTCTCCAGATTGCTTTTCCTGACTTTGAATTGGTTTCTATGAGGCTTTTAGATTTCTCTTTACTTCCAGAGATTTGTTCTTACTGCTGTAAAGGATCATGAAGAACCAGGTGAGCAGATGACTGATGGATTTGTGATCTGCTCTCATCTGAAGAGCTCCATTTCCTAGCACTGTGTTGTGATGCTAAGAGATGGATTGTTTTCTTTTTAATTTCTTTTCCCCTTTCCTTTCTGTGAAAGCACAGGTTTCTTGTAAAATAAAAAGGAATAATACAGCTGTAAGGTCATACAGTGCCTATTCCAGAGAACAGGAAAGTATTAACTCTTCTAATTTTAGCTCTAGTCATCATAGATGCTTAATCCAAATTTCCAACACAGAAAGTGCTATCAACATTAAAACACCGCCGTCTGATGCTACTCAGTGAACTGATTAGCTAGATTGCTCTGGGTTATAAAAAGTGAACAGCATTGCTTCATGCTGGGATAATAAGTATAAACTGCACTGTGGGTCTCAGAGTTCATTGTTACGGACACAGTAGACAGTTGAAGCTGCTCATGTGAGAACTCAGAGTTTGCTGTGTTCTTAAACTGTGAAAAGCATTTGTTGCGTTCTGAGCGTTGACCTAGAAAATCAATGGTGTTTTCTGTCAAGTCTGTTACTACTATTTTTCTAATATGAAAGCCTCTCTCTCTTTGTTTTCAAGATAGTTCACATGACTGCAGAAGCACAAACCCCTGGGGTTCCAGGAAGCACTGAAATTCTCAAACAGGTATTCCTCATTTTGCTCTGGGGCAGTGGCTGGTAAAAGAAAAGCTATTGTGCTTTCAGTTACAGCCTTTCAAAATTCTCTAGTTCTGAACAATTAACATGCAAGGTCAGTGGAAATTTATTGGAAATGTTGCAGAATTCAGCAGACCTGAAGAACCAGGGCTCTGAACAACATGAACTACTCTAGCTGCTCAATGGAGTTCCTCTGGTGACCAAAGGCATTATCAGCCTAATTAAGGATGGTGCTGGGAGGGAGCTGGGTTTCAGGGAGCTCTCCATTCCCATGGGTTTCTCTGGGGTGGGAAGTTTCTCTGTTTCCTCAGGAGGTTTCTAGATCTTGGAGAAAACTGTCATATCAGGCCACAATTTTATCAGAAAGGAGACATAGGGACGGAAGAGAATAGTAACCTGATGTTCAAAGAGTGAAGCTGGTATGTCTATCTGTTTGTATGTGGTAGCATAACTGGGATAAGGGTCAGATGTTCACCAGCAATGCACCTCTTTGCCAGAAGAACTTCCCTAAACATATTGTCTTTTCTGACTCAAGAACTCTTCTTAATTCCAAATCAGATGTAGGGGGCTTATCTAGAACACACTTATTTTAGGTACACTGAAGTAGTAGCATAGGTTGAAGGTGTGTAGTATGACAGTTTTTAATACTTGTTGAACTACAACTTGAGGAATACAGGATGATTGTGAAGGTCTACAGAGAAGTAATAAAGGTGGTAGGATGTCTGAAGGGGATGTGAAGGAGAACAAGATAAAGATACTTAAGCTGGAGAAAACTCAAAATTCAAATTGGGTAAAAACAGTAAAATAAATGACTTTACCTTTATAGTTAGATAACACTGCATGTGAAATATCACAATGAAGAAAATGGTCCTGCTAATCTGAAGACAACAAATAAATGCATTTAGAACAGATAAAAATGTAAATGCTTCAAGTAGTATCAGTAGTCCTTGTGGAAACACAGGTCTATCTGAATGACATTACATTCTTTAATACTTGAAAGTGAACTTTTAAATTCCCACAGCAGAAATATGTTTAGATTCTCTAGGATAGGATGTAGGAAGTTCTGTCAAACTTTATTTTCATCCTAATTTAAAACTGAAGTTAAGAAATTTTCCCTAACCTCAAGATTTTGGCAGTTGAACACCCTTGTGATCTGCTTACATAGGAAATTCTTAATGTTTTGTGATTTTATGCCTGTAGTTATATTGCCTACATCATTTTATTATCATCTGCTATTGTTGCTATAAAAAGGAGAAGGTTAAGATCATTCTAAAATTATTTGCATGGGGAAGAAAGCTCCAGTTATAGAAGAGTATTTCAGTAAGCTCTTGGAAGTGTAACAAGAGCCGGTGTTTCAAAACTGAAACTGAAAACAAATCGGGCAAAAAGCAAATAAACAACAAAACAGTAAACCTTTGAACAAAATGGAGCATTATGAAAGTTTTGTGTCATCCTGATTTACTATTATTTCATAAACAAACAAACAAGAAAAAGAATAAAAAATAATTCAGGAGAATCTTTTCACCTAGTTGTGCAGGTTATGTGTGTATCCTCCTAGCTGAATGGAAGGAAATCTATCTTGGTGATGGTGTTTGAGATTTGGAAAACTGATTATGTTCCTAGTCCTGACATGTGCAAAGCAGGGTGAGGGTGAGGAGAAGGAAAACCAGAGTGAATCTTTGTCATGGTTGACAGAGATTCTACTTTTTAACCTTTAGCTCACAGATGAAAGATTGCAACTCAGTGTAGCTGAGTCCACCCATTTGGCTACTCTTTTATATTGCCGTATTTCTTCAGTGGTTTGCAATCATTGCTAGGTTAAGAGTGACCACTTCTGCTCATAGAATGTTAGTATATCTTGTGGCTGGAACGAAGTCTTAGCTGTTTCCCCTCCCTCTCCCCTGTCCCCTTTACATGTGAGAAGCACTATAAACACTGTTATTCTCCAGTTCTGTTGAGCTGCTCTCCAGAGAAAGATGTAGATTCAAACAAAACACCTCTGTGGGGTTTTTTTTTTGTTGTTGTTGTTTTTTTTTCTTTTTTTTTAATGTTTGATCCATAATAAATAAATACTGGTTATATGCAACATGACTAAAATAATACAACTGTATTGTGTTCATTGGAGTTGAAAAAACCAAAAATTTAAATGCAATAGCTATATTTAGATTGCAGAAATGCTTTGTGCTTGAAATACTAAGAACTTGCATAAGACTTAAGGGGGTAGGGTTTTTTTTATTATTTCTACCTTTGGTCCTCCATTTTTGTTTAATATATCAGTTGGTAGGACATGCTAGCCTCAAATCAAGTTTAAGGTTTGAACACAATACTAAGCAATCTTACTTCTGTGGGACACAATGACTATTTGAGTCTTTTAGTTATGCAAAACTATCGTTAATGTTTATCGAAGTATAAAGGAATATTTATCTTGAAAAATACCATCCTATCTACATCACTAATACTCAGTTAGTTCAAGGCTGTGGCCTGAGATCTTCAAAATAATGTATTTTTGATCTCGGAAGTTCTGCAACTGATGTATGGCCCTGTTGTTTAGGAGTGAGGTGATCACAGTTTGCATGTTCTGACTCGAATTGTCGATTTTCTCCCTTCTTCCTCTCTCCTCTCAGATCAAATCCTGCCATGGTACTTTGGTGATGTCATTAGTTCTGGTATTACTTTTTAAAACCTTCATGAATGGTAAACTTTCACTTAAATTTGGATTATCCAAATGTATATTTGTAGTGATTCATGTGGTTATAGCATACAATAAACGACCTTTTTTTTTGTCTTTGCAAACATAATTTTAATGTTTAATTCACAAGTTTGACTCCTTGACTTCTTGCACATTTGGTTGTAGCATAATAAGATTTTGCATTTAGAAGTAGTAGTGTAGAAGAGTGTAGTAGTTTGCTTACTAGTGTAGTAGTTTGCAGTGTAGAAGAGTTTACAACAGCCCAACATTTGCTAACATCTTAATACCAAACCTATCTTAATGTTAGAGCTTTTTTGGAATTGAGATATGCATCTGCCATGTGTTGAACAGTTTAAAAAAAAACAATAATTGTGTGGTGGGAGAGAAGAAAGGAGAGCATATGGATAGTTTATACACAGCACTGTTACATGAATATATGTTGGACGGAACAAGATATTTTGAAATGTGGGTAACATGTTTATCAGATTCTCAAAAAGATTAATTTTCTGAGAATGCTGTGTCTTTCTGGATAACTCATTTTTTTAAGTTGTTAACACTGGACATAGGATTTTGGCACCTTTTACTCACTCATTGAAATGGATTTCACATCTGGAGTACCTAGTGGCAAGGGTTACTATTTCTGACACTTGTCTTACTGTACTGTCTTCCTCAGCTTGCTCTTCACTGAGATGGTATCAACTCATTCCTATGTTTTCCCTGACCATTTCCTTTACATTAAAGTTGAAACTGAACCTGAGGTTTTTAGTTGCTACCCCTGGTTTTAGGGAGTCTAATGGTTACTATTTTTTCCTTTCTCCAAGCAAGTTAACAGCAGCTCTATGCTTTGAATTTATTTTTGTTTAAGAAGACTAGCTGAATTTAATGAACTTGTGTCTTGGCAAGAATGTAAGTAGGACTAAAACAACTGAACTCGTTTATGAGCTTTACTACAAGTAATGAGTCTGACTTGATAGTTAGTTAACTGAGATAAACCCAACCCTATACCTTTTGAAGACCAAGGTGTTAGGCTCTCCTCCCTCCCTCCCCTTTTCTTTTGGGTCTCTCTGACTGTGTTCCTTCATATTTTTTTCCCACTTGTTACCAAGTAACAGCCAGCAAATGGGGCTTAGCTTAAACAGGAGGATGCTGATTATTGCTTGCCTGAAGATGTTTCCTTTTTTTCAGTTTCCTTCTTGCTACTTGACTGTCTTGGATGTCTACTTATTTCTATTAGGAATTTGAGATATGCTGGAAGGAATTTTTGCTTCTTCATTTCACTGTGCAAGTTGTTTCTTTAATTGACCATTAGCCTGTATTCCAGTGGACCTTTTCTTCTCAACTCTTCATGCAGTAGGGCATTCAGTCTTTGCAGACTGCTTTGAAGACTTCTTTTGTGCTTGTGGGATTTTTTGATTAAATTAAATGAACAATTCTTCCTCATTGATTCTTTGCACTAACACAGACTGCTCTGTACTCTACTGCATCTGCCACATTCAATGGGGGAAGATGCTGGGAAATGGTGTAATGCTCTTTTAAATCTGAATCTTTGATTTCTTCTTTTTTCCTTTACGGGGCAATCCCAGTGTCTGAGATCCTTAAATATAAAACCCCAAAACCAACCCTCCCACTGTGTTGTACAGTCACCTCTGTTCCTGTAGAAATTCCAGCTGCTGTAACCCAAGGGGTATCTCTAAGCCTTACCACAAGCAACTATAACCATGTTGTTAGAAGTCTTAGTCTTCCACTTGTCCCTCACCCCTTCTTACCCACAAAATCTTTGACGTTCAGGTGTCTTAGTTTAATCTGACAGTTATGGTCCCCCAGGAAACTATGCCAACTTCTAAAATGAATTTCAAAACCAAAGGCTTTTCCTACATCAACTTTTTCAATTGTAGTATTGGAATGCTAGTGAGTCCCACCTTGCATCATTACTGTGTTGATCTTGTGAAGAGATTGGCATGACAACACAACGTTGTAGACTAGAGTGACCAAGACCATGGCTGGAAAGTGGTAGGCATTTGGATAGGGCACTTCATTTAATACCTCTGCCAGGATCTGTCCTACTTGTGCTGTGCCAGTATCTCATAAAATGGCTGAGCGTTTAGGATTTTATAGGTCAAAAATCAACACTGTAAAGTCAATCTGGAATCTAATATGAAACAATTCTAGACTTTGTGGCATTATGGGGAGATTCAGCATAAAGCTATTATAAACCTTTCAAACAGACATAAATTTCCAGTACATCTTCAGATCTCTGTCATAGGGTTCTCTGTGTCTTGGCAGTTGCTCTGTAGGGACACGTAAATAATGCCACAGAAGAACTTTTCCTTCTGTTAAATGCATAATGGAAGAGTGCAGTCTTAGTAATAGTTGTTTGCGGACTGAGATGAGGACTGAAGCGGATCCTTCAGTTCAGTAGCCACAAACAGGATTATCTCTCAGTGAATGCTGTGGAAGTGATAAAACCTGAAGTGTCTCAGGAAACTTTTTCCTTTTTTATCAAAATCTCTTTAACTTTGGAAGACCCTTGGGGAGTCTCCTTCAATTAACTGCACTTAGTTTGTGCAGTTAGTATGTACTTAGGTATGTACTCATAAATGTATACCTAGTGAGGAATATTTAGTGGTGTTGTGCGAGGTAAAAATTCAGACCAAGCCAAAATTAGTGACTAGCAAGATGCTTTCATGGGCAGGTCTCTGTGTCGGACATGCTTTTCTCAAGAGCAGTAGGCTATGTGTGTTGCCCTCACCTCTGAAAGAACGAGTGAACCCTGCTGAACCGAGTGGTATCTTTGCCACTGCTCTGAAGGTTTTGACAGGAAGATCCATGTTTTCACTCAGCTTGACTGATCTTTCAGTCTTGTATAAAAATTTACTTTCCTTATCTATCCTTTTGCTAGTTAGTTGTCTCAGAGTATTTAAGAATCCTAGAATACCATGTTGGAAGGGACCTCAAGGATCCAACCTTTCTTGATCTCGACAAGATAGCCCATCACTCTGTCCACCTGAATCTTAAGAGTGTCCAATGCTGGGGAATCCACCACTTCCCTGGAGAGATTATTCCAGTGGCCAATTGTTCTCATTGAGAAAAATTTTCCTCTTGTGTCCAATTGGAATCTCCCCGGGAGTAACTTGTACTCATTACCCCTCGTCTTTTCCATGTGACACCTTGTAAAAAAGGAGTCTCCATCTTCTTTGTAGCCACCCTTTAAATACTGGAGCATGGTCTCCCCTAAGCGTTCTTTTCTTAAGGCCAAACAAACGCAGTTCTCTCATCCTTTCCTCGTAAGGCAGGCTTTGCAGTCCTTTGATCATCTTGGTGGCCCTTCTCCGGACCTTCTCCAGCCCGTCTGCATCTTTTTTGTTTATCAGGGACCAAAACTGAACACTGTATTCCAGGTACGGCCTGACAAGTGCTGAGTAGAGTGGGATAATGACTTCTTTTAGCTCTGCTGGTGATGCCCTTGTTGATGCAACCCAGCATCCTGTTGGCTTTCTTTGCCACTGCAGCACACTGTTCACTCATATTGAGCTTGTTGTCCACCAGGACCCCCAGGTTCCTTTCCACAGAGCTGCTCCCCAGCCAGGTAGATCCCAGCCTGTGCTGCAGTCCTGGATTATCTTTTCCCAGGTGCAAGACCTTACACTTGCCCTTGTTGAACTTCATAAGGTTCCTGTTAGCCCACACTTCCAGCCTGTCCAGATCTTCCTTCAGGGTGCCTCTCCCTTCAAAAGTGTCTACTTCCCCACTCAGTTTGGTAACATCAGCAAACTTAATCAGGATACACTGGAACACATCATCCAGATCACTTATGAAGATAGTAAACGCTGTTGGGCCCAATATCAATCCCTGGTGGACCCCACTTGTGACAGGTTGCAAGTTTGAAAAAGAGCCATTTACCACCACCCTCTGGGTGCGGCCTGTCAGCCAGTTCCCCACCCACCTCACAGACCACTTGTCTAGACTGTAACACATCAGTTTTTCTAGGAGGAGGCTGTGGGGAACCATGTCAAAACCCTTGGAGAAATCCAGGTAGACAATGTCCACCACTTGCCCCACATCAGCCAAGCAAGTTAGTTTGTCGTAGGTGGTGATCAGGTTTGTCAAGCATGATCTGCCCTTGGTGAATCCATGTTGGCTTTTCCCAATCATGTGCTTCATTTGACTTATGATGGCCCCCAGGAGGATTCGTTCCATAACTTTCCCAGGGACTGAAGTATGACTGATGGGCCTATAATTTCCTGGATCCTCCTTTCCTGGATCCCTCTTCTTGTAGATGGGGATGACATTAGCCTTCTTCCAGTCTTCTGTTATGTCCTCTGATCTCCACAACTTTTGAAAAATTATGGGGAACGGCCTCGCAATGACATCAGACAGCTTTCTTAGCACCCTCGGGTGGATAGCAGCAGGGCCCATTGATTTGTTGGGGTCAAGCTCCTGTAATAGTTTGCATACCAGCTCTTCCTTCACTGATGGTGGATCTGTGTTTACATCAACCTGGATTGTTGTTCCCAAGGCTGGGGCCCAACGCTGCCGGTGAAGAGAGTGTTGAGAAATTCTGCCTTTTCAGTGTTGTTGGTGACTAATTCGCCTCTCCTGTTTAACAGCGGGCCAATATTTTCCTTCTGTTTCTGCTTGTTGTTTACATACTTGAAGAACCCTTTCTTGTAGTTTGTGACATCTCTGGCCAATTTCAATTTGGGCTGAGCTTTTGCTTTTCTAACTGCATCTCTGCATGCCCTGGCAATGTCCTTGTAGTTCTCAATGGGTGTTCATCTGCTTTTCCATCTCTGATACACTTCTCTTTCGTTTTTTTGAGCAGCCTCTGAAGCTCGCAGTTAAGCCAAGGAGGTCTCTTTCTCTGCCTACTTCCCTTAAAGGGGATGAACTGTTTTTGTGCTTCCAGAAGAGTGTTTTTGAAAAACTCCCGGCAGTTGCTAACTCCTTTATCCTTCATGGAAACTTCCCACGGAGTCCCTCCCAGCTGAGCTCAGAGCTCAGCTGGAAGTTTGCTCTTCTAAAATCTAAAACCATTGTCTTAGTACTAACCTTCAGCATGGTCAGTAGGATCCCAAACTCCACAATATTGTGATCACTGCAGTCAAGGCTGTCACTAACCGAGCTATTACAAGGCAGGTTTTCTTGGTTTGTGAGTAGCAAGTCCAGCAGTGCCTCGTTCCTGGTTAGCACATCTAACATTTGTATGAGGAATCAGTCCTCTACGCATTCCAGGAATTTGGTGGATGACATGTGAGCTGCTGTATTGTTCTTGCAACAAATGTCTGGATAGTTGAAGTCATGCACAGGAACCAGGTTCTGTTGACCCAAAGCTTGCTTAAGTGACCCAAATATTGCTTCATTGGCCTTTTGTTATGGTTTGGATGTTGGTATCAGATGCCTACTGTAAGATCCCCCTTGGAGACAACCCCTCTGATCTTGACCCAGAGGTATTCGATAGGGCTTCTACAATTGCCGTAGTTGACTTCTAAACATTCCAGGTTCTCCTTAACATAAAGCATGACTCTTCCTCCTCTTCTTCCCTGCCTGTCTTTATGAAACA
This sequence comes from Anarhynchus alexandrinus, assembly GCA_008711295.1. Taxonomy (NCBI): domain Eukaryota; kingdom Metazoa; phylum Chordata; class Aves; order Charadriiformes; family Charadriidae; genus Anarhynchus; species Anarhynchus alexandrinus. The sequence goes on along the minus strand of VUYV01000091.1, from coordinate 3,471,821 downwards.
GCTCATAGCCATCCATCGCAATCCTCCAGTCATGTGAGTTGTCCCACCATGTTTCAGTTATTCCTGTGATATCATAACTTTCTGACTGGGCACAGAGCTCCAGTTCCTCCTGTTTGTTCCCAGGCTGCGTACATTGATATACATACACTTGAGGTGGCTCTACTGGTTTTGGCTGGGATAGAGTTAATCTTCTTCATAGTAGCTTGTACGGTGGTATGTTTTGGATATCTTGGTTATTGCTGAGCAGTGCTTATGCAGCATTGAGGCCTTTTCTGTTTCTCACACCGCCCTGCCAGCATGTAGGCTGGGGGGGCACAAGAAACTGGGAGGGGACACAGCCAGGGCAGCTGATCCCAACTGGGCAAAGGGGTATCCCATACCATATAACAACTCAGCAAAAAAAAAAAATGGGGAAGACGGAGGAGATAGGAACAGTAGGAAGAGGGGGTGATATTGGGAGTGATGGCATTTGTCTTCCCAAGTAACCGTTACGTGTGATGGAGCTCTGCTTTCCTGGAAATGGCTGAACACCTGCCTGCCGATGGGAAGCAGTGAATGAATTCCATGTTTTGCTTTGCTTGCACGCGCAACTTTTCCTTTACCTATTAATCTATCTTTATCTCAACCCACGAGTACTCGCACTTTCACCCTTATGATTCTCTTCCTGATCCCACGGTGGAGGAGTGAGCAAGCAGCTGTGTGGTGCTTAGCTGCCCACCAGGGTTAAACCATGACAGTGGCAAATTCTTAAAATGGATCTGACTGACATGCACTGACAGTGTTTTAAATAGTCCTTTCCATGGATGTATGTTTAGCAATGCGGACCAGGACCCCAGCATGAGCCAGTGCGTTCTTGAGGGTTTCACCTTCTTATGTGTAAGTTTCTTTCAAGTGAGAAGGCGATAGGGTCTAGCACAAGTATTATTTTTAATTCAATTTTTATTATAATAAAGTAGATGCAGTATCCCCACTCAAGCAATGCATGAAAATGGAGCAAGACTTTGGGTTGTGGTCTTAACAGTGTCTATGCTAGGGCATACATGCAATAATGTGCCTGTTTTTTACTGCCCTGCATATCAGTTTCATAGGCAGAACAGTTCGCTGTATATTGTCTGCTGACATTTTTATGGGGAGTTATATTGGATGACTGTGGGAACTGTGTTATGACATTGTATTACCTTCTGAAAGTGGTACTATTACTTATGTCAGGGTAGATTACTTTGTAGTCTGGACACATTCCTTAGTGACTAGAGAGCTAATGATTTAAAAATCATGTTATGTTTTAAAAGGGACTTGCTTGTATGTCATCAGGAAAGTAGTGGTTGTCTTTTTGTCATCTGGTCTTGTCTCAGGCCTTCATTGAAAGGCCTGAGACACTAAATCACATTTATGCCAAAGGAACTGAGTACCTAACCTTACCTTCTCGAGGTCTTATGTGAAAATGATTCATTTTTAATGATTTGAAAAAGGAGGCATATGGATCTGCAGTTAAAAGGTACTCGCCCAGTCTACCTGAATGTTAGTTGACTTTGTAACTAGCCAGGCATAAATAGCAGGCTAAACATAAAGTGTTCCAGCTACCGCTGTTGCTAGTTCTGGAAGACGTTCTGTAGTTAGCCTGGAATTTATTATTAAAAATCACTTAATCTTTAATTTGCTAATCTTTGTGTCTTCAGAATAACTGCAATAAAAGCATACAACAGACATATTAATGCCAGCTGATGATTGTTTTTCTTGCATCTTTCCTCATCTGTACTAACCCTTGCTTTCAGACTTTAGGAGCCTGAGAGTATTTCACCTGTGTGGGGAAAAAATCCCACAAAAAAGTCATACTATAATCAGAATTTTAAATAAGTGTTCAATCACCTGCTGTTTCGGTTCATTCCAAGGTGCAGAAGTAGTTTTTGATGTGTTTGGTAAGTGTCTGAAGTGTCTGAATATGGCATACACATATGTGCATGTTCTTCAAATTCATTGCTGCCACCTGGAAAATTCTAAACCTGGTCACGACATTTGCTTGAGAGATGGATCTGTAGGAATGTTGTGGTGACGTTTCTTACAAAGCTTTTGGCACAAGACACAGAACTGAGGTCCAGTTAGGAACCACATGAGCACTGTGCTCCATCTTCCAATGTGTAGGTATGGCTGAACGAGATGGTGACATTGCTACTCTCTGTACCATTGAAAGCTGTTTGGCAGCATCTTGGGAGACCAGTTGGCTGTAGAGATGGGCAGAACCCAGGGGCATTATCTGGATACTAGTTTGCCTAATCCTTACCTACTTTCACTCTCTTCTTTCACCTATACAGTAAGTTTTCCTCTAGACACTTCAAAGGCTGAAATTCTACTTCTGTAACTTTCTAACTTGTGTAATAAAACTTTTGAAGGCTTAGCCTGGAAATGTCACTTTTCTGCTTGAGAAACCTTGTTTTTGGAATATCCAACTCTGGTGTGTAGTAGGATTTATGCTTGGTGACAGAGGTAATTACTGAGGCATGGCAAAGCACCTTACTTAAAAATTCAGCATTTTTTCCGGGTAAAGAAAAGAAATAGTACAAGTAAATGAAGTGAGGAATGTTTGTGAATTAGATGTGATATAAAGAAACGAATTTCTGACTCAGCAGCCTGAATTGCTGCAAGTGTTTCTATATTAGAACTGAATGTCATGGATGCCCTTGTCAATATTAAATCCTGGCTATAAACACTTTTTCTTATATATATATGTTTGGAACATGGTGGATTCTTAAAAGGAACTGAACTAATGTGTAAGCAAGCATTCTCCTTTAAAGACTACATGTGGTAGTTTAGGCTATTCTTAAACAGAATAAGCAAATAACAGGTGGCTTCTTGTAGAATTTTAAGAGTGAACTAGTCATTTGTTGTTCATTTGCTTTCTGCTTCATGAAGACTTATGTTGTCCTTGCCACATGTCTGAGAAATTAGTCCCATTGGCCTTACTGGTTGATGCAAAAGGCAAAAGCACTTGTGCTCTTGGCCAGCCCTCCTAGAGGGGAAAGTACTAGGAAGGTTTTGAAACATGTTTGACCCTTAGTCTGTTGTCCAGTTCTAACTGTGTTTTTGGCAAGACCATTATCAGTTCTTTAGTGGTTATGTAAACTCTGGGTACAATGCCATTATGACAGCAATGCCATTTAGTACTTTTCAGGAGTTCTTAATACCGTAACTGGAATCAATCACAGCATTCTTCTGCATTCTTGGAAGAGATTTGGACAAATTGGTTCACAATAAATATACTAATGGTGAAGTCTAGCTGGCCCTCTAATCTGTTTGCCACTTAAAATTGTAAGTGAGGGGAAAAAGTAAGTTTTCACTGGGAGGTTTAAAATGAGCACAACTCTTTTTATTATCTGACGGAAAAAATCCTTTTACTACTTTGTTCTATTTTTTGTCTAAATATAAGAAAATGGGTACTTGATCACCTCTGCTTTTTTGCCTTTTTTTTTTCTTAATGCTACACAGTAAAAACATAATCCTCTTAACTGGATGTTATTTTTTTTCCCCAGCTTGTTTCAGTGCACTCTCAATTTCGAAGTTCTTCTTCTTCTCACTCCCCAAATTCAGTGTTACTGCTCAAATCATTGGTGCTTTTGAATGGAATCAATAACTCATTATTCTTCTGTTTTTAGTGCACCTACATCTTGCTGAGAAATCAATTTTTCAAATATGAAATCCAAGTGGAAATAATGATTGCTGTGTTAAACGTGTCAGTTTGGTGGGGAAGATTTTGATAAGAAAAAATCACTTCCAAATGTTAGCAGATGCTTGGGCAGAGCCGTTCCTGAATGATGCAAGTAGAATGTATGTGCTATTATCTGTCATATTACGGTCAATCACAAGAAATCCACTGGTGTTCTATTCTTTTTGGTTTGAAGTGGATCATGTTATATGTTAATTATTAGGGAGGAAGGGAAAGCTTAGCACTTCAGTATCTTAATACTCTCCTCTGCCATCTCCAAAGAGCAAATCCTGTCTTGCTTTCTTGCTAGAGTGAAGAATTTGTGTCTTAGGACTTTAACCAGATTTACCTTAAGGTTGTTCAAAACTCAAGGGTTAATTGGAAGTATTGATTTGATTCACCGGTCCTTTCAGCTGTACTTCACTCCTCATTAAATATGTAACATTTGAATTTAAAGTTGGTTTTTTTTACTGCCTAGGTTGTAACCACATAAGTCAGTTAAATACTATCTTCTGTGTGTACTTTTAAGTTGTCATTAGGGTGTGCTTTTATCTTCTGTATAGTTTAGATGAGAAAGCACTTTAAAGAACATACCGTGTTGTATTTTACAACTGGTTACAGAACTTGCCACTTGTTTCTCTGTCTTGTGAAGACAAATTGGGCTGTATTCATTCATTTCATACAGTGAATAATCCTGTATCAGGATTCATATATTCTTTCTAACAACCCAGTCTTGATTTTAGCATATGCAGCTATTGGTAGATATCTCCAAAATAATCTTTGTGAGTCACTATCGGTCTCTGGTTTGGTTGGTGGTGTTTTTTTTTCTGATTCTCTACGCTATTTTTGTTCTTATGTTGTCATTTTGTCTCTTGCAGAAAAGAGGAATGCTACACTATCCAACTAATGAGAGTGAATAAGCATTCATTCTAAAAATTCCTAAGACTTTCGGTATTTGCAAGTGTTGTTTATACACAACTTGTAACTACAATGCTCCTAAATAACAACAAACAAACAGCTCCGTGAATCGCGCAATAAAAGTGCCAGGTAATAATTTGTGGCTTGGAACTCTGTTCCGAAGTCCATAGCTTTGTTGGACAGCTCACTTTGACTCTTTTGAGCAGTTGTAATTTAGCTGTCTTCTGCAAGGACAAGATATTGAAACACCTTAAGGGAAAGTGGCTGTTTACTTCCAAAATGTATTTCTGGCAATGCATCCAGGCAATGTTTTTTCCGTTCAGCAATGTTTTTCTATTCCTTTGTATCCATGGATTTTTTTAGAACAGCAGCTGCTTGTGTTGTATCAGTGCTGCCAAAAGTCTCAGTTAAACACTCCTATGTAACACAGAAATTTCCAGAAAGCTTATTTAAAAGTGCTTTAGCATATTTTAACCTACAACTTGAACACTTTTGTATCTTCCCACTAGTCCATCACTGAATAACTGTGAAGTATGTAACCTGTGAGTGTGTTAGGCCTTTGTGTGTGAGCAGGCTTTCAGAGAGCTTCCTCTTTCCCCCTTCCCAATTCTGTTCACTTACCCTACATATTTTAACCCATGCATGTGATTCTGAATCCTGTTTTAACATCGTATAGTTGGCCATCTTGAACATGCTTCCCAAAATATCAAGAATCACTCCGATTGGTAACTCTGCTCCTAGATAGGGAGAGTAGTGCAGTTCCTCCTAACTGCTTTTGTTTGTATTTGAGAACTGGGGGACATAGGGAGTGAGTTCATGCTAGAGAAATAATACTTGCCTTGGATGTGCGCTGCGGTGGAAAGAAGGAATTTCTTACTTGCTTTGGGAAGAGCTTTTTGTATGTTTGTCTGCAGGAAACACAGTTCTCTATCACCCTGCAATATTGATATCAGCATAGCTTTGGATAAAAGCTCTCGTCAAAGGTAATAATCAACTGCAAGTACGGCACTACTCTAACCGCCTCTTCTTCAGGCACAGCAAACAAGATTGTATCCCCTGTAGGTGGCAGTAAGTGAACTGTTACCATCATGACAGAATTTGGTAAAAGAAAGGTTTCTCCTTTTTGTACACAACATAATTGTTCCAAACATATATAAGCATTATCCTCAGCCCCATAGCAGACCAGGGCTCAGATTAGGGTGGAGTGGGGAACTGTAAGCTCAGTCCAGAAAGATACTCTTACTATGCTGATTCATGATGACCTAGGAAAGGTGCAGCTTCTCCTGCAGCAAGCAATTCTGGGAGAATTTTTCATTCTATGCAGTCTGAGAACAGGATTTGTTCTCTTTCCTATGTGTTCTGCATTGAAAGCATTTTAAATTTAGCTGCTGGAGTGCTTTTTAAGGGTGCATTTTAAGTAACAGACTTCAGAGTAAGTGCAATGGGTGCCTAGCAAACACAGGCACAGCAGGCTTCTCTGAAGGTGTTCTTTCAAATTTTTTGGAGTTTGCAGTAAAGTATACTTGTTTGCTAAAATTCAGAAACAACACTGCATCCACTTTCCTTTTATTTGGGTTTGGCAGTTTATTTGGTTTTGTTTTGGGTTTGGTGGGTGTTTTTTCCTTCCTTGATAACTAAAAATGTTTTGATGGTGGTAAATGATTCTGAACTAGACTGGACTGTTCCTTGGGTAAAATTAATTTATGTATTTTTAAACTTACTAGCCTTGTGATCATAAGATCAACAATAGCTTTCTAACTACTTGTATAAAATTTAATTTGCTGAAAAAGTACTCTTCCTATTGCCACAGCTACATCTGCAACCCCTTTAAAGCGTATTAGAGGCAGCCTTGTAAATAGCTGTAACTGGCTGTATTTGACCATTTTTATGTTTTTCCTGAGGCATTATTCTGCAGAATGTTGAAGTAGTTCTTCCAGGTAGCTCTCCCGAGAGCCAGTGCTGTATCGTTCTGGTTTAATCAGCTACTGTTTGTGCAATGGTTTTCTGTATTACTGGTATTCTGTGTGTAGCCCAATGGAACATACAGGTGTTGGCATTAAGGAGTGGATTTCTATAGAATTTGCCTCTAAAATGTTTGAAGAAATCTAATGGCACTTTTCCATCTTAAAAAGAGTGGAGTAAGTTTTCTCTACTTGGCAATGGGAGAGTGGAATAAGTTTTCTCTACCTGGCAGTGGGACAACTTGACATTTAAGAGGATTTTGGTTTTTGTTTTTGTTTTGTTTTGTTTTTTCCTTTTGTGGTAGAACACAATTATCTGTTTAAATGTGGTGTCTGTTTTAATCAATTTATTTTGGAAGCTGGGCAGAGGCATGGTGAGAGAAGAGCGCAGAACATTACGTTTAATATGCATATACACTGAAACCCACTGTTTCTTAAGAACCAGAACAACAACGTGGTTGATGCGAGCTGCAGAGCAAAAGGTCTCTGAAAAAGATAACTGCTTCATCAGTAGTTGATATATGTGGTAGTTTACTGAAGACTCAAAAGCAGAAGAATTCAGCTTACCCTTCGCTGTGTTGACTCCAGACACAGCAAAGTTGCAAAGTAGGTTGACATTTCCCTTCCTTATCATTCTGTGCTAATTCTCTAATCCCTGTGAAAGGTTGACTATCCAATTTAGGCTCCTTGAGATACTTTGAGGACCAGTGTTTTAGTTTTCAAAAGATGTGATTGCCCCAAATCTTAAGTATTTGAGAAACCAACACCTCTGGAAATGAAAGGCCTTCTCCCCCATGTTGGATAGCAGAAACTGAATATCAGGGAGTTTTATCAACATGCTGTGTATATTTTTAGAGAACGTTTGCTTCCAGCAATGTGCAGTTATGGGCTCAGTACTAGTAAACCTTTTTACTATATAAGGAAGGTTATTTGGTTTGATGACAAACAGATTTCATTAGACCATTGCCTTTTGCTTTTGTTATCATGATCTGTGCTGTCCAAGGGGAAGGCATTGTGGAGGCATTTACCAAAACAGGACAGCAGATGCTTCTGCAAATTAGGTTTTTCCAAATTAATGTGACAGGATGAATCTGCTCACCAAAGTATTAAACTAAAAAAGCAAAACTTAATCAAGTATGTGTATCAATATAACATGTGCCATAAAAGATGATAGCTTTGGCTTTATATTGCTATAATTTACTCACTGGTGAGCAGTACCTTTTTGTGAAAGTAGCATCATAGGAGTTAGGCAATAACTGATAGGAAGGGCCATTTGATAAACCAAGAACTTCAGGCATCTGTTTATTATTGACATTCTCCTTTCCTCTCTCAAATAGAAAACCATTTTCTTTCTGTCATTCTCAAATCTCCAGATATATTGCTAAGGGTAGCCAAATACCATGGCTTCAAGACCCAGAGGTATTCCTCCACTCTTTGTCTGCTAGATGTTTCCAGATCCTGTGAGGCTGAGCACGTGCTTCTAGTCAGTGCACCCACACGATACAGGCACAACTGTTTGTACAGAGTTTAAAACAGACAGGAGAAAAACACTTTCAGGGACATCCACAGAAACACAAACAGCATCCACGTAAAACATGAACCAAACTACTGGCTTGACCTGATCCTCCTTTCTAGCTAATTGGGTTTAAAGTATGCTCATGGAATACACAAATACTCCCACTCTGCTCATAACCGTGGTATAACTAATGGGATTACCAGGGTACTACTGGTCTTGGAAGATCTGCCTCCCAAAAGATCCTCTACTCTCCCCTCCAATTATCAACTGAATTTTGGCCATTTCTCAAGTAACTCACCCCCAACCATCTGTGAAATCTGTCTCCCAAATGGTGCTTTCAGTAAGATGTGTTAGGTGCTTGATGCTATCCATTTATGTCCAGCAATTTCTTATGTCACCTCCAGTAATTTCCCATGTACTGTTCAGTTAGCTAATGCTTGGGACAGAGTCTAGTCATCTGCTTGCACCCTTAACAAGTTTTTTTTTCCTTCTTTTTTTTTGTGCCTATGTTTAGTATTAATCTAAAGGCTTTGGCTTAATTCTAGGCAGTTGCTGAGGAACATCTCAACATATCTGATCTGCGCTATTATGTATCAAGTAAATACCATGTCCATTACTCTCAATTTTTTTATTTATTAAATTATTTCATGTCCACATATGTGGTTTATTATTTCAGGCTGCCTGTTACTCTTAAATGAAGCATTTAACTGGATGTGAAAGAATGTCATGATTGCAAATGTAGCGAAGATCAACTGTGAATCATCACTGGATGGATCATTGTTACTGGTGTAGTACCTGTGTTATTGACAAACTGCTGGTCTTAATGCTTCTGAATTCTTCCCATTCCCTACTCCCTTTCTGTTTGTCAGCTATGACAACAGCATTGAAACAGATTCTCTGAATTACACATCTTAGTTTAGTGTCCAATATTGATATTTTATCTTTAGTTTATGGGATCTGGATTTCAGAGAGAGGATTATTTGACGTCTTGAGAAATCCAGGTGGTTTCTCAACCGTGTACTATTTAGGCCTTAAAACTGTTCTGTTTCCTATATCACAAAGTTAGACTGGGCAGAACACAATCTAAGAAAATTAATATCAGAGCAAATAATGGAATTTTTTTTGGTTGTGAAGGGAAGGCTTCGGAGGGAGGATGGAGAGAACAATTAGAGTAAATAGTCAAAAATCAGTGTTTTGTATAAAAATAGTACATAATTATGTATTTATTCTAAAAATATGAAAAATCTACATGACATTTGGTAAGTAAGCAAATTTCTTTCAACAGATGTGAAGATGCTCTTCATCTAAATTGTATAGCATTGTATGATATTGCTTGGCATTCTATATCTTCCTGTAATTATTATTGAGATTTGTACTTCCTTGCTTGTTTAGAAAAAAATTGTAGTTTATTTGTAAAACTTACCATATTCTCATGATCTTATTAATGACCTTATTTATCTTCATGTAAGCTTTATGTACCAGATGCCAAAAACTGTTTCTGAACCTCCCGTTTTGCCTTTTTTTTATATATATATTTTATTCTGGATCTTGACGATAGAAAATTCCTGCTGATGTATTAATTAGTATATGCAGATTGCACAAAGCATGATTTAGAAATACCGAGCTTAATGGAGAATATACCGGTTCCTCAGATTCTGAAAAGAGCATTAATTTTTCATTACGGCTATGCATTTCCATATAGACCTACTCAGGAGCAGGTGTTCTCTCTCTCTCTCTCTCTCTGTGTCATATCCACTTTCTTAAATTCAAGTATCTGAAACTACCAGAAAAAAAAAGAAGTTAATACTGTTTACAAACAGCTTTGCAGCAGCGAAATGGGATGAGGCGAAATCTTCCCTGAGTTTGGTTTAATTTAGAGTTGCTCAACTAGCTTAAGCTGGCTTTGGGTGAGATTGGTGGTAGAAGTAGTACACAGCTATCGCCTGTGAACATAGGTTAGACTTGACTCAATTTCTAGCACAAAGATCTGTTTCATAGGGCATTTCCCTTCAAATTATTCATTTATAGAAAATCGGCAATCAGGTTTTTTTCACTGTTAATGAGGAAACAAAAATTAAATGTGCATACTTTCTCATTGACTAATTTTACAACACTTCAATTTTCAACCCTTTAATTGCTTCAGTTCCAATATGTCAGTTCTCTTAAGGCTTTACTTCCACTTCATGATCTTTTTGGAATATTGTCAACTTGGGAATGCTGGGTACATGATGTAATAATGATAAATCTTTAAATATTATATAAATATTAAAACTTATCACTCTTCACATGTGCTAAGCAGTGAAACTACTTTTGAGCAGTAAAATACAATCTGATACTGCAGATGCAAAACATAATGTGGTGGGGTTTTGTGTGTTTTTTTTTTAGTAAGTACAGGTTAGTTACTGCATTGGTTAAACAGGTTACCTAGCAGCTCTAAGCTGATATTTATTTTTTTTTAAAAATAGACATCATATCTATTTGCTGATGTTACATGAGATTAGGAAAGATCCAGAAAAAGAAAATGTACGCTTTAGATAAATATGTGACTTCTCATAATGTGAATGAAGCTTAGTTTTGATAAGCTTTAGAAAATTTCTGCTACGTGAGAGGTAAATAATTAATTTAAATGGTTCTAAGAGTATTTAGAAGCAAGGATCCAATATGCAACCTCCATTCTCCATCAAGTCAATGCAAACTGACCACTAAAAAGTGCTAGGTCCCTATAGGGCGTGCATGAAATACTGCAATATGAACCTGCTGCTTCATTCAGTGGGAACATTTCAGTCTTTCTCATCCCAGAAGGAGCACTCTATTTCTCAGTGGTGAGGAATGTATAATACATGGGAATATTCATATTCATTATTCAGGAAAACAATCTTCATTGCATTATGGGGAAGTCTGAGCTGCATCACTATGTGGTTCAAGATAGACATATTCATGATGAGCTTTTGAAGACATATTTTTGTGAGAGCTACGTGTTAAAAGTACTTCTGCAATGAAGTTAAGTGTGGACGCACAGACACTAATAAATAAACTAAGATTTCCATTTGCACTTTTAAGTAGGTTAAGTGTAATTCTGGAAAGTCTTATAAGCAAAAGAACTATAAGAAGTATCTTCAGGTGAGAGGTACTTTCTGCTGGGTTGGTTTCATATGATACCTGTCAGATTTCCTTGTTCCTCAAGGAGGAAAAACTAGAAGATAAATTTATTCTGTACCAGCGTCTTGATGACAAACCCCCTTGTCTTCCTTTAGCTCTCTAAGAAATAATTTCTGATGAATTTGGTACAGTGCACCTTGGAACAGTTTAGTGGACCGGTTTCTTTTCCCATTGATGCATCACGCTGGGGTTCCTTGGGTTCCTTTGCACCTTATGGCTCTAGGTTTGCACTTTCCATCACTTGTTTCGCCTATTGTTCCACTGTTCTTGAGTTCCTGTGATTATCATATAGGTTCTTGTGCGAGACTGGTCTTTTCTTACTGCAGACAGCCTGTTTATAGAGAAGGTGCAGTTTCAGGCTTTCCTCTTGCTCCCTTGATTATCTGATCTCACTAATCATACATGACCAGAAGCTCCCTTGCCACTTTCTGCCTGGAAAGAATGGCTTTTGATATGCTCCTTACTCACAGAAACCTGATGCAGTGCTGGTTATATGTGTCTTCTGCTTCCATACTTTCACATTTCTTTCTGCAGTAATTTCTTGGATCAACAGAAGTTCCATGATGTGGTGTATTGAAGAGTTCATGTAAGAGAGGAATTTGTTGTAACAGACACTTTTTGCATGGATAGCATCAAACAAATAGATACTCTTGCAAAGATATTCAGAGAGGATTTATAGGTTGGGGGTCAGCTGGCTGGAAAGCAGCTCTGCAGAGAAGGACCTTGGGGTCCCAGAGAATAAGAAACTCACCATAACCCAGTAATGCACCCTTGCAGCAAAAAAATCCAACAGCATTCTGGGCTCCATTAGTAATAGCACTGACAGCAGGTCAAGGGAGGTGATCCTTCTCCTCTATTCAGCCTTAGAAGGCTCGGGGGGGATCTTAACATATATAAATACCTGATGGGAAGGAATGAAGAAGACAGAACCAGGCTCTTTTCAGTGGTGCCTGTGATAGGACAAGAGGCAATGGGCACAAATTCACACATACAAAGATCCATCTGAACACATGAAAACACTGTTTTACTATCAGGGGCATCAAGTAGAGGAACAGGTTGTGCAGAGAGATTGTGGAGTCTCCCTCCTTGTAGATATTAAAAACTTGACTGGACACAGCTCTGGGCAATCTGCCGTAGCCAACTCTGCTTGAGCAGGGGGCTGGGACTATATTACCTTGAGGTTGCTTTCCAACCTCAGTGATTCTGTGATTCTGAGATCCCTGATCATAGCCATCACAATTATTTTCATTTCTTTTTTTACCTTGTGCATCTTAAATTATCGTTCAATTAACACATGCATTTAAAGGCAATGACTTTTTTTGTACTTGATGAGAAAGGTTTTATTATTAAGCAGTAGTTGTATTCTGGAACCTGCAGACCAATTCGCAAGAGAAATGTGTATTCTTTTTTTACCACCTACATGCAGTGTTCTGGAAATGTAAATGATAACAGTGTTTCTACAATCTTTTCTTTGTAGGACTTTAGTCAGGATGTTTTCATATACTAGAGTAAGCTAGTTAGAAAAATTAAGATGCATTCTGTCTCTGAATTTGTTACCTTATTTACGTGTCAAAATTTAGACTGGGTAGCTACATGCAAAATACCTGCAATATCTTGAATGGTTTTTTTCGGTCTTAATGTTGTCTTGCATGAAAAAAAAAAGAAAAAAAAATCAGATGACAATACCTCATATTCCTTCTTAAGAAGAATGAACAGTAAGCAAAATGGTGCGAAGTGCAAAACACTTCTACAAAGATGGGGGATAACTTTTATTTCTTCTCTATTCTGAAGTCAAAGGGTTATTTTCTTGGTACAGATAGGATGGGCTAGAAAAGTGCATTTGAGCCAAAAGCTCAAAGTTTGCTTAATAGTAGCTATATTATGTATGTATTTAGCATTTCAGTAGAGCCTGGAGGCTCCCACATATTTATTGTGTAGACTTGTGTCAAAGAGATGATTCCTTTCTGACAGCTCATAATTATTACTTTAAAGGTGTTAACCTCAGTGCTCTACTTATTCCTGTTTGTCACAGTTTATGCCACGATTTTTTTTTTCTTGCCAGAAAGGCACTCAAGAATTAAAATACATTTACAGTAAAAAGCAACTCTGCTGTACTCCTGAAATGCTAAGTAAAACTCTGAGAGGGGAAAGAGAGCAAAGGCTGTTTATGGCAGGTTCACTGGTGAAATGTGAACACCTCTTTGATACATGTTTGTAGAGCAACTGTCAAAGTTGCCTGGGAAGCTGATACACTAGAGTGTGGATTAGATTTCAATTCTAGCCTTTTCTTTACTTGGTCATGTGAACCTAATTCTTTTTAATCTTTTTGGAATATCGCAAATTATCAAGACAAGTCCAAGGCTGGGCTTGTCGTTCCTTTTCTGTGTTGTTGTTTTGTGGCCTGATATTTTTCTTAAAAGTGATTCTGAAACAGGGAGAGCTAGTTTGTTCTAGGCACAGCATGGATGTGTTCCAGGTTGTTGTGCAGCTGACTCTTCTGTGGGGCAGCAAGAAAATACCTTTCACTGTGGATTACTCAAAAAGCCATATGCTAGTTTGCAAAGTGGCAGATGTTTTTGATGCTGAATTGAGAGCAAGTGTTTTTAGAGGAGAGACATAAATCATAGAAATATTGTATTGTTTTAAAAGGACAAGAAACTGAAATATTTCTTAAGAAATCTATTGGTCAAGAAAAGCCTATTGGTCAAGCATCCACATTATTTTCTAAGATTTAGCTTAATTAAAATGGACATACTGCAATTAAAGCTTTTCCAGTTGTGTTTTAGTATTAGAACACTATGCGAGTCATAAACAGCATTACTTTGACCCAATCACCAATTAATTGGGCAATAAATTAGCTAAAGAGAGAAGAAGAATGTCTGAGGGGACAGGAGACTTTTCTGAAAACAAGTACACAGTGAGAAGCACATGAAGAATGCGATACCTCATTACTGGTATTGCAGTTGATACTGCAGTTAATTGGTTATATTAATAGCTAAAATGTATGGTACTTATTTCAGGTTCTAATTTAACTTGCAGTTGTAATGAATAGGAGAGTTCTTGAAAGTGATTTTAGCTGAAGGCTTCAATGTAGACACCTTTATATCATGTAAGTTGATCAACAGGACAATCACTGAGTAGAGTTTAGCATCGAGTGCCTTCTCTCCAGCTATATGAAATTAATTATTATACTATAGTGTTTGACTGTTTTTTCTTAATGGAAATAAGTTTCTTGGTACTTGCATGGTTTAAGCAAAATGAGGAAAATAAATTGTGCATAGAGCTTATGCCTTTTCAGAGGTAAAATAAAAACCAAAGAAAACAAATGAAAAACAGAAGTAGAGCAAAAAGCAAAGCCTTGAGGAAATAATAATTCAGTAGCAGATAACTGCCCAAAGTTGTCACAAAAGTTTCCAAAGTGAAATACCTTTACCATTGGGTTATTAGCAGGGTAATTTTTTTTTTCATTTTATTGTACTGTATATATACTATACACTAAAATCCATCAGCATAAATAGTTGTGTGCATTGATTTTTATTGAAGTATGTAATGGCTGTCTTTCTCCTGATGGGTGAATATATGATCATATAGGTCTTGTCTACTAAAAGAACCAAATACTATTTTGGCATGCTTATTCTCTATATGTTTAATCTTTCAGAAGACTGTTTGCCTAGTTGTAAAAAGCTCTATTGATGTTTGCTTTTTTGCTTTTTTTTTCCTTGCGAAATGTCCAGGCCATCCAGATGCATGTGGATGTGTGCACCTGTGTGTGTATGTGTACAGAAATACCTGTTCATATTGTAAGCATAGTATCCATCATTAGATCTCCAGAATTTCAGGCTTTTAGATTGAACAGCCCAAGCCGTTTCAAAAATCCTAAAAATGCTCATAACAACTTACTGGTTACCTGAAATAAGGTATACCTTTGTTCTGAACAGCAACTAGTTCCAAATTTGTCCTCAGAAAAAGCTTTAGGATCTGTGAAGCCTTGGCATCAGCTCCAGTGATGCTCCTGCTTTCTACTCTGACATGGTGCTGTCTTTTCTTATGACTTGCTGGCTTAATAAAAACTATATCTTGTCCTTTAAAACTATTGTGATGATATTAATTTATTAAGCTAGGTTTTATGAATGTTGAGACTGTGTAGAGTAGCTTCAGAAGCTTGTCAGTTAGCCATTAGAAATTAATGTTAGTTTGTTGATTGATAATGTAGTGAAGTGTTAAGTTCATTGGATTCAAACACCTTTGACTTGTCCTGCAGTCTCCAAGGGGTAGCAAAACAAAACCAAGTACAATGGTGAGACACCAGTGGTATTACAAAGTAGTCCAACAGGCACGGAGAATGCTGTTTGTGCCATAAAATAAGTTACATTGTTTGCCCCTGGGAGATCAGACAATAGGATCAAGAGAGTATCAATCTCCCCTCTGTAATAAATTTATTTGCAGGCCTCGGTCTCTGAATTGGCAAAATCTGTTATTGCCAAAGCATTTTGTTTGCCTCATTGGAACACTCAATATTAATTTCCTTGTCCCATTTCAGTGTCTGAAAAGCATTTCAGCCAGCAGTACTTCTGTAAAACACCTGAGTGTCTGTTTTATTGATGATCCTGAGTTTGCACAGTATTTAAGTTGCGAGCTGGTGGAGAGATAGAAAATCTCCTGGTTTATTTTATTGCTGGCAGAGAGAGCTTATCCAGACAATCGTAACCGTGTTAACCACTTCTCTTTACCACATTTCAATAGTATGGAATTTATTGCAGTAATTAAGACAGGTGAAAGTCAGATTTGACGTGACAGTTTTCAAGGCAAGGTGTTTGCTCTTGTGTCTTGTTTTGAAAAGGAATAGACTATTTTTCAGGAGGGCAGATGATGTGGTATGTAATGAGGGGAAGGTGAGACGCATGACTTGATCTGCATGTAAGAGAGAGTGCCCGACTAAAGATGAACAACAGAATCTCAAAGTTTAAAATTGCGACAAGATTCAAAATAGGCACTACAAACAAACTTCAATGTTAAATCTGGAAGTGTTGACTAGGGGATTTTTCTAGTTGTTTCTGGGAAACCTGTGAAGAGAAATAGGATGGAGTATCATAGGTTCATGTGAAACTGTCTCTCAGGCTTGATGAAGCTTTGTAGAAGTGCACCAGAAGACATGCACAAAGCAGTGATTTCCGTAACTGACTGCAACAGGATGTAGAACGCTGAATGGTTAGCATCACGTTATGCAAGAATGAAAGACAAAGATATTTTCGGATCACTGAGTATTTTAGCAGTGACTGAAAAGGCACATGACCTTGAGTTAGCAACGCAACAGAAGCCAGCCAGCTGTTTCAGTATTCCATAGGCATGTAGCTGTCTTCCATGCCACTCTCCCTGAGTAGCAATGTGAGTAAGGCTAACACATTAAAAAGTCTGTCATGGGAGTAATATAATTAATGTTAGGAGAAATAAATTATTTATTTCGGTTACATTGTTGTGTTTATTTTAATTTGCTGTAACATAAAACCGAAACAACCTAAATAGAACCGGAAGAAAGAAAGGTATTTACATACTTGAGTCCAGGTTTTAAATTATGTTTTAAGGAATGGGGAAGATTTAGGGTTTACAACAGGCAATTATTAAAAGGGAATGTAGAGGGAGGCAAGCAGAGAGATAAGGTACTAAGTCAGCCAGAGAGAAATGCTGCAGAAAGATGCCTGAACTTCAGTTTTTCTCAAAGAGGAAAACTCGGTGCAGATGGGCACAGAAGTTGCCTGCCTAGCCCTGAACTAGCTTGTGTGAGTATATCAGTCATGCCTTTGGGGGTAGGCAGCTGTTTTTTCCCTGCCTCGTGAAGCCTATTTGAAGGATGCAGAGATGTGATGGCCCTGGCTCTTTTCCTCTCTCTAGTACATGGTGCACTAGTTGAAGATGCAGGAGTCCAAGCTTTGCTTGTTTTTTCCCTGCGCCCATGGACAAAATGAGTTGGCAGCCTGTGCTCTCCAACCCTTTGACTTTAGTCGGAATAAAATGCTTGGAAACATAGCTATAAACTAGTTCAGGGAAGAACCTGTCTCTCCTGTTAAAGGTATGCTGTTTTTCAGCCATGAAGTCAAGGTTTATGGACCAGAGGTAACATGAGAGAGGGAGCCTTACTTGTAGCTGGCTCATGGGGGCATCCAAGCGCTAGAACGAAACCATGGGCACCAGCATGGCTTCTGTGGTTTTTTGTGGCCAATGTATGGACTTCCTGAAATATGGCACCCCATCTTACTCTCTTCCTCCCTCTGTCACTCTCTCACCTGGGGCCTCAGCATTATAAAATACCCCATAATTTACCAGCCATTGGAAGGAGAAAGAAAACAGAATAATTTTGTGAAGTTGGTGATTAATACCAGTGTATTTTTTGATGCATTCCACTAGTTTGCATGGTATCATTAACTCAAGATTTTCGTATTCCTCTCCTGTGTTTAATAAGGACGGTATATTGTAGCCTTAGACACTGATGTGGGAAACCACTTAAATAGGGTATTATCATTACCTGCCTTTTGTTGAGGCAGTACCATGTACATGCCTAACTATAAGTTTAAACATAAAATTAAGAATGTTTTTGTGTGCTCTCCTTGCCAAGGGGATGCTCTCCTGAACAGATGTGTGTTTCTACTGTGACATGTCACGCTGTTCTGATGTAGAAATCTTCTTACTAATTGCAAATGAAAATGTGTTTTGATCTTTTTTTAACTTAGTTACCTCCTTGTTTACTATGAATCTAAATAATTCTAAATATTAAATCTAGAAAATTGAAAGTATAGAAGGCTTATGTCTGTGTGGTGCTGTAGTGCATAGTTTTGGCTTAGAGCAAAGTACAAGGTTAAACCACTAGTTTAAAAAACAATTCTACTGATGAACAACACTGTCAAGCATAATTTCACCCCTGCATATGGGAACGGCTTTTCTGCCGAGTTCAGAGCTGTTTCTCTATTCTTGAGCTTTTATTCAGAATTTGTAGATGAACCTGTGACTACTCTAACAATGTTTGGACTGAAAGTTTCCCACAAACTCTGAAATGTATAGTAGTGGTTTGTTCACTTTTCCTCTCTCTCCTCTTCCGTGCTTCTTTCCCTTCCTTCCTTCTCTTCTTGATCCCTGCCAGTCTTTAAGTTGCAGGTTGTTCACAAAGTTAAATGTGAATTTTGTGGTTTGGGCTTCTCTCCTTATTAGCACAACAGTGCACAACAGATATTAATGCCTGCCTGTTTCTTCAAGGGTTCACGTCTTGTACACTGTGGCAATTTGGAGGCATAGGACTCTTTCCAGCTGTTGAGGGTAAAAGTAACATGTTGCTTGTGTCTTACTGTGACTGCTACAGAAGACTATATTCAGCATTTCTTATTGCAGTACTATTCAATGCTTGTCCCTTTGTTCTTTCAAAACCTAGGATGTGCGTGCTCTTTTCTAAGTGAAACAGATTTGTTTGGTTTTGAATTGCAAGTATTTCTAATGGGGACATTGGATGCCATCTATCTCTGTCCTTGTAATTTTTTTCTGTACACGTGTTGCATCTTTCTTTTGTTCATTGCCCCTTTCTAATGCTAATCAACTGATTTTTAGAGAGATGTAGGAGTGAAACAAAAAATACGTGCAATAAACATTTAATGGTTAAGATTGTTTGGAGCAAACTATTTTAAAAGAGCCGAATCATAAAATTCAATTTGTTTAAAACAATAAGCTTTCCTGAAGACATGATTCTAAAACCAAAGCAGTAGATCAAGGATCCTAAAATTCAAGTAGCACACTGAAACATCTAAATCACAGTTATTTCTACTGTGTGCTGAACAGATTGGTGGCAATCATTGCTACTGGTTAAATGCCTGCCTTCAGTAGTTGATGAGCATTTTGCCTCTGACACCAGAAGGACTTGGGATTTTACTGTTTTGTGGGTATAGGAAGTAAACAGCAAGAAGTTTATGAATTGTATGTCCAGGGAAGAGAGGGTAAGACTCTGGACTATTCTCCATCCTGGTGTCTGTCATAAAAATATCCTTTCTTATGGTTTACAAACTGCTTTCCCTCCCCTTGCTGCATCTAACCAAAAAGAGGTGTTGCACTCAGAGAGCACTGCACAAAGGACTGTTTTGTAGTCTCCTGCTGGTAAGACCACTGTGAAGGGACGTGTGTTACATGGAGAGCAAAGGAGAACTATTTTGTGGGCAGTTTTGCTGGGTTCCTGCAAAAGTAAGCATGTAAGGGGGCCTAGAGAAACTCAGAAATAATCATTATACCAGCTTCCTTTGGCAGTTTTGCTGCTGTCAGCTCAGATGGTGCAGCAGCAGTGTCCCAGAAACCTCTGGACAATGTTTTCCAGAGGCATGAAACAGCTGTAGGTGGTCCTGTTAACTGATGCTGAAGTCTGCAAATGGAAACAAGTTGTTGATGCTTTTTGTTTCTTTAAAAAACAGTGGAAAAAAAGAAGTGGGGGGAGAATAAAATGGAAAAAAGCTATTGTGTATGGCTCCCTGTTCTATGAACACTCATATGATGCTAAGCAATGTCCCCTAGTAGAATTTAAACAGGGGCTGGGAGTGGTGTTAACAATCTGTACAGGATATTTGAATGTTTAGCAATTGATACAGAATATCAATTTTGTTTGAATTATACCATGAATGTTTGTCAGCTTTTCTTTCACAACATGTGTCATATGTCTTCCGTTATCCTGGTACTAAATAATTTTTCTACACATTGGGTTGTAATTTTACAGTTGCCTCAACGGAATTTATTTACTTTTTAAGATGGCACCTTTCTGTGAATGTAATTGAATCATTTGTTTGGAATCAGTGAAATTTAGTTTCAACCATGTCTCATAAGTAAAATATATGTATTCAGGGAGATAAAGACCTCTAATATAAAGCTTGCCACATAAAAAGTCATATTCAGTCTCTATGCTCCTGATGAATTCTACTAGCATAGTACAGCAGTACAGTGTAAGCTGTAAGACATTATCTAGTTCTCTGTACATATCTGTATAGGTATATGACAGTAGATGAGCTCCATTTACCAGGGAAGAAGTAACAGAATAATCCTCCCTAATATGTAGAAACTCAGACTTAACTCCCAGTCGAATAAATTCACAACAATATAATACTAAGGAGAATGATATTTTAGAATTAGGTGGCAGACCAGTCTGTTAAAATAATATATTGTACTAAAAACAGTAAATGCAAAAATGTCCATTAAGGTAATTAAATATTAATATGTCTCAGTGCCGCTGAAGGTAAAGGACAAAAATGAATGTAGAAGTATATCAAGAATGAGATAAAAAGCCAAGCGAGGAATGCTGTAAAATGTGTTGCTTTATTTATTGCAAATACTGGCCAACAAAGAGATACAGAAAACTACACAAAGACAGTATCTATTTGATCTTTTAAACTGTCTGTGGAACTGTCTCAACAAATGACTGTTTAACAGTAGGTAGATGAAACTTTTTTGTCAGGTATGAGCATAGGTGATTCTGTTAAGATTACCACCAGAAAATAAATACATTTTATTCCTCCCTCATCTGCTTTCATTTACAGCATCTGTTCACAGAAGAGGAACTAGGGATAGAGACCTTCTGAGGTCATTTAGGCTAGTCAGGTGCTATTTAGGGTTTGTTGCTTACACAGCCAGGGAGTACAAAGCCATTGATGTTCTAGGTGTCCCAGTAGTGGGCTGCTTCGTCATGGATATCTAACCTGAAAATGTCCTTCTTCATAATGCCTCCTTCCAAAGAGTTAGCATCTGAGGTATATTTCTGGGTTCCCAACAGCCCTGAGCACAGAGTCTGACAGTACAAACTGCTCATTTCCTTCAGTTTAATTGTGTCAATACAGTTGGGAGTTACAGAGGGGCCACAGATATCTAAACCCAGTTCTTTTCTACTATCCTAATTTCGTAGTCTCACACCCCACAACTGGTTAATTATTGTCTGTAGGTATGGTGTAAACTTTACTCTTTCATCTGAAACCAAGGTCATAGCATGCTTTCAGCTATCATAAACTAAGTTAAGAACCGTCACAGTTTTCCAGTGAATTTGGAAGCACTGAGGAATACATCATTGGTGATTAAAGGTTGCTGTGCTGGAAGGAGATTAAGATCACTTTGAATTTCTCCCGTGGCAGCAAGGGTATTGTGCTGACAACATGAGCAGAGACCCCCCTGATGAGTGTGGTTTGGCTTAGTGGTGGCATATTTCAGTGGCTTGAGCAGACTTAATTTTCCAATCTTTCTTACTGTTATGCAGGTGGAGAGGTACCTTTCTGCAGTGGAGTTCCTGCAAAGCTACAGCAACAGTTAAATCTGGCTTTGAAAAAACAAACTATCCATCCTGAAGAAACTATGAAGTTTGGTCCCATTTTAAACTGTTTAATGCTTGCATTTCCCTTTGGGGAAAATGGGAAAATTTCTCATTACATTTTCACTTAAAAGATTGTACTTCCTTTGTGTGAGTATGTTTGCGTATGCGTTTTAATACAAGTATTTGGCAGGAATTACAGGGAAATGGAAACGACTGGTTTCAGAATAAAATATTTCTTGCTGTATTGGGTGTAGGTGGTAAGGTTTTTGTAGTGGTAGTGTTGGGGGCTGCAGGGGTGGCCTCTGTGGGGAGATATCGGGGGCTGCTCTGGGCTTGGACATAGCTGGTTCCAGCCATCTCTGCAATGGACCCACTGCAGGACACAGCTGATCCCATCAGCCATGGGTGGGCATCTCTGGGAAGACTTCTGTAAGAAAGGTCAAGAGCAAGTGGAAGACTTGAGGGTAGCATTGAGCTACAACTTGTATGCTGAGAATTATCTTAGCATGGAGTTACTGGGAGTTTGGGAGGGTAGAAGACAAGGGTGAATGCCTGTTTGCCAAGAGATTTTTAATTAAATCTGTTTTATCAATTATCAAGAATGTATCGGCTGTGCTCCCATTTGATGCTGTTACCTTTCTTTGGTGAAGACTAAACACAACCTTGTATAGATTGTAAATAAAGCTAATTAGAGTGTTTTGTTTTTTTAAAATGCTACCCTCCTACCAAAGAGAACTAACTATTTGAGTTATCGCTCACCATGCAAAAATCAGAGCCTTACATGAGGGGGTTGGTAAACGGATTCTGAAGTTTCAGCATTTTCTGTGGTAGAGCATTATTTTAGATTAAAATTAATCTCCAAGCCCAACAACCACTAACCAGGCAATTTTTTAAGAAGCTGTGGAAACAGCATGTAGACTAATGTTGTTATCCCTGGTTTTGCCTGTATGTTATTTGAATTGAGCGATTAACATTAGACATATGAGTGGGCCTCTTCCCTAGTACATATGTTGCCTCCCCTTAGCAGTGAACTGAAAAACTGAGCCAAATGACCTTCAGCGTGCAAGGAGACTCTTCACTGTATATAAAGAGAAGGTGTAAAGAGTTGCTTGAGGACTGAGCATGAACAGTTTAATGCCTTCTGGGACGATGCTTGAATGAGAAATGTGATTGTCTTCCTTAGTCCCCTTGGAAGCTTGTTTCTTCTTCAGTATCTTCTGGCATTATGTCTTGCCCCACAGAAAGTCCCTTTGAATTCCTTGTACATCTGAAGGGAATCCCAGATGATGGACCCTTGGGCAGGATTGATCCCTGATAGTATAATTTTTAACTTCATTTTTTTTCTTGCGTTTTCCCAGTTTGGTGAGGAAAAAAGGCTTGAAATCATTTCTGATGCCTCTAAAGTTCTCTGAGACTCGGGCATAAGTGGTGTTATGCTGAGTACAAAATATTGTGATTCAATATCTCACAGATAAAAGCTGTTATTCATAATTTTCATAACATGTAAGATATATGTAAAATGATATAGCTTTAATTTACAAAGAGAAAGTGGTAAGTAATGGGACATAGAAGGGACAAGTCAAAGTGAATAAGGAGGTGAATACGAGGATGGGAATTTGAGTTGAATAGTTTAATGGTGATGTATAACTAGAGTATAATTACTTGAATTTATAATCCTGTTTTATATGTTTAGGTGTATACTAATCTTTTTGGCTTTCAGAATGACACAATATAGCGATGTTGATACCTATAAGCACCTGAATCGCACCAAATAATACTGAGAGCTTGATTGGGAGCAGTAACTGAATAGCAGACCTGTGGGAGTAAGCTTCATGCTGTTAAAATGTGAATTTATACAATATGTTGCTGCTGGGCTTGCTTGGCATTCAGACAACTTTGCAGATGTCAATTTACCTGTGTAATCATATGATAATTTAGTACAATTATCATGTGAAATACTTCAGCGTCTCCATATAGTTAGCTCATAATTATAAAGCAAATGTGTACTTACCAAGGTGTTTCCTTGCCCTGTGGTCACACAGTGACTTTGTCTACTGTGTCATTATGTGTATATGGAAGGTGTTGAAGTAGAGATGCCAGAGAAGTGTTAGCTCAAAATCCTGATAAAGGCAAAATAATACATTGTGGAAGGAGGGGAAAAAAAAAAGTGGGAATGATCCATATGCCTTCCTGTGCTGTAGTGAAAGAACACTGTCAGATGATAGACCTGAACGTCTATATGAGCAGTTTGTGAAGGACTTCTGCTAGCTGCTCACACGCAGTCAAAAAATGCAAACAGGGTCCTGATGTGTCTGAGGAAGGAGACAGAATATAGCAGAGTCAATAAGCACAGTGGACAAGCCAAAAACCAAAATATTACTAATTTCTAAAACTATAAATGTAGTTTCATCTGGAATACTCTTTGTACTGGCAGCTACCTCCCCTGATGCTACTGATTGAGTTTCAGTGAAAGTGATGCAAATCGTTTAAGACATAATTATCCTTGTTAAAGGAAGTGAACGAGAATAGGCTCGCCTATTTTAGAAGGGAGATTAATGAAAGGGGATGTGTTAAGGATTATACAGGGCAATGAAAAAGGTAAATCCCATGCTGGAATAACCTTCTGTTCTTGGCTGTTGGTTAGAGGAGCTACTTGTGCAGCTGTAGCTAGAAGAGCACAGTGTGTGAAGGTCAAGAGAAATTGGGAGGGTCTCAGACTTTTCAGAGGAAGTCTGGTAAGAAACCACCTGCAGATTCAAATATGATTAATTTCCACCCCTTGAAAGTGGAAAGAGGACTCATGTTATCAATTGAAAAGGATAAAAGGAATATTACATAGGCAAGAGAATGAAGTTAATCCCTCTTAAAGCTCCTTCGGACCCCCTAAGAAAAGAGAGTGAGAGACTGAACCCAATAATAAACAAGAAAAAGATGCTTTCTTGATGCTTTTTTAGTGAAACATCAAAGGAGGATGATTTCTAAAATGTTAAAAGGAATTGCTAATTATGCTATAAGGCTTTAGGTAACTTTGCACAATCAAATTCATTGCCACGGGCTGTTACTAAAGCCAACAATTTATCAAGATTCAAATGAGGTCTTGAAAAATGTTTGTACAGATAGGAGGCCAAAAAAAAAAAAAGGAGGGGGAACTTGAATATCAAAAGATAGGTGGCAAAACAAAGCATTATTTGGAAGCATGGTTCACTTTTAGATTCAGTACAGCTGTTTGTCAGCAGTCTTTAAGCTAAATGGCTGTATTCTGAACAGTGCAACCTGATTAAGTCTAGCCTGGTAGAGCCAGCTCTCCTGGGGAATGATGCTTGCTCCTCTGGTCAAGTGCTAGGAAAATGCTGGAGGACTGTGTGTAGGGAGCAGAATGCCAAACCTGTAATGATGCCTTTCTTGCTTGAGGGGAACAGCCTGCCCCATTGGGGTTGATGGCAACTTGATGATCTCCAGAAGGCTGTTATGATACTTTTATTTTCCCATCTTGGAAGTGTCAGAAGGCATCAACGGTCTCAAGCAGGAAGTTTCTTATCACTAATTTCTGGAAATAGATTTTTGGGGATGTTTGGGAGGACAGAGGTTTGTAGTTTTCCCACATGTACCTAGTATAGGATTTCTTATGTTGACAACAGGTTATTCAGCAGAAAGTTCTGGAAGAAGTTGGATCATGGACTTGATGTTCTGCACATTGTTCTGGTGTTTCTTGGCTGCTTGCTGTTCTGCGTGGGAGAGGTGTAGGGATCTTTCTGGATCTCAAAAAGGTGGGCATAACAGCAAATATAAAAATAAAATTCCTTTAATAATAAGTTAGAAATAGGAAGAGAAACATAGATAGCAGCAAATATGTCTTTTCAGATGCTGGGAACCCTACTTCTGTGCAGCATCAGATGGACCCCTGGTGGACAACCACGGTACACTGCTCAAATCCCATCTGTGTAGAGATTCACTCTCTCCCCTGTGCTGTGGCTCCTTATATCTAGTGGAAAAACCCAAAATTATACATCTTGTTTTGACAGGGCGGAATGCTCTCTCTTTCTCAATGCCCCATAACCCTCAAATCAGGACAGCCCACCAAAGCACACTTAGCTACAGGTATCTAGGAACTGTATCTAGGATCAGTAGGTATCAAGAACCTTCCAGCATGTTCCCTTACATTTTTAAATACCTTGGGGTTATACAGCAGTCACTCATGCTGACATACGGGTATCTCAAGCCTTAGACGCAAGGCCCAATACAGCTAACAGCGTTTGCTCAAAGTATCCACTTTGTCAAATACATCTTCCACAAGTCTCCCAATACATTGCTTATGTCTACACAATATTTCTGTTTTGGAGTTAGTCTCCTGATAGGAGTTTTCACTGCTGTTAGCCATATAGAACTATAGGTTTTGTGCTGCTTAGTAAAGGTGTGGATAAACAGGTTATGGAAGGTGAACTTGGCTGATGTTGACTACTTCCACCAAGGATTTTGTATTCAAACAGGCTACACAACTGAGGTGTACTACTCAAACATGGACCTGTTGAAACACAAATGAATGAAAACTGTAAACTGTTTTCCTTCCGTGTGTATTGTCACTGGCAGTTGCTTTAAGGGCATGTCTTCTGTTTCTTCAAACATCTAAACCAAATGTTTCATTGCAGTGGGCTGGCTGGAAGGCATTTGGAACCGCCAGCTCTCAGATGTGACTGATACATTTTCACTTTCTAGGGGAAAGTGGCTTTGCTGGTGTCTCAATGTAATGCATTCAGTAACTGCATGTGCAGAAGCATAGGGAAGCATAAAGCTCTGTTGGAACAAGAGATGTCTTAAATTATTGACAAGTCTGTGAACAAAGGCCATGTCAAATGGAGTTTTGGCATCAAGTCTGATGCCTGCTATCCTTCATCGTTCCTTGTTAATGGTTCTTCTCTGTATGAAACAGTAACTTGGTGATTGCCAATTTGATGTGTCTGGTCCTCACTCAGGATAAATTTTTTTTTCCCAGACCTGCTAGTTCAGGAGAACATTTTACCTGTATGGAATAGATGCTTTGGATAGAAGGGTCTCTGATGATTTTTGTATTTGTATTGGAAAAGGAAGAGGGGTAAGACAGGAAGGAGGCACTGGCTTTGACCAGTGAAAGAACAGTGATACTGCTTCCAGTGAATCCAGCAGAGAGCATCTGGTAGACCTAGCTGGACTGCTATGTTGTGCCCAGATGGAGTAGTTGATACTTTGGCACGGTCTGCTGTGTTTATTCAGTGTGGCCTGTAATGATATGTTACAGTCCCGTTGCTTATACTGGTATGCTGCAGAGTTTTCATACCTTACAGATATTACACGTTCCTTCGGTGTCACGTTGGTGATTCAGGATCAATATGTAAGCTGATCAGAAATTTGCAAAGGGGAGAGAAAAAGGGAGTGAACAATATTCCCGAAAAATTATTTGCGATTTTTGATGAAACCTTCTGCACAGTTGAAAAGGCAACTTGGTTTTTGTTTGTTTCCATGATGATCTTGGATTCTGTAATGAAGCACAGCAGGTAGGAAGATTCCATACAGAATTCAAATGAAAATGTTCAGCTGTACAATAAAGCATATTTTTAAGCAATGGTGCTTTGTATAATGTGATTGCTTTCATAAATAAAACTGCTAAATGCCTATTTTAGAGGTCATTCAACTTTGAAAGAGGTTGAATGAGATATACTTGTCAATTAAAAGTACATTTGCTGAAGACCATACAAAACAAGAAGGCACGTGTAATTACCCACAAGGTCTAAATAATGATATTTAAAGAAACTTATAAGATGAAATAAAACAACAGAGAAATTTGTGCATCAGTACCCCTATTTGGCTCCAGAATTGTTATGGTCTGTTTGTTGACTCTTCAGGATACTTTGAAGATGTTTCGTAGTTGCAGTAAGAAACCTGTTTGATTATGATTTTAGACATGTGCTGACATGGGGACATAATATCATCTACAATTCTAGTTCAAGTGGGCCTAAGTCTTCCAGCTTGTTTTCAGAACACTGAATCTGTTGCTGCGCTCAACACTAAATTGGAAAGAGTTTGTATTGTAGCACATGAAAGAAGGAACATTGATTCCAGGATATGCAAGGGTTTTTTTTCTGCACATCAGTTAAATATCTTAATACTTACCTGTTATCTGTTAGCAAGGTATGCACGCAGTAATTGAGGAAGCAATTTGTAATTAATTAGGAGGACCTGTACTGTACACTAAACGTGAAAAAGAAGGAAAGATTGGAAAGAAGAAATTACCTCAATGTTCAGCATTCTGCTTCTAGTTTTACAGTTCTAATCTATCACTTGATAAAAGCAAAAAAGACCAGCTTCTTCAGAGGCTTTATTCTGTAACTGGTAGAAGTTTTGTCTCCAAATTGTTAATATATTTAATCAATAATTTAGAAATTAAATATAACTACAGTTCTACATCCTGCTTACATAATGATCTATTTCCACTGTTTCCTTGTTCTTCATTGCAACTTTGCCACCCTACCTCAGCTCTCTGCTTTTCCTGCTTCCACACTGAATGCCTACTGCACTCCCAGTTGGCTGTTGAATGCCTGTCCCTCCTTTTGCTTTGTCCTTACTGTAATTTCATTTACTGCCTTTTTTTTTAATTTTTGGGTGTAATTTCCTTTGATATGTCAGTATAAGAATTTTCACTGATCCTTTTGCCACTTCAGTCCAATTTCCTCTTGTTCTTTGTTAGTCTCCTAATGTACAGTTTTGCGTTTTTGCTTTAAGTAGTCCCCAGCTAGTGTGGTCTTCCCTCACTTTAGGCTATTTTTCCAGTCAATATGTTGGTCACTTTTCTGACTTGATGTTTGGAGCTCTCCTCCGACTCTTAACTTTACTCTTCCTGCACAGATTCCAGCAGCTTTCATCATGCCTCACAGTTCTTGTTTTCCATCTCCGTTGTTCATTCCTTTTGTGACATTTAGGCAGTAACAATGCTCAGGTGTTAAAATTGTTTTATGTTGAAAATCTACAGGTGTATCCCTAGGATACCGCAGCTCAATGACATATCTTACAGCTCAAGAACATATCTTTGAATACTTCATTAATTAATTGGCTTAAGTAAATTAAAGCAGCCCTGTAGAAGTAAGATGAGTTAGCTGAGAAGACACTTCCTGTTTCACTTTCACATTTTTCACTCAGAAGTATGTTTCCTTTGGGAATGGTGAGGAGTGCCTAAATTTTTCTTCTTCCTTTGCTGGTTGAGTAGCAATGTATAGAATTGAAAAAGCCAGCATTGATTCTGGGTGTCATCATTTTTAGTGTGATGACGAGAAGTCTTTGTTCTGCTCTCAGCACCTGCCACTGCAATTTGAAATTACACCTTTTAAAAATTCATCTGTCCAGCCTCAGTCCGTTGCCAAGTGAAGCTTCCTTCTACTGCTTTGTTAATGTTTTGTTGGGTGTTTGATCACATCCTTCCTTTTGTCTTCTCTGCATCCTTTCACTTTTCTGCCCTTTTAAAGTCTGCAAGTTTAGAAACTCGCTATTCTAAAGCATAAGATGTTAACAGAAGGAGCATAAGATCAAGAACGAGATCACCCTTTTGAATTTAATGTCTGTGAATTGAATATAAAATGTGTTCAGGGAGAGAGAAACTAGCAAGGTGCCTTACTTTTCACCTGGGTATTTTTCATGTACATGTGAACTTCCTTTCTGAAATGGTGCATGAAAGTAGAGCAAACGTTGGGAAGGTGAAGAGGCTCTGTACACAGATTCTAGCACGTTACAAATGGTGCCAGAGCCTAGCTAGTCTTGGCTGAGAGCCCAAATTTGTTTGTCTGCTCTACCAGTAGCATAATAAAAGGGTAAAAAAAAAAAAATGTCATGCCATTTTTGTTAAATGCCATAGAACAAGGCAGGATCTAGCTGCCACATGGCCTTTCTTGCTAATTGCATTTCATTAGCAAAACCACGAGCAGGGTTAATACTTCTGCTAACAGTGATCTCACTGATGGCAAATACTGAGTCTCACAGCTCTGAAGCTGTAACAACTACTCAAGTCCATGCAGTAGTCAACTGCACAAGTGAACAGTGTCTTGCAGCTGGAAGATTATCCTGCCATGAGCACACCATCAGACCGTTCAAAAAATGGATAACAGAACATATTAGATCTGCTTTTAGACAGCACAACTGCGAAACATGCACCAACAATGTCCAGTAGTATAAATATCCAGTTTGTTTTTTTCTTTCTTTCCAACAGAACTAGTGTTATGTATCAGATTATTTCTTAGCTCTTTGTTTAATCATCTTTATTAACAAAATAGCTGAATCAGGTTTGCTGCATGGGTAAAAAGAATATAAATTAAATGAATGCAAATAGATTTGAGGAATTACAAAACAAGTATTTGATCAAATGGCAACTGCAATGTTGAGGTTTGCAGCATGTGAGCTGGGCAGAAACACTGACATGTTTCACTCTCCACTGAAATGATCTAGGCTCAATGTCTATGGTAAAATTACAGCATTTAATCGTGACTCTTTGGACTTACTGGGTTCTAAAAGCTCAAAAGACATCTGCAGTGTAGAGGAAAAACTAATTCTCATTTGTGCTCCCGCTTTTTTTGGAAACATCTGAGGCTGTTGCTGGACTGCAGTGGGATTCCATAGAGAGATACCCAAGATAGGTCCATCCCACCAGTGTTCTCATAGTACACAAAACCATGCCACCCAGCTACAGCTCTGTAGCTCTGTTAGTGTAGCATCAGACCCAAGATAATAATCCTGGGGGTGTAATTAGCTCAAGTGCAGTGTCATAGAGGCAGAGCTATACTGTCGTTGCCTCTGGCCTTACTGTGATTTTTCTTTTGCTTTGCTCTGTCTTCACGGCAGTCAAACTCGCCCCCTTTCTTTGTTGCTTAAACGGAAACTGGTTAGTTGGCCTCAGTCGCGTTTCTCAAGGAGAGCTTTATATTTGTACCTGTAGGTGGAGCTCCAAACTCATCTTCTACTAAGACATGAACTAGTGCTAAAGAACAAGCAAACTGAAAAGGAAAACCTTAAAAGACCATTCTAAATACAATATCCAAATTGTAAAATTTTACAAAAGAAGATGCTTAAAATTTTATAACAGAATGCTTTCAGTTTTCGAAATAATGAGAACCGATAGCAGTTTTATGGTTAAAAAATCATGTTGTTTGTTTCCTTTAGTTGCTCAATCATCTCGGTGGAAGCAATTTCTTCCTGTTCAGGCACCTAATTTAGCTTTATAAAATTTTAAATCTGACTCAGGAAAAGGTAATAAAAAAATATATTTTTCCTTTTTTTTAATGGCTGCTCTATTATGAATGTTTAGTGTATTAAACATGAAGCTATGACTTGCTTCCTGATAAAAGGATGTGCCTGGGATCTGGTTTTGCCTATGAAACTGATCTGATTTTCTGCTGTGAAATATTATAGACGTAGCAGACATCAAAGCCTGGATGGGCCCTTTGCATTATAGCCTGTCATTCAGCAGAAGTAATTTCAGGATCGCCACTGTCCCAGCGAGCAATGTGAACTATCTCAGGTTTAATGGACGGATTTCAATTCTGTTATGAGAAGAACTAATGCAACCATGCTGTAGAATGGTTATTGTTAGTAATTCTTGTGATTAGCTTAATTATTTCTTTCTGTGGGGACCGGGAGACTTGGAATGTTGTTATGCTGAGAGAACTGAATTTGGGTCATAACATGGGAGTTTTAAGGTGATTCCTCACCTATGTGGGGTGCAGGTGTTCAATGAATGCTTCCATGGCCTTTTTTTTCTTACTGTTTAATCAGAGGAAATAAAAATAAATCTCTCTTCTTAATGGGTGTTGCTGGAAGAACTGTGATTTTGCCTTGTGTGTTTTCCAGTGACATCATTTTTTCCATTCAAATATAGAACACAAATGCTGCAGCTGAAAGAAATCTCTTCTCCATACTGACTTTATCCTGTCTTCTCCAGAAGAGTAATGGTGAAAAGTAGCTGTTAGTGTGCTTGGAAAAATGGAGGTGAGTAAATCACTAGTATTCATGAAGACAAACCAAGAGAACACCCCAGGGATTGAATCTATACAGTGTGGGAAGATGCATTATTGCCCCTTTACTGTACTGTCAGGCCATTTTCATGTTATACTATAAACCAAAACAATTATTTCTGGGACGAATGGATTTTTAAGAACAGGCACAGGATGTATTTTGAAGCAATCAGGTTTCATTTTGGAGTGCCTTTTATATAGAATGTTGATATTGTCTATTGACTGAATTACGCTGTCAAAAAAGTGCGTTTTTCTCAGGATCTCTTTTGTTTAATTCCTTACAGAAATGTCCTTTCAATATACGGTACTACATTTATCTGGGTTGAAGGACTACTTGTGTGCCTGGAATAAAGATTTGTTGGAAGAAAAGGAAACTGTCCACTGGGCTTACCTATGTGGCAAGGAAGGGCTAGCTTGAAGATAATGAGCTAAAATTAGAAAAAGTGTAGTCAAAGTCGTAACTGAGAGAAATAGGATAAAAGCCAGAATAGCTGCAAATGAAGGGAGTAGTGGAAAAAGACATAAAGCTCCATGAGATCAAGGAAGGAAAGTTTGTCATATTTTGCAGTGCCAAATTAGATTAGCAAACAAAGTAGGTTTTGTTCTGTAGTACGTATGTAATATGAGCATTAGGCATTTGGACAATAAACAATAAGAACGCTAAGAGAGCCGTTAGTACTTATAATCTTGGTAGATCTTTTTTTTTTTTTCCTGTTTAAAGTACTAAGCATTCAGATGATAACTGTTAACTGCTGCCTATGAGCCATTTTTATTTATTGAGACAATGAAATTGTTCAATGTCAGTGAAACAGTTTTCATCAATTAGGAAAGAGTAGAATGTCTGGAATAAAAAAACCCCAACACTACTGTTATTGTTCTATCATGTGTCTTGCCTCTATATATGAGCTAAAGGTTTAAAGTTTAATCAAAACCCTCTGTGATAAGGTTCAACCCCTACCTTGTGAATTAGGGCTCTTCAATAAACTTTCCCAAGTCCCTGCATCTGTCCTGAAGTCAGGGAAGCAGCTTCAGATTGCTTGCAGAAATTGCAGAGTTGCCTGGCGATTGCAGAGATGACTAACAAAATATGAGGGAAGGTTAAGAGCTTGAAATGTTGAGGGACTGGAAAGACAAATGAGGACTTGACTTTTCAAGCAGAGGAAAGGTGGGTAGGATGTCAGATGATACAAAAAAAACCCCAAAACCAACCCACTATCCTCTCTGGTGTTACAATTTTATTTACAGTGGTTGTTGCAGTCTTTTGAACATCTGAAATAGAGCCTATAACCCTGCTAGAAAGATGACAAAGAACTCTTGCTTTTTAAAATTTTGAAGGGCACTAAGATTTCATGAATGTCAATATGACATAAATTGACAGTGTAATGAACAAAACTTAGACTCTTAGAATACAAAAAAAACCCCACCCAAACCCAAAAAACAAAACAAAAACAAATGAACAAACAAAACCCCCAAAACAAACAGCTTCTTATGAAATTAGTGGCTAGCCTGGTCTCCAGAAAATGAGGGAAAACTTGAGTAAGCATAAGCTTTACCCAGCTGATGGGTGACAGCTCATAGCTGAAATGCAGTGTGATATTTGTTTTCACAGGTACGCAGACTTCTTACTGACATGGTTTGACATTAAAGAAAAAAAATGGTACCCTGGTGCCACTAATGTTCTTTTGATTTTGTTTTTTTGATACTTGATATATATAAAATGCACAGAAATGTGTATTTTATGTTGAATTGACATAGGCAAAAAGTTTCCATGATGTGTGTCTGCCTAAGGCTGTAATTTTAGGGAAGGTTTTGACCAAAACAATTCTGGTATTGGCATGGAGACTAGGAGTAGCACTTGCCATCTCAGTTCTGTTTTATTTTCTTTTCCCTTTCTTTCTGTTCTATCTATTCTATCTATTCCCTTTCTTTTTGTCCACTTCAGAAGGAAATAAAAAATAAGGCTCTTTGTACTACTAAGCAGAAGATACAGTATCTTCCCTTTTACCGTCTCTGGACTACAGGTTAGCTGATACTATCTTCACTTTCCTCTGGTCTAAAGTTCAGGCTGCAAAGCCTCATGATTGTTATCAAAAACATGCTGCCCTCTAGATAGAAGATTCAGCTAGTCTGTCTACTCCACCAAATTCTTAATTTTGGTCTGTATCTTATGTTAAAGGTATGGATATTAGGGATTTGTGATCTGTGTTAAAATCCTAGAGACTGCTTAGGTCTGTTCTAATCTGTTCATGTTCATTTGTAGCTTTTCAAAAGGGCTGGGATGG
This sequence comes from Anarhynchus alexandrinus, assembly GCA_008711295.1. Classification (NCBI taxonomy): domain Eukaryota; kingdom Metazoa; phylum Chordata; class Aves; order Charadriiformes; family Charadriidae; genus Anarhynchus; species Anarhynchus alexandrinus. The sequence goes on along the minus strand of VUYV01000091.1, from coordinate 3,437,951 downwards.
GCAAATAGATCATGCCCGTGTGTTTCATGCTGATAATGCCTGGAAGCAAATGAATGCTCTGGGTGCAAAGCCATGTCAAATCTCCCTTATGGAATTGATGCTAGACTGTTAAAATGCCAGTTGGACTTTTCCCCTGCAGGATGTATGTTTCTGAGGCACTTTGGGGAATGGATGTATTGATATATGGATAACTTGTGGGAAAAGAACAAGAGCTCCAGAACTGCCATAAAATCAAAAGGAAAAAAAAAATGCAGGAGTGGGGAGATCCTGGAAACTAAACATACAAATCAGATGGGAAAAAAAAAAATAATGGAGGTTTATTAAAAGCATATTGGAGATTTTCTTGCTCTCAAACAAATGTTCCCTTGGTTTCAGAGTATGTGATAGAGTGGTTATAGGAATTTTCATTCTGAATGTTTTTCCCCAAAAGTAGTTATAAATCCCAAGGTTACACAGTATAGCCAGTTTGTCGTCTTCAATTACTTTTTTTGACCAAATTCAACTAAGTGACATGCTGCTGATATTCCGCAGACTTGCTGTAAGAGTAAGCTTAAAGTGTGAGATTTTGACTGTATAGTATTGATTATGTTGTAGAAACAGAAATTGAAGGGGTTTTTTCCTCTCAATCTCTAATTATTGAGTATTGTAGTTTGTCAGTACTGCTTCTTGAAAAGGTGAGATTGTTATTTGCTCGACGTGTTTTGAATTGAACACTTAACTGTGGTTATTGTTTCTGTCCATTTCCATTGCGGTATAGTTCCTTGTATACGTTCTTACTGTGCTTGGCCTGTAACAGTGCTGTGTTAAATAAAAGTCACAATGATCTCAGCAAAACAATTAAGAATCTATTCCATAGAAGTCACCCAAAAGACTGCCATTCAGCACAGCTTTCACTGCATTAAGCACCACCAAAATAAATACTTTTTAAAATAATTTCCCTTTGGATGTCTTTATTCTGTAATACAAAGTTAGGAATATGAACAAAATCCTAGAAAACAAAGTATATATATGGTTCCTTTAGGTAAGTTTATGAACTAGTCTTTAAAATTCTATAGCAAGGAGATAGGTTATTTGCTGTTCATCTCTGCATTCTGTAAAATAGTCACTGCTGGACCCCTGTCGCAGGGTCTAAACCCTATGAAATTCTGTGAAACATTTCCATTTGTTGTATGCTTAATACAAGATGATAGTCATTTTTGCTGATATCTTCCTGTTAAAACTTGTAGCCATAGACCATTGTTTTCTAATGACAAAAATAATTAGCAGTAAGACATGTTAATGGCTGTGTTATCAGGTAATGATATCTTCATTAATGCACGTCTCTAATCTCTGAAATAACTTTGTCAGTAGCTGCCAGTGGAAGGACTGCTTAGGGAGGAGGGAATGTTTTGATGTACCGATTGTCCAAATTCATTAACTGCATAAAACTCAGTCATGTCTACTTGATGGTGAGGCTACATCACAGGTCTTCAAAGGCCAAGCTTGAATTCCCATGAATTTACACTAGAAATTCAGTCATATCTGTTTCAGTTTTGTATGTGCATGCATTTGTTGAATTCAAATGCCATGTAACTGATCGGTGAGGGCTGGTTTATTTGAATATCTAAGGGTTATGGAGGCTAATGTGCTAGAAGAAATCTTTTTTTTGGATTCTGAATTGAATTTTGTGTCAGTACCTTGTCTCTGCATTGGACTCAACCAGAAATAGCCTGGGCCCTAAAGACAAGATGAAAGAATGAAATGTGGTTATGGATTCCAAATGGCTTTTTTAAAAACTAAAATGTAATTCCCCGGGATTATCATGGAGATTGGGTTGAGAACTTTGAGGGATTCAGAGAAGTGACTAATGTTCTTTGGATGTACCAGTGACTTTTATCAAGTTGGTATGCTTTATGACCTTTACAGATATATACATGTGTGAGGATGTGGGCATGTATTTCTCCTAAAGAGAACAAACATTTTGCTGAAGGTACTGTGGCTAGGAAAACAACAGTATCCTGTAAATCATAAAACAAATAAGCCTGTAAATTGTATGTTATTAATCCCATAGTTGACAGAGGGAAACAAAACAGGGAAATCCTTATGTAACTAGTTTTGCTATTCTTTGTTTAGATAATTGTTTGTTTTAGGGCCCTTACATACTTTTGCTCTTTTTCCTATTTAACTTCCAGCTCTTGGACATTCTCTTGCAAGCTCTAATTGTACTTTAAACACTAAAATAAGAGGGAGTGTTTGTTTGCAGTTACCTACATACTAGGTATTTATCAAGCTGGAGCTACATGACAGAATTTCTGTAACTTTCCTCTAGCTGTAGGAACTTGTTTTCTAAATAAAATAGTCACATCTTGCTATTTATAAATAACTACATTTCTGTTTCTGATGCTTTAAACAAATAGGTTTCCATTGTAAATACCTTTTTGACTGCAATATGAAAAATATGTAAATAAATTTATACTTTCTAAGCATTTCATTGGAGGTGTGATATTCTAAAGGAATGGCTTAAGGTGAGAGCAACAGTTTTTTGGGTTTGGGTTGGTTTTTTTGGTCAATCTGCAGCCTCCCTGCCTTTAAGTAAGGACATGGCTAGAAATTGAAGTATTCTGTCCTTTCACCCTCTGTGCCTAAATGCTTTCCCCTCAAGCTCTGAAGAAAACCCCACCTGAAAGTCTAGTATGCAAGGCCAAAAAGTAGAAGCAGCTTAGCAGGAAACAGATGTAGGTGTGAAACTTAGTTGTGTATTTTTTCCATTGGTAACATCTGTCTTGGCTAGTTTCCTCATAGTTATATGGAAAACTAGTGATCTCTCATTGGTTTTGTTCATGGAAGTGAATGCTACCACTTACTCCTGTGAATTCTAAACTTGATTTTTTTCTCATATTGTCAAGTGAAGCATATGTCACTTTAAAAACTACTCTGTTGCCTTTAATGTAAATCTACTGCTGCTTTTAAAAGATCGGGGTGTTCTAAGAGTATCCATCTGTGGATACCTATAAAAATATTTATGGATTTGTAAAAAAATGGTCACTAACTATTGAGAATGTGATAGTTCCCTGTTTAGAAATGTTGATCTATTAATGGTTCTGAAAATGTCAGCCAGTGTTTTAGTACTGACGATTATTGTTTTGCCCTCTGGCTGTAGTAGAACACTCGATTTTCTGAAAAGTGGGGCAAGCTTCTATTGTTTCTCTTTCGTAACAACATCACCATTTCAGTATTTCTCTAATGAAATAAAAAAATGTGCCTTTATGTCTCAGCTATCTCAGCTGTGTCTGATGATGATAAAGGAATGGAATCCTGTGTTTTCTTTCCTGCACCTTGTATAGGTGGTATTTCCAGAGGTAGCCTTGGGGCTGTTTCACTTCATCGGACTTTGGAGTGTCGCTTGTACTTGACCAAGTAAACATACAGGAAGTGGAGATTTGTGATAGTTTAAATAATTCACTGGGAAAGCAATGAAGGATGATGGCTACAGCAATGTTATACTGGACTGGGAGGTTTTTTCCTGATTTGTTAACTTCCCTACCTCTAAAAACTAATAATCATAACTAGGCCACTGTGGAGGTAGCATGATCCACTGAGACATTCTATTTGAAGACAAAATGTGAAGTCAGTCACACTGGAACTTAGAAATTCCAGTTTTACAATGCTCTTCCTGGCTAGTAAGTAGTATGAGGATAAGAATATCTAAAAATGTATTGTGGTGAAAGTGATTAAGACAGGTTAAAAGTCATGTCTGTTAATGTGCTGTGGAGGGAGTGAGAATAGCCATAAAGATGAGGGAGTGAAGAAGAAACCCAATGTGGAAGAAGAATTATGCCAGGTTGGTGCTTTAGTAATTGTCATGAAGCACCTCTCGCACATTGTGGACTTCCTTAAAGAATATGGCTCTATTGGGCAAACGTTTCATATGAAAAGAGCTTGTTTCTGGTTTGTTCGCTTTGATAAAGTTAAAATTGTTTAGTCCCTTGAAATAACTGAAGCTGAGGATTGGAGTTTAATATCATGTGAAACTCACTGAAGAGGATGTTTGCACATAGTCTGCTGAGGACTCTTTCATCAGTTTCATGATGTTCTAACCTTATAAAAGATACTTCTTTATGGCTTGTTGACTATTTCACAGTTGAGAGACTCCTTAAAATACAGTTTCCAGGATCATTAGATCATTTATCAACCTTACTTTTGTTCATTGGGATCAGTGGGAAAAATCATGCTGCTCTATGCAACATTATCAATCCGTTGGAAAAGGTTTTTGTAACATAGAATGACTGTGGTTTAAAACAATAATGACAATCTGCACTATGTATTCAGCACACGCATTGTTCTCCCTGTCCTGGAAAATGGTAATTATTCATGGAAATAGAAGAGTGAATGGAAAAAAAAAGGGTTTTTTTTGGGAAATTGGGAGAATTACTCAATAACTTAAAGGTGTAATTACATTGAATGATTTGCCATTGGTTCCTGATCTCCATACAGACTCTTTACACCATTTTTTTGCATGTATTGTGTTTGACTGGCAAACAAAGGACAGTTCTGTCATTTTTGTGCTTTGAAAGCTTTTTACCTGTAGAGAAAACAAAACACTCCGTACAACACTGTTGCATGTTGTGCTATGTGGGTTTTTTTAAGTTCTTCCACATGGCAAAGACTGACCAAGTGTTTTCATGAAAGACTCTCTTTCTTTTAGAAGGCTTGTCACTTGTGTATTTTTTCTTAACCATTCACAGGCTTTTGGGCTGCACCTTGCTGCACTGTTGCACATGGACTTAAACATTTGCAGTTCTCTGAAGACAGCCAAATTTATTTTGCTGAGGTATTATTAGCAAAAAGTATTATTAGGCAGATGCTCAATGGTATGTACATCTTTTTTACTCTTTGTGCCTATGGAAGCGTATGTTGGCCCAATTCCTTGTGAAATTTTGCTGTGAATTCACATTTTCTTCTTGTGAATGACTTGTCTTCACATGATGTCTTTCACTAATCTTGTTTGGTGTTAGTTAGAAGAGAAAGCAAAAAGGGTGAAGTCCTGCTCCTACTTCAGCCAATATTTTCCTGGTATTTACAGAATTTAAACACAGAGATTAGTTTTGTAAAGTCTAAGATCTAATTATTTTGTGTTTTGCCCTTTCAGTTGTGTAGTTAGTGATTAGAGCAAATGTGGTGGTGTTTGTGGTCTGTGATTAGATGACCTAAAGTTTCTGAATGGAAAGAATCATAGAATTGCTGAGGTTGGAAGGGACCTTTAAGATCATCAAGTCCAACCATTAACCTACCCTGACAAAACCACTTCTAAACCATGTCCTCAAGTACCACATCTACCCTTTTTTTAAACACCTCCAGGGATGGCGAATCCACCACCTCCCTGGGCAGCCTATTCCAATGTTTAATAACCTTTTCAGTGAAGAAATTTTTCCTAATATCCAATATAAACCTCATCTGACATACCTTGAACCCATTTCCTCTCGTCCTATCACTTTTCACTAGGGAGAAGAGGTCAGTCCCCACCTCTGTACAACCTCCTTTCAGGTAGTTGTAGAGAGTGATAAGATCTCCCCTTGGTCTCCCCTTGCCTTCTCTTCTCCAGGCTAGACAACCCCAGTTCCCTCAGTCGTTCCTCTTAAGACTTGTCCTCCAGACCTCTCACCAGCTTTGTAGCCCTTCTCTGGACGCGCTCCAACACCTCAATGTCTTTCTTGTAGTGAGGGGCCCAAAACTGAACACAGTACTCAAGGCGGGGTCTCACCAGTGCCCAGTACAGGGGGATGATCACTTCCCTAGTCCTGCTCACCACACTATTCCTGATACAGGCCAGGATGCTGTTGGTCGTCTTGGCCACCTGGGCACACTGCCGGCTCATATTCAGATGGCTGTCCACCAACACCTCCAGGTCCTTTTCTGCTAGGCAGCTTTCCAGCCACTCCACCCCAAGCCTGTAGCACTGCATGGGGTTGTTGTGACCCATGTGCAGGACCTGGCACTTGGCCTTGTTGAATCTCATACCATTGGCCTCGGCCCATCGGTTGGTCCAGCCTGTCCATATCCCTCTGTAGAGCCATCCTACCCTCAAGCAGATCAACATACCCGCCTAGCTTAGTGTCATCTGAACTTACTGAGGGTGCATTCGATCCCCTCATCCAGATTATTGATATTAAAGAGAACTGGCCCCAGCACCGAGCCCTGGGGGACACCACTTGTGACCGGACACCAACTGGATTTAACTCCATTCACCACCACTCTCTGAGCACAGCCATCCAGCCAGTTTTTTACCCAGCGAAGAGTACACCTGTACAGGCCATGAGCAGCCAGTTTCTCCAGGAGAATGCTGTGGGAAACGGTGTCAAAAGCATTGCTAAAATCCAGGTAGATAACATCCACAGGTTTTCCCTCATCCACTAAGCGGGTCACCTTATCATAGAAGATCAGGTTTGTCAGGCATGACCTGCCTTTCATAAACCCATGCTGACTGGGCCTGATGACCCTGTTCTCCAGAATGCCACAGGAGAGCCATTAAAATCATGATGCTGAAGAGAGTGCAGGGTGATGTTTTTTTTTTTCAAGGCAACTCTAAATTTTTAAGTAAACTCTAAATCTTTTCTCACTTTTTGAAGAAGCAGAAGTATATCTAGCAATGCCTACAGACAGATCCAGGCCAAATGGATCCAGGCTGTTTAGCAGGCCTCACGCTTCATCCTCTGTGGTCACAATTACTGCATTTTTGTGGTCTTAGCATGTTTGTGCCTGTATTGTTACATGTGCCTTTTGGTTTTTTTCCTATGCAAGGAAAGAGAAACGCAGAAAAGAGAGGTTCTGTCAATGTGCCTGTCTCTCTTTTATGTGATCTACTTATGATCTACTGTGAATAAAAGGCTGCACCTTTTATTGTGACAAACTCACAATAGTAGCATCGTTTCAATTTTTGTCCCTTTTAAGCCAGGCAGTGCTAGTAACAATTGTCCTGTAGGAAAGTGCTAAAAATGTCAGGAGTGCTTAATGGTTTAAACATGACCTGAAACTCTCCATGTAAACATTTCTAGTTGACTGAAATAGAAAACAAAAAGGATAATAATCCAAGTGGTTGTGCATGTTCTGTGCATGCGTAGACACACAATCTGTCCTTTGGTCAGCCCAGTGCACTCTCCTCTACTTCTAATTTAAGGCACATGAACGAAAAGAGAAAGACGCTAACAGAAAAACAAAACTTTTCCTTAAAAACCTGCTTGCAAACACCATGACACTGCATAGTTCATGTGCTTCTCCCTGAGTGCCCAACGTACTTGCCACTGCTACCGCTGGAGTGGCTATGCGTATCTCTGGACCAGGGTACGTATCACTGCTTAGTCCTTATCGCTGAGCCAGTGTCTCTCTGCCAGGAGGTGGCAGGGACTCACACTCAATTCCTCTGATTAAGATGGATAAGTGTCTGAGTGAACCTCCAAGGCAAGTTGATAATGTACAGAAAAAGCAAGTTAGTAGCATTAATCAGACTTAAAGGGCATGAAATCAAGAGGAGAAACATGACAATCTTGAGATGAGAAACTGTTGTAGCAGCAGATAAATACTTGCAGATAATCCTCTAATGGACAACATGACAGGAAGACGACATGACAGCTTTCTCTGTGTGCAGCCTCTGTGCTTACCAAGTTCCACATCTTATGCTTCACAGTTGTACCCCATGTAACACTCCAGTGCCTTTGTTAGTCTACCATGTAGAGAGTCATTGGAGATTTATCTTTGTTCGCAGCCTAACATTTAAATATTTTTAGATGTCTTTTCATCCCTTTTCCTGGTTTCCGAATTCTCCAAACTGTTGATTTCAATATGTGTGTGCAACTGTATAGTTGTATTTGCTGGTTCTGCTGACATTTTAGAAAACAGTATCTGTGGTTTTTTGGGTTTGTTTTTTTTTTTTTTTTCCTTGCTGCTTTATACTAAAAGGGATTATTAATGCTTCATTAATCAACTGTTCAAAATGTGATTGCTCCTGAATAGCTCTCAAAATCTGGCTTTTTACTACTTACTTTCATTAGTGCTTCATTAACAGAGGAGATGAAAACTAAAATCTTCAGCCCTCTCAAGGATGAGATACTGCTTTTCAGAAATGGGTTGCAGAACATGGTCTGTTTTGCAAGTGAGTTGCAAAAATGCTGTAAATTTAGACCAACGTTTTCTGTATCAACGTCTCAGGGTTCAACACCTTGTCTGATTTTCTATAATAGAATTAAAGGAATTTAGGGAAAAAACAAGTACTTAAGGTAAATGTCCTGTGGGGGAATTGGCTGTCACACTCTTGAAGGATCAGAATTTGATCTCCTACTTCAGGGTGGTTGATTATTTTAGTGCCTGATCCAAATTTAGTCAGTAACGCTGAAATTGTAAGTTGTTGTGCTTATCCAACTAAGTGACTGGGCATCATGGCTGTAGTTGCTTGCGAAAGAATATATGGTCTTAGTGTTCCATGGAAACAACAAACATAATGGATTGAGGTGAAATGGGACTCAGAACAATAATGAAAGAGCTGCCTGTGATGGATCTAGGATATAGAGTCCGAACTATATTCATCCGCTTTTAAAATTTGAAAAGGAGGATCTTAATAAAGTATGTGTAAACAAGGTGGACGTGTAAACTGCTGGAAACAGATACTCTTTTAGATTTGAGAAGGAAATAGGAGAACAGCTCAGTAAATCACTTTGAATTTTAGATCCTTGAATTAGCCCAAGAATGAAATAACATTTGATATCAGCCTCTGGCATCTAGCTTGCTTAATGCGTTATATGCTTATTACCCTTTGAAAGAGAGATCTACCTATAATGTATAGTTTAAAACCATAAGAACACAACTAAGATATTTGAGACTCAGATGCTGGAGTTTGTGCATAAGTTCTAAGATGCCAACCTATTGTGGAGATAATGAAAATGAGTTGAATACGTTTCTTGATTGTTCTTGAGCAAAAAAAGAACTTTGAATTACCTCGGATGCAACAAACATGTTTTTCTCTGAATCCTTTTGTTCATACAGCATCGCCATAACAGCTGAAATCCCTGTAGATCACTAAATATGGTGAAATTGAGGTAAAATCTATATCAAACCCATTACAAACTAGTTAGTCACACAGTTTATTTTCCCATAAATGGAGTTTGGGTTATCCTAGTTGATTACATCATTGATATGCCACAGTCTTTTTAATATGGATAATGTCTTTTAGTTTAGGGAACCGAATATTTTTATTTTTTTTATTTAACCATTTTCATAGTTGCTTGACATTATGTCACTGTTTAGTTTAATGAAGAAAACTGTAAGTACTGTATCTAAAAATGTTACCAAAGATTAGAATATGGATGTGTTTAGGACTGTCTTTTGTGTTCTTGCTCCAGACATTCAGGTTGAAACATATACTTAGGTTTCAAATACTTGAACACTTTGCCAAATTAGGGTGCAAATTAGGGAGTGTTCTTAAATGTAGCTTGTTAGTGTATTTTATGACAATGCATTTTGTATTTTTCTACTCCTCTGTAGGTGTATACACAAATACATTGTTTTCCCCTTCCCATAGTGTTCAAAGGATTACCTTAGCAAGTGCTCTACTGTGATGCTAATAGTCGAAGTTTTTTTTGGTCCTTTTCTAGTTCCCATTATTCAATATTCTGTTGCTTTAGATATGCATTTAGGAGAGAATATCTGTGAAAAACTCTAAGGTATCAGACTATTATAAAATTTACAATAAGCATACAATAGCCTGACTGCAAATAACTCCAGAAGTTTTTAGAAGGAAATTGAAGATAATGCTTTAACTTACCAACAAACATCAGAACTGGTTAGGGCCTCAGATCACTGAATCTGTAGGTGTTTAACTTCCTTGAAATCTGTGACGAACGATTAGATGTGAAAACACCTTTAAGGATTTAGACTGAAATTTGGAAGAGCTGATTCTCCAAAGGTAACCTGGCACATGGAATAGCTGTATGCATGAGCATGTGCTCTCCCTGCCCTTGTCTGCCCCCTGTAGTTCTGTTAGGCAGGCGTTTTTATTGTAAGTAACAAGATGTCCCCGGGCAAGGGAATTTTTGAGAGGTAAAGACAGATTGGAGAAATGGGCTGACAAGAACCTCATGAAGTTCAACAAGGGCAAGTGCCAAGGCCTGCACCTAGGGCGGAACAACTCCATGCATCAGTACATGCTGGGGGGCCCCCAGCTAGAAAGTAGCTTTGCAGAAAAGGAACTGGGGATCCTGGTGGACCACCAAGTTGGACTATGAGCCAGCAATGTGCCCTGGTCTCAAAGAAGGCTGATGGCATCCTGGGCTGCCTTAGGCAAAGCATTGCCAGCAGGTTGAGGGAGGTGATCCTTCCCGTCTGCTCAAAACTGGTGAGGCCACACGTGGAGTGCTGGGTCCAGTTCTGGGCTCCCCAGTACAAGAGAGACATGGACATACTGGAGAGAGTGCAGAGAAGGGCCATGAAGATGATTAAGGGACTAGAGCATCTCAAATATGAGGAAATGCTGAGAGAGCTGGGACTGTTCATCATGGAGAAGAGAAGGCTCAGGGGAATCTTGTCAATATATATAAATACCTGAAGGCAGGATGCAAGGATGGAGCCAGTGTCTTTTCAGTGGGTGCCCAGTGACAGTACCAGAAGCAACAGGCACAAACTGAAACACAGGAGGTTCCATCTGAACATTAGGAAACACTTTTTCACTGTGAGGGTGACCAAGCACTGGCACAGGTTGCTTGGGGATGTTGTGAAGTCTCCATCCTTGGGGATATTCCAAAGCGACCTGGACATGGTTTTGGGCAACTTGCTCTGGGCAGCCTTGCCTGAGTGGGGATTTGGAGCAGATGACCTCCAGAGGTCCCTTCCAGCCTCAGCCCTGCTGCGGTTTAGTGAAGATTCACGTAGAATCCATTAGCTGTTTATTCTTGAGAGACTTGCTGCCTCTTTACAAATTCCCCATCAGTAACCCATAGGAATGCTGCTATGGATCAGATGCTCTTTTTGACCTTCCTGTGTGATTTTTCTTTTCTGCAAATTTCACAATTTGAAGCTGCATAGCGGTTGGAAATGATTGACATGCATAAAGCAACCATATGTCATGGTTGCAGAAGAAACAAGTATTTTTAAAGTCACTGGAGGTCAGATGATGTAGCACACTTGGGCTAGCCCTTTCTCACTTTAAATGACTTGCACATATTTTTCTGTACTTAATTGATACTGGGAGGTTTTATGGGAAATTTAATCAGTCAGGCTTTGCCAGTTTTCAAAAACAACCCTGTGGAACAATATTTATGTGATACTAAACCACTAGGAGTTACCAGAAAGGCTAATTAAAGCAGAATTATTTGCTAGTTGAAAGCTATATTACATTTTTATATTTCATTCATGTCTGAGTAGTTAAATATATGTATAGAGGAACATCAAAACAACCACATATGTATATGTGTATATATTCTATATATTTAACTTGTACAGTGTATCATGAACCAGAGTTGATTTGACATCTGATTTTTTTGTAAATAAAGGATGAAGTATGCGCACCAAACAGGATCACAGATAATTAAACAGGTACTGCTTGGCTTGTTTATCCCCAGTGCCAGAAATAGTTTTGTATCAACTGAAAGGATGGAATATGTTCATTATGTGTGTTTGTTTCAACCAAACACTTTAAAATACAAAATTAATTTTTTACATAGCTCAGTAGTATTAATGCTCTTATTACAGAATGGGAGTACATACTTTGCAAATGATGACAAGCGGCTACTGTAATTTATGGTATTTAAAGTGTGACTTCCAATCCTCAGGACTTTTTGGGTTATTTTACAGGAAGGGATGTTTTTATTGACCTAGAGATGGAGCAATAGGAAGACCAATCTCTCCACTGTGGACAAGTGTAGAAATGGTGATGGATGGTCTGGCAAGATGCATTTGGCTTTCCAGGGTAAATATACCTATAAATGCCAAATAATTCCTTTCCTCATGCTGTAGGTGTGTCATTCAGTAAACCATATATTCCTGTCAAGCATTCTTATTTTGCAGCAGGCTAAAAGCTTGGTGTTTGATGAAGAAAAGTGAGCTTATTCTTAAACATATTCCCATCCTCAATAACAGAGTTGTAAAAATAATATAAGTAGAAAGCTGCCTGTAATATATTTTTATTTGTGTGTTTTTTTAAAAGAAATGAAACAAACAAAAACCTATGTTGCTACAAGAGATTGCTCAGGTGAGAGTTGGTTGATATGCCTATAAATCCAAAAAGCTCCTGAACTCTTCACTGCCCAGAGGAATGCAGTTTTGGATGGAAAACCTGATAAGTTTTACATTAAGAATGCAAATATGGTGAAGTAAAAAATAAGTCCTGATGACTTACCAGACAATTACGGGATTTGTCTCGTTTTTTTCAGAACACATGCTAATATCCTGTTTTGTTCACTTTTCTTGGAAACATTATAAGTAAGGTAAGCACTGCATCCTTTTATATTGAAGTAAAGTCTGTATGAATAATGTATGCTAACTTGAAAACAGTATTAATATTGATATTATCACCCTGATACTCTGTATGTTTTGATGTTTTAAGGAATGACACGGCAAATGTTTCTCAAATATTCACATTTGAAGTGAGGAGATGTCATACTGCAGAAAACATGGAAAATATTTTATTAATCACTGAGCCTCAGGTAGGTAGCCTTGAACTGGTTTCTTTAGCTTGAATCTTTTCAGTGACAGTGTTGCATGTCATGACTTCAGGTGAGAAGTCCTTTCATGAAACTGGTTAAATTCAACCTGGATTTCAGCAGGAGAAACTCCAAAGATGAGAGCTGGTGTTATGCCCCACTTATTCCAGGGCTTGATGTCTATTTGCTGACTTTGTCACAGCAGTAGTTCAAGTCATTTACAGTATACAGCTGTGCAGATCAGGATCAGATGTCTGCTAAAATAAACATTTGCATTTTTACCCTGAATCTGTGCCAGGGTGTTACAGAAAAATGTACACTAGCAAATAGTGATTTATGAATTATTAGTGTCTGTTAAGCTGATATTTCCATGAAGCCTTACAGGTTTGATCTCTGGGGAAAAAAAACATTCTCACCATTTGAAAATGTGGTGGATTGACCCTGGCCAGCAGCTAAGCCCTACCCAGTCACTTGCTCACTCTCCCACAGTGGGATGAGCAAAAGCAAGAAAAACTTGTTGGTCAAGATAAAGAGTTTAATAAATGAAGGAAAAAAAACCCCAACAAACCAAGTGATGGCTGTCACGCAGCACCTCCTTCTGGCAGACTGATGCCCAACCATTCTCTGAGCAATGGCTACTGGCCTCCATCAGTTTTATAGCTGAGTGTGACATTACATGGTATGGAACACCTCTTTGGTCAATTTGAGTCAACTGTCCTGGCTGCGTCCCCTCACAACCTCTTGTCCAACCTTAGTCTACTCCCTGGAGGTGGCAGATTAGGAAACTGAGGCAGCCTTGGTGCTGTGCAAGCACTGTTAAGCAGCAGCTAAAACACTGGTGTGTTATCAACATTTTTTTGATCACAAATGTAAACCACAGCTCCATGTTGGCTGCTATTGAAGAAAGTTAAGTGCATCCTAGCCAGACCAAATACAGAAAATAACACCGTTTGTTGTGGAAATACTTGGGAAAATCCTGAAATGTCATGAATTTGTCCAGTCAGAACAAGCTGGAAACCCAAAATTGCTACAGAAGCTGTCTTTCCTAAAAACAGCAGAACACATGAAAAAATTCTGGACTCCCCCCAAAAAGACAGAAATAGCAACTTTGGTTTTGGGAGATTTTCACATAACTCTAAATAAGGACCTGGCTCTTGGGCTATGCACTCATGGAGTAACCAGACTGTGAATAGTCATTTGAGGTTTGGAGGAATGGGTTCCATGCATTTGGCAGTTTCTGTGGATCAAACTTATATAGATGTTGTGGAAGGGCCCCAAGCTCTTGCTGTTAGATAGTTGAACTCACCATAGAAGCTGTTTGTGTTGTAACTGAGGTGGGGAAAGAAAAGTTGGAAATGAGAGATGGGATCAATCAAATGTTTGGTTGAAGGCCTTCTCTGAGCTCTCTGTTCATGAAAATGTAGATGGAAAGGAGGGAAGAGAACTGATGCTTTTCTTGCAAGGTCACAAGTTCTGTCTTATTACTGTCATGGGAGACCATTTCTGTACACGCCTTGAACTTCTGCCAAGCCAAACCACTTTTCTCTAAAAACAGTGGTTTTGCCACTACCTCTGCTCCCTTCACAGAACCAACACAGGTTGAAAAAGTAGCTACAATTACAGAATTATTTGCTTCCCTTTTTGCTTAGTGCACTACTCGCTCGTCACCCGTAATTGTGCTTTATAAAATAAGCAATATGGAATAATTGCGCCAAATATCCAGTCTCTACAGGTAATGATAACAGCAGTGACCTCTGGCATAAAAGCAAGTATCTATAAAAATGAGGAAAAACTAAAGTGGGAGTAAATGTCCCCCTGAAACAACTTACCACTTTATACAAAAACACAGTAATAAGTCTCATAGTTGCAGGTTTGGCATTGTTTTTGGAACATAAGGAACAGCTGGCACCTCAGTAGAAAACAAGCCATGTCAGCATCTGTTGTCCAAAGCGAATTCACCACTGAATTATTTTTTTTTTTTAATAAGAATGGGGAGACAGATGTCCTGGGAAAGACCTTAATAGTGTGTGCATTCTTAACACCTTGGTTTGGCTGTTATTTTGAATTTCTAAGTAGATACAACTACTTCCCCCTATTGCTGTGAGAGTACAGGCTACGGATCATCATTGCTTTTAGCAAAATTTCCTCTGAAATAGGCATGCTGGTAATAGTCTGAAGTAAGGGCCTGTGTGGTGGTGGGACAGAGTCTACCTTCCACAAGGTTGTGGGAGACTCCAACATGAGGAAGGCAGAAAGGGCACAGAAGCACAGAGGTTGGGAAAGGTCCTTGGAGGTCTCCAATCTAATCTCCTGCTCAGAGCAGCCCTGGTTGGATCTGGTTGCTTGGGACCTTGTTCAGTCCTGTTTGGATTCCCTCAAAGATGGAGACTCTGCAGCCTCTTGGGGCACCTGTTCCATTTCTGAGCACCCTTATGGTGACAATCGTTTCCTTTTATCTAGCTGGGTTTTCTCCTGGACCTGGTGCTGCTCATCCTTCTGCCACGAAGTACCTCTGAAAAGAGTCAGGCTTCATCTTATCTACAGCCTCCCAGTAGGCAGCTGAAGTGAGCAGTCAAGTCTGCTCCTGAGCCTTTTCTTCTTGGTGCTGACTGGAGGCAGCTCCCTCAGCCTGCCTCATGTGCCATGTGCCCCAGCCCCTCACCACCCCAAAGACTTGGCCCACACCCCACCCATCGGTGTCTTTCCTGGACTGGGGGGACCAGGAGGGTACACAGGAGTCCAGATGCAGTCCCCAAAGTCCCAAATAAGAGGGAAGATTTTTATTGTGGGTTTTTTTTTTTTCGGTTGTTTTATTGGTGTTTTTTTAAATTGTTTGTTGCCTAATCTTGAAAAGAACTGTTAATGAAGTAGCTAGAAGGAAACTTGATGCTAAAGGATAGCAGTTCTTTCTGGCAGAACTGCAGTCTTCTCTTTCTCCAAAGGAACAGCTGTCTCTCTGACTTCTTGATCTGTTGCTATTCTTTGCCAAATGCCGTGGAGGATCTGGCTTCATCTTCAGCCACCCATTGGGAAGCCTTCTTGTTCTCACCTCCAGGCTCCAGGGACTCCTGGGACCTCAGTGGCCCTCTGAGGGACAACTCTTGTTGCCCTGGCACAGAAGCCCCAGTGGCTCAGAGTGGAGGAGATTGCACCCCTTCGCAAGGGGTGAGGGTAGGGGTGGGAAAGAAGGGCCCACAAGACCTGGGGCAATCAACAAAAGAATTGTTGGTGTCCAGGAGATGTTACAGGTGAGCCCGCAGGATGGCCATAGAGCTTCTCCTTGCCCAGCTGATGCTGAGCATGGAGGCTGGGCCAACGGCAGGGTGCTGGGCCGATCGTAGGGTGCTGGCCCAGTGCTCCTAGGAAGCCGTTGCCATGGTCTCCTGGAGGAGAGCCTTGGCACAGTGTGGTAGTGCCAGGTGAGTTCTGCTGGAGGTGGATCCACTTCCACAGGTTGTTCTTTATCTTTGGGTGGATCCATCTCCATGGCCTCCACACACATCAGTCACACTTCCACGGGTTCTTCTTTATCTTCAGGTGGATCCATCTCCATGGCCTCCACACCATCAGTCACATTAGCCCTGGCCTTTGCTCTCATGACGTTGATGGTGTTCCTGCTCCCATATTGCTTCCTCTTTGTCTGAGGTTTTGGGAACCATCACTCTGGTGTGCCATGCAAAGGTGTGCAGCCACTCGCCTCGCTGCTCCAGGACCTCTTCTCTCCAACCATGGCTGGCATCAGAGGACCTCAAAGCTCAGTGAATTGTGGGCCAGCTGCTGGGGTCCCTGTATTTATAGTGCCCAGAGCAGAAGGCAGTGAGATGGCTCGTGACATCATAACGCCCCTAAGATGACCCCTTCCAGCTACTGGAAGAACTGGGTACCTCTGCTTTTTGCAGAGCGCTGTGACAGTGTTCCTGCATGTAATGAAGCCCATGCATCGGGGACTGCTGCACCATCAGACTGCTGCAGTTGAGGGTGGGAGACGGTCACCTAAAAGGACACTAGTCACCCCTGTCTGAAAACATTTTGTGGTGCCAGGCCCTTTAGCATAAGGAGACAGCCCTGACCAGAGCAGCCACACAGCCGTCCTGGCTGCCAGGTCACTTGCAGTATGACTTTCCCTGGCCTGTACAGTCAGTTACATGGCTTTCCTTCCCATCTTCCATGCCAGCCACCTCCATTCTCCCCTGCCACCTCTATCCCCATAGCCCTTGGTTCACTCTTGCTCCACTCTCTAGTTTTAAGGACAAACCTTCTCACCACTTTTGAGGTTTCTTGCTTAACCAGTTCAGAGAAAGAGCTCTCTGAGTGTGTTTGAAGAATTAGAAGTAGCTTCTGAATTGGAGCCTGCAGGCAGGTTTCCAGGGCAAAGCTCCTGCCCTTCCAGGACTTTGGGCATACAGAGCATAGGGAGGGATGGGAGAAACACCATTATTTTTCTCTCGGTAATTGCTTGAGATAGAATAAGAACCAGGAATTAAGAAAAGTGAGTAATGAGATCAAGTTAAGGAAGGTGTAGAAACATGAGTTCATTAAGGTTTGTTATCATTGCTTCATTAGGAGTTCGTTTCAGGATCAGGCTCAGCTGTTAAAATAGTCAAAAGGCTTTCCTCCCTGTTTGACACCGGGTGTTTGGCAGCACTCTGTCTCTCAGGAATAAAGCAGTAATTTTTTTCTAGTGCAGTAGATATGCTGTACCATGTCTCTTCCTTACTTCATTCCTTTATGTTCAGTCTTGTGATATACATAAAAAAAGCTTTTAAGAAAGCAAAAAGATAAATTATCCCTTAAAACTTACTGCTGTGTTATTTTGGTGCATCTCCTGAGAGACCTGGGAGACTTGGTCAACAAAAAGAGTTTGAAGACACTCTCATTAATGAATGCCAAGGAACACATAAAGAAATTAATATTATTTCAAATGCTCTTGTTTTTTAAATGCATAATATACCTTTCTCATATGAACATGTAATTGATATTCTTGACCTGTCTTTATTGTACATGTATTCATTTTAAATTTTAAGCAGCTGAAGTGGGTTCCAAGTGTTTTAATTTTATGGTTTTGTGTGCTGACATGAAATCCTTCCTGTTTTCTGTTCTCTTACTTAACTAAAGATATTTGTATATCCTGGAAATTTCTGTTGGAACATGTGCAGAAGTGTATTTGGCCTTAGAAGGCAAGTATTCAAGTCTTTCGTCAGGCAATTTCTGTGAATTCTTATTTCCTATTTCTGGTTAGCCTTTCCACCTTTAAGAAAAAAAAAGAAACTCAGGTGAAAACAAACTCTTTTGATTTGAAAATATTCAATAAACAGGAAAGAGGCACAGTTCTGCAGAAATGTAAACATTAATATTACTGAACTTCTTTAACTTGTTCAGATGCAACTTCAACATGAAGTTACAAATATGGACTAACATACATGTTTGAAAACTGCATACTTCGTGTATTAATCTTGATCTTTTTAATGTTATAACCTTGTTGCAGATTTGTAAAATGAAGCTCAAGTACTTTGTCACAAAATACAGCACAGACCAGGTTAAATGGCAAACCCATTTCATCTGGTTTATAATAACCAATATTGGTCTTTTTATATTACAAATTCATGAAAGAATTGAAGGAAAATTCTCACTTCTTCTCTGTAGCTTGAAAAGTCTTTACTTTTCTAAAATAATGAGGTAAAATCTGCGTATTTTCATTTAAACTTGTCTCTTTGTCCAGTGAGTTTAAGGAGGTTTTGCATAGTTTAGATATTCCTTGTACTTTCAGATATCTTCGGTTTGCTCTTATGCTTTTTCTTTTGGATCCCTTAAATCTCCTATATAGGGGGTTATAAAACCAAAGATATATTTAATGCAGCCATATTATTTTTTCTCAGTTTCTTTTATGGTTACTTCCCCTTCCTCCTTTTTTTTAAAAGTAGTCACTGAAATGTCTGTCTTCTCTTCCTAGAACAACCAGCTTTTTTGGTATATTATAATAACACAGAACAAGTTTTATGGCAATAGTTTGGGAGAAAACTGTTGGATTTTCTAATAGGTCTGCTCTTCACTGGCTGTGTTGAGTGAGATATTTAGACATCTCTTTGATAAAGAATCAGTTTCCATTGTCCCTGAGGATTTGTTTTCCAAAATGCCCTTGTGTTTCTTTTTTCTAAATTTCTGTATGACTTACTGTTTCTTTACCTATGAGTCTTTGTGTTTGAAGACTGCAAATTTAAATAGTTCAAATCATAACGTGGGGACTAGAGAAGACTGTTTTGGTCATGATGACTTCATGTGGAGAAATTGTTGCATTGAGGTTTAATAGCAAGTCCTCAGCAGGGGATAACTAGACCAAAGAAATACGGTCCGCAGAACCTTAGAGCAAATAGTGACATGCAGTTCCCTTAGTACAGCAATCATTACATACGTAGCAGTACAGTATAGAGTATTAGAGTGACCAATTCTGCTTACTTGATTCCAAAAGGTGATATGACTGGAATGGGCTGTTTCTGCTGTAGGTTTACATACTCTTTAAAGGAAGCTCCACCAATGCTATCAGTTACGGGCAGTTTCATTAAGCGACAATTCTGGTATCATCCTATTCTAATGCTTTCAAAACCACTGCAGTCTTACACTCTTGGGGACGGTCCTGCTGCAGCCTTGTGTCTACCCACTTTTACATACATCCTTATTACAAAGTCATATATGGTTCACGCTACACAATAGTGGTGTTCAAAAGCACATACATTTGTATGAATATAGATACATACATATGAACGAGCATGTATGGGTACAATACTTTCTGAACTGCTTTTTATTAATAGCTGTCTAATTGTAGTAATGTTGGTATGGACATAGAATAAGATTCTTTTCAAAGAAAGAAAAAAGAAAGAAAAGTTTTAATAAAATCGAATATACTAAAGAATTGCTGAGTGTATTAGCAATGTTTTGTGAGTTCTGCTGCTGTTTGTAGAAGTGTTTTGAAACAATTTTTTTTCTACTTTCTTTTATTTTGAGAAAAGCTGGTGATGTTGTCTTGACATGGATATTCCTGGGAAAGCAGTAAAGGCTGTGGCAACAATCAAAAACTATTATTGGACTTGTGTTTAATTCTAGCATGATTTGGTTACCTATGTTTTTGTTTCAGAAGAAGAGTTTTGTTTCCACAAATAGTAGTTATTAATTTTTCTAAATAAAGGCTGAAGTATTCAGCATGTCTTCTACTTTTCCTGTATTGATAAGCTCACATTATTTTCCATGCTGGTTGTTGCCTGGCAATAATGTGTTCTTTAGTGGCAATGCAAAATTGGTTTGCAGGATTGCTGTCTGTTAGAACTATTTATTAAACTGTGGGCTCTTTTTTGCCTTCCTTTGCTAGTCATGTATCACTGCTCAGTTTTTTTAGGCATCAAGAAGGGTAAGCTACTGGTTGTTTCATTGAAGCTGCCAAAGAAACCCCTCAAGGCCGTACAATGAAACATCTGTATTATTGACAACTGCTGCACTATTCCACCAATACCAGAACATATGGAGTCATTCAACTTCAGAGTTGCATTTCTTTGGTTTTTGTCTAGGCTGAGCATGATTTTTTGCAACCAATGCTTATCAAGAGGAGCAGCTTCCTTATCCATGCCATCTTTCCGTCTGATTGCTGGAAGGTCTGGGTCTTAATCAAGCTAATAAAAATTTTGAGGCCTTTGTTATTTTTATTTTGTGATTCAAATTTTTCATGCAGGCTGAGGTAATGATTTGATTCTTCTTTTTTTTATTTTTAATGTATCAGAACTTTGAGAATTTTTGGCATTGTACTTGCAAAGGTGATGTTTTGCTCCATGTCATCAACACAAATTCTACCATACTGATGATTCTCATAAGCAACTCAGTCTTCAAATAATTCTGTCCTGTGTTCCCCACATCGCTTAAAGTCTGTTCACCATTTGAGGCCAGTGTTTTGCTTTCTCCCTTTTTTTTGGTTGTCAGTGGGTTTTGGGGTGAGGAGTGGTAGGATTTTGGACCTGAGTGGGGGATGATGAAGTAGTCTTTCAGAGGACATCCTCTTGGACTCTTTTCACAGTGTTTTGCATCACCTCTTGTGCAAATGTTTGAGAACTACTAATGTCTGTCTTGGACTGTCTACTGTGCGTAGGCAAAGTAAAGTTGTTCTAGCATCTGTTCTCAGGATTAAAAGTAACTGTATTGCTGTCTGCCTTAAGAAACCTCTGCCCATCACAAACGTGCAAACTGGAGCATGCCAGTTACAGCATGTCACCCAAGTAGCAGTGGTCCCTTAACTTAAGGAGGCTTTGAATTGCTTGCTTTTGATGACAGGAAGATAATAGGTGGTCTTTTGGTCTTTTTTTAAGGAGGAAATTAATTCGGGCTTTCTAAATCCTAAATGTGACATTTTTGTTCTATCTCAATATCTATTTGTATATTAGAGGAGTCAGTGTTTAACTGGAATGTACAAAAACATTAACATGTCTGTGTTTTGTTGGTACTGCTCTGCTTTTCTGAAGGTAAGTAGGAATGTGTAATAGGCCATGTACTGGAACGTTCCATCCACTCATACGGCATTTTGTACACTTTCCCCCTCATTGTGTTGTAATGTGAATGGATAATCCTGAACATGATCTCTTTCCCATTCATTTTATTCTTCCTAAAGAGTGTTTTGCTTCAGCATGAGATCTTCTCTATCTCATTTCCATCAGATTACATCCTGTCACTTAAATCAAAAGTGACTTCTCTTTAGTGAGATTTTAATAACATGATCTGATTCCAAACAGAACATATTTGAAGAAAATATTGTAAGCTGTGTTTTCCATGAGACTTCCACACATCTCCACATTCATTTTCTCTCACAACAGTTATAGCATCGGCTTAGCAGGTGATGAGCAGTAACTTGTATTTTGTTGTATATTTTTCCACTAGGGAAGTGTTGGTGGCTGAAAATTATTATATTCCTGTTGGTAAGGAATCTGATGCATGGGTAGTTTTGTCCTATATTTCCTTTCTTTGATAAAGCTTAATTTCAAGCAGATGTTCTAAACCTTCAGAGTGATACTGTATAATTTTAATCACGCAGGAGATGCTGTGTGGGGTTTTTGGGGTATGATCAACACAGGTGTTGTAGAATGTATTGATCTCAGTATCTGTTGGCAGTGGTTTACTGTTGGTGATATTTAGCTTGTCCACGTGGAGTGAAACAGCAGGCTTTACAGGGTAAAAAGAGAGCTATTACCACTGCTGTTGCTGCCTCTGGCAATATTGTTAATCCAAACTCTGGGTTCCTTTGACTTTTAGTACAAGTTCCTGAAAATGAAAGTTTTCAGCTTTGTTACAGAGTGCTGGTTTTTCGCTTCTCAAGATGTAGAGTGTGTTTTGGGCTTAGTTTTGTCTGAATCAAAATGAATGCAAACTTTTTTGAGAAACAAAGGGAAACACTTTTCAAGATCTATGTTTTGGTTCAAGAGGTGAACCAAAATCCAAATTTATTTTTTTTCTCTTGGTCATCTATGTTGAAAAATAGTAAGAAAAATATACTTTCTTTCTTCTCTTCCTCTCTACAGCCTATAATTTGAGATTTCTGTACTTCTTTACTAAGACCAGAAGATTTTCATCACAAAAGTGATAGCTTCGAAAGGAGGTACACTGTAAGAGTGGAAATTGACTTCCATAAAAGGCCACAGGGCTCTGAATTGATATTTTTGGTAATAATGTAAGAACTGTGTTCTGAGGGTTATATTCTCCTCATGTTCTGTTCTCTCTATAAGTGTTCATTGGGTTTGACTTGAATATAGGATGACGGATTGGATAATATTTTTTTCTTCCTGTATGGCTCTGACTTCTAAAAACCTCATGGGAGGAATTCAACCTGCTGACATATCTTTTGAAAAGTTGAAATGTTTTATACAGAAAATGTCAAAAATGAAACATTTGGACTTTTCAGAGTGAAGTGCCCTATTTTGAAAATGTTGCTGTAAAATGTGTCAATATTGTCAAATTCCGTCTTTCATTCAGGCTAAGCTACTTTGCCAAATTTCAGTTGCGTATGCGATTAGTTTTTCTTTGAGACAGAGCATCTGATTAAATTACTATTCCCTGATGTGTTCTTTGAGCTTTAAAGAAAAAGTCTGTCAGGTTTTTCTACTTTTTTTTCCAATTATATAGCATTTATGATTTCATTTCGTCTCCCTTGTTTTCACAATTAAGAAGTACTGGCAATTGCAGCCTACATTTATGCATATATAATTTTAGCCTTTACCGATTGCATTATGACGGAAATTAAATTAAAACATTAACAAATAATGCTAAAAAGTATCAGACTAGACACAGCCTGAGGGGACTAGGTTGTTTGAACCCTTGAAACAATTTCTGTTTCTAAAATCTTTGTGCAGCCATTTCACAGCTGCCATGACTTTGTTGGTTTTAAAATTAAACTTTTACCAGAAGCAATTGTTCATTAAACTGCCATTTTGATGTCAAAAATAAATGGGAAGTGATGTCAGGCAGCATTTTCCAATGAAGTTATTTTTGGGGAGTTTGTGGAGTGGTTAGTCAGTGTATTGATGGTGCTACTGGTGTTGAGGGAAGATTATGAGGAATCTAAGGTCTTCTGTAACTGTTGCTATAAAAAAAACTTACTCTCTCTCCTAAGTATTACAATTATATGCATGTGGAGGTAGTCTGCTATTTACAATTTGCTTTGAACTGATCATTTAGATGTTTAAAATGTTTCCCTCCAAGCAATTCAACTTAATGTGTTTTTTCTTCTTAAAAAGAAAAAAAAAAAAAGGAAAAGAACTTGCTTTACCAATATTCTGTTATAATCTCTCTGTAGCTTCATTTTTAACATGAAAAAATAAATGTTCAATAGAACAAAGTATATGAATATGATAATGCCTGTGCTCTTTTACTATGGGAAGGACAGAGGTAGCCTCTAAAGACCAAGGAAATCAAGGGAAGAGAGAAAATTTCCTACTAGAAAAGGTATATCTCTGGTCAGAGAAGGTATATTTATGTAAAAAACTGGTGCAGTGTGAAGAGGGGAGCATTGGAGTAGTGTAGGTGCAAGGCAAACATACCAAAAAAGAGAACTTACCGTGCACTTGTTGAGGTAGACTCACTCAGTGTCCCCGTGACAGACAGGTGTCAAGTATTAAATGAAGGGACAGTAAAAATTTCTTCCTCAGGATGCTGCATCAAGTCCAGCAGTGATAATTCTAATTGTAGAGAGATTTCACAAGTCAGAGATGAATGTGTAAATGCTAATCATACACTGAAGAGCCGTTGGTCTTTGAGAGGTCTGAGCATAGTGAAATTATGAATTGAAGCTACTACAGGTACCGCTTTGAGTAAAAGATCGCTTATGGGTCCTTGGATTATAGTTTTTGTGCATTATTTCAGGGGAAGATAGTTGTGGGGTTTTTTCCTTTTTTTTTTTCTATTGATGGTAGCAATTGGTAAGTAAGTTAAAATACAGAAGTATTATTTTGAATCTGGTCAATTGTTTTTCATTTCAATTCTGTTGCCCTCCATTCACCTGGATTACCTGCAAGGTTGCTGGTCGTTACTTGTCCTTTTCTGCAGGTAATGCTGGATTGAAGAAGCTTTTCTAAATGTCTCTCCTGTAATGATTACCTGTTACGTTTTCAGCTCTATCTGCCTTGCTTATCCTTTCAGTTTATGACTCAGACCCACTTGAATGAATATACAGTTCTCTGGCTCAGTCCTAGTCTGAGAAGTTAAATTGCAGCTTCCAGTAATTCAGCCAAAGCTGATGAATCCCCTCAGTATACCAGTCCTTTCTCTGTCACTCAGGGAACATGCTGCAAGGTGGCAAGAGTTTTTGTTTGCTCTGAGCACTGAGCTTGATGGGTACAATTTTCTGTACGTGCTGAAGACAACCTCTGTTCTGTAACGTGGGTGCCTACCACTTGGCATCCCCTACAGATAGTTCACCAATTGCATAGCTTGGGAGACCTGTAAAATGACTGCTCCTTTGTCCCTGCAGCTGGATTTCCTCCCAAAGGAAACCAGGTTGTATAAGATGTGTGCTTATGCTGTGTCCCATATACATTTAGGAGGTGCAAAGGGTGTGCTCAGGAATGAGGATGATGAGTGCCTCAGTGCTGTGGTACAGGCACAGCCACTATTAGGATTACATATACATCTGCCTGCCTCCTCGCTAACTACTTCTCCACTATCAAAGAATTCTTGTTCTCCTATGATTTGAATAATCTCTACTGAATACTTCTCCTGTAGGAATGGAGAGAGATTGACAGGGCATTCATGATGCTTATCTCTGCAGAACTGTATTATACAGCCAAATCAGTTCATTTTTCCAAATTTCGGAAATTTTTATACAATCTGAACACTTTCAAAACAACATGTCTGGCTGCTTTAGCTTCTTAGTAAGTTATATACATGTGTGGATAAGTTGACAAAAACGTAACTTTGAAAGTGTTTTATTTTTAAACCATAAAATAATTAAGTGATTGTAAATATTTGTGTATTATTGGAAAAGCATGACAAATGTTGGTTGTCATTCTTTTCTTCACATTGAAATAGATAATTTAATTGTGAGGTTTATCGTTCAGTATTTCTTATTTTAGTTGTAAAATTTGCCATTTAGTACTGCTTGCTTTAATTGTAAGAGTATGAAACATTGTAGTACCCTAGTACCCTGATTGTAGGAAAAACCCTTCTAAATTAAGTTGTTAAGCCTTTTTAACATACTGTATATGGCAATACAAATGACAGGTTGTCAGAATGGTGCAACCTGCGTCCAAATATTTTGTTGCGTATACTGTGTTTACTGCAATTAATGCTGTACTAGAATACAAGCTTTATGTACTGTACTTAAAAAAACCCACACTTTAATCTTACTTGTAAATGCCACAGATTCTAAGCCTTTGGTGAGCTTGACTCAGATTTCCTACTTTTATATTTTATTTATGATGTAACCACTAAGTAGTCACAAGTCAATTTTTTATGATAATTAGTGAAGTCATGCTTGTGCCTTCATGCCAAACATTTGCCTTTGAGGGAAATGAGGGTATAAAAATGAAGGGAATTTGATGTGACATGCATTTTTCATTGATTAGCTTGAAAGAAAGATTGTTACTGTGCTACGGCAAAAGTAATTTGACTTGCAAATATGGATTCAGCATGTCTTTTAAGTATCATTTTTGTGGTTGCTTTTCATGTAGGACGTAACCTCAGTCACTCTCTCAGTGCACTTTGACAGAGTTGCATGGTATAACTGACTGCAGAGTTACCCACCCAATGCAAAGCCAGTGGTAGTGATTTGGATTTCAGTAACCTTGAGTTGTGTCTTCAGAACACCGACTTGGCATAGGGCAGAAAGCAGAATGTTTTCATGTTGATTGTGCAGTTCTGCAGTGGTCAGTGTGCGCAAAATTAATTACTACGAGGTCAAGAGACCGTCATCATGCAGGCCACCTTCCTTGTGAGGAAATATTTGTTTCTCTTATAGGATGATGTAAGATTTTTTCCTCCTTTTTTTATTGTGGCACTCCTTCTTTCTAACCTCAGACCTTTGTGCTGATGTAAATAACATTTCGAGTTAAAAACAACTCTGACCTCTAAGGTAAGGTAAGCGAGCAAGCAGACATCTAGTAAATATTGGGACTTTTATATGGAATCATCATGGGTGCCGCTGATATTTTTTTTTCCTTTTTTTTTCCCCTGATAGGAAGGTCAGTGGCATTTCTATGTCAGTTGCCATAGTGGTGAGAAAGGCATGCTATTGAAAAGGAGAATTATTCGCTCTTTGACGGAAGTCCCAGTTGATGACAGGAAAGTGTAAGAAATACCCTCCTAGCTCAGCGTGGTGGTCTGTCAGTCCTCGTACTCCATCTCCAATGGTGACAATGGGAGATGAGGGTTAGGGAGGGCTTGTGTGCTTGTATGTGTTCTCTGGTCCTTTGTCCTTGTACTTTTCCAAGCTCTACAGCTGTGTGAGACATGTTAGAGCGTGCACTCTTGCCCAGTCCTTTTAATATCTACCATCCATGGTGCCTGAATTTGTCTAACCTGTCTTTAAACCAGCTAATATTGTCTGCCTACACAGCCTCCTGTGGCAGCAAGGTCTACAAATTCTCTGCTTGCTGTCCAAAGAAGCACTTTTATCTGTTTTGGGCTGTCTCCCCACTGGTTTCATCAAGTGGCCACCTTGTTCTTGCATTGCAGGATTTGCTGAATGGCAGTTTATCTGTTGCTTTTGTGACTTTATAAATTGCGATCCTACCCTCCTTCAGGCTTCTCCTATCCAGAATTAGGGGTCCTGGTGGGTTTTTTTTAAGTCTCCAAGTTCTGCCTGTCTATCCTGCTCATCCACCTGTGCTCTGTTTGTGAACACAGCATGTATAGGTGGAGTCCAGCCTTACGGTGTTGGACAGTCTTGAGGTAACGGGGCTGCTGGTAACGAGTTTCAGGTATGATCTTTATGGTGTTACTAAAGTCTGCCACTACTCAGATCAGTGCAACAATAATGTTATTTTCCACCTCTGTAGAAGTTTACATATGAAAATCTGGATATGTTTCTATAAATATTAATGAGTTCTACTTTAAAGGAGCTTTATGAAGGTTGCAGTAAGAAAGAAAGAGAAACATAATATGTTTCTACGTGGAAAATCCTAAAATATACTGTACTTTAAGTGATATTCTGCACTACCTAATTCTTTTTACACAAACTACTAAATCTGATTTTATTACATTATAGGTTAAAATTGCTTCAATCAAGACATTGCTTTGGGATTTGAGGTTTTTTTAACTATGATCTTTTGATTATACCCATTAAATCTGCAGAATAGAAGTGATTAAAATGTTATGCTCTGCATATGTCCACCAAGTATACAGAGTTTTTACTGCTTGTTAAAATAGGAAAGTGATGACATTATTATGAGGTAGCCTGTATATAACCTTTTTAATATAAAATGATACTGTGCAAATGGAATTTAAAAGTCAGAGAACACATAGATTTCTGTATTCTAAGTATTTTTAGGATTTCTTAGAAATCCATATTTTTTCAATTATGAATAGAATATTACCCATATTGTGGTTAATAAGGTACAATGACTCCAAAATTTCCAGCTGATCATCCAAATGTTTTAAGAATTTCTTATTGAATCTTGATTAAATACTTGCATAAAATTCAGGTTTTGTGCACACTTAAATGTAATCCTCAAATTTATTTGAAATTACTCTAAGAATATTTTTACTCTAGAATAATAATTCTGAATCTAGATTATTTATCCTAGGATTACTCTTATTATCCAGTGTCATGACAGTATAAAAGAGGTTATGTGAAAAAGGACCATAATCTGAATATACTGTTGCTACAAACTAACCTCTAAGTTCAGATTTTGGGAGAATAGATTTCTTTCTAACTCCAGGAATGTTCACAATGGATGATGGGGAATATATTGTGTTTTTTTTTTCTCTTTACACACCAGAGCCAACAGGAATGGGGTGATAAGGGAGGGACACAAAGATACCACTGTAGGACTGCAATTCAAAATAAACCTGATAATGAAGTTATTTGCTGCTATTGAAAGACACTGCCTGTGCAGAGTGGGCACCTGTTTTATCCAAAAGGCTTAGTAGTAATATCACAGTACATCACAGTATTGAGGTACTTTTTCTTATATATTGTTTCAGAAGCCTTCAAGTGGCACCTTCCCTTTCAAGTATGCATTTAAATTTCTGGTGACTAGTTCATTTTAAGTTAGTTCTGTGGACATGTGAAATGGTGCGTGCTTCTGCAGTATGAAACTCTTCATGAAGCAGAAAACAAAGGTTATTTCAAGAAGAAATAGCTGTTTCTTAGGATGCATCTTTGGTTTCCTGGCCTTATGTTGCCCACAGATGCTGCAGATTTCTCTAGCCCGCCTTGTTGTTTGATGACTGCTTACACACTGCAATTTTATTCATAGATCGTCTCTGAATATTTTTTTTTTCTTGGTAGCTTACTTCTTTACCCACTTCAGGACGAGCCTTTGTACATGTGATTTCAGACTCTAGACTGCACTAAATACAAATCACTTGCCTGTACTCTGGCTTATGGGAAAATATTTGTTTGTCACAGGCAATGCTAGAAGGAGAATTTGCTGCTTAAACATAGGTTATGAAGAGCTGACCCTCGCCATTTTGCAGGGGAAGCCATTTGGGCTTGAGAGACCAGAAAGAAGTCAATTCAGTTTTAAGATATGTACTGCTTTTAAATTTCCCTACTGGCTCAGTGCATTAGTTGGCTTGTCACATCACATTTTCTGAGCTTCTTTGTGTTATGTCACATAATATGACAGAGATAACCCTTGTGACAAATCACACAAGCCAGTGTGTCAACGGGGAAATAGGAAACTGACAGTTTTCTGAACAATCCCATAAAAGCACTCAATAGAATTCTGTAAAAATTAACTTTTTAGAAATCTAGACCTATGTTTGTTCTTGCTGAAAGCTGCCTCTTCAAACAAACTTCAGAGTACTAATTTTAAAAAATTAAGAAAAAAGATGAAAATAACTGACATAGCAGGGGCTGTGGCTGATGTGTGGGAAAAGCTTAGGCTGGGATGGTGGATAGGGGATCCAGCCCCAGCTTTCTGTCCTGCCCCCACTGCACAGACATCAGAGCTTCTCATCCCTCGCTCCTGACCTGCAGTTTTACAGTCTTAAAGCACAGCACTGGAAATTATACTGACTCCCGAGTAGCTCATGAACAGCTTCTGTATGAGGAGAGCCAGGTAATGTTTTGCCAGCCACAGTAAAATAAGCAGCTGTTGCTTGCCCTCATACAGAGTTGGACTGAATTGGTAGAGCCTCCCTTCCATCCATAACCCACTCTCTGTCTTTGCACTAAATAGTAAGGAAATGTTTAGGCTCTCTTTTGTGTTGTAAGATGCTGAGGTGTTTTGTGTATTCATATTCATTATTTGTATTCGTTCATAGTTTGCAGTTTCTATTTCAAAGACTCACCTTTTTCCTCCTTAGTTTTCCGTTTAGCAAGTGGCTCTATAATGACGGGGAAAAAGTGATTTTGACAACATGTCTTTGGTTCTTGTGTGGCACAACCCTGCAGCTGTTATAAAAAGAGAAAGCTGTTAGAGGTGAACTTTCACATTTTGNTTTTAAAGTGTACGGTGTGTGCTTACAAACTAACCAAAGCAACACAGTCTGTTCAAATCTAGCTGCAGCATTCTCACTAAAATTATATGGACAGTCACAAATTGAGAAGTTTGAGGGGAACCTTTTTCCTGAAATCAAAAAGAGGACTTATACGCAACTGGATTCAGTACTGCTTTATATATGTAATGGACTCTGCTTAATATTGTCAGTGGCTGATTCCAAATAACAATAGGAAAAAAGCAACATCAGTACAGTCAGTACTAAATTAAATTGTATGTACCAATATAGGACCTAGAACAACTGATATACCATTGTTCTCATTGGTTTCTTGTAGTTTTAAAATTTAAAGGAAGTTGACTGATTGATAAGGCCCTCAGGCTGTTTTAAAAATGTGATCGTGTTTCTCTCTGGTACAATTACTTCTGCCAGTTTGTGTTTTCCATGTTCCTGGACAGCTAAAGTGGTAGCATTACTTAGAGAGCTTTATGAGCAATTTGACAAACTCATCTGTGGGTGGCATATCCCCATTTATTTTCCATTATTGTGTAAAATAAATAAAAGATATTGTGGTAGCTCCATCTCTCAGGGCTATGAGTTATGTTACCTAACATAAAAATATTACAGTAGTTTGGGATGCTACTGCAACTGTGAATGCTACCCTAGTCTTCTCCTAGAAGTTACAATCCACAGGGTAGTCAGGACTTCCATCAATCCTGTTACAAAGCTATCATCTCTGGCAGAGGGCTATAATGGACAGTTGGAAGGGATATCTTCTTAAAGTCTTGCAATTAGATATATACACCAGGGTCTGTATGGAGTTCAGTTTAACCAGGTTTGCATGGGTAAGCAAAAGGTTTGTTGCTGTTGTACTCTGTTGTTGTACTGAGGCCTGAGAGGATGAGTAGTGATGGGATATTTGTTTTTGTAGAACTTCTGTATGTGAATAATGTCTGCATCCTTATTCTTCATCAGAAGGAGGTAGAAGATGAGAGGGAGAGAGAAATGGTGCGGGGTTTTTTTCTGCAACCAGTAAGAAAGACCTGACAACACATGGAGTAATAAAGTAGCTGTTTTAATAAGGGAATAAAAAGAGGAACACAGATGGCAAGTGAATCTTATGTCCATTCAGATGCTGGGAACCACAGTTTCATGCAGCATCAGACAGATCCTGGATGGGCTTTCACACAGCATGCTGCGCAGATCCTGTTCACAGAGAGGTTCCTCCTCCCTCACAGACCCTTGTGCCTTTTATTTTGTGTAACAACCAGAATCATGCATCTTCTCCTGAGAGGTTGGATGTTATCTCTTCGTAACACCCACCAGTGTGCAGCACAGGCTGCAGAGGGCACTCTGGCAGATTCCCTTACGGCAGCTGCTCAGGCTAACATATGGGTTTCTCAAGCTAGTTTCTCAGCAGCTACTCATGCTAAAGTATGGGTTTCTCACAAGTTATAAGGATGAGTAAAGCTGACATGGCCTATTCAAGACTTTGAAGTCTTCTGCAAGGTTCACAGTACGATCCTCTAGTGGATGTTGGCTACCGGTTTTCAAAATAATGGTTTTAACTAGGGCTATGTTGAAGTTGCATGGGGAGGAGAGGCTGGAATCCTAGACAAAAGGGGGAAATTACATTTATCCTGGATCCTTCATGAGTGGTCACTTGTGAACTTGAAAAGCCATAGTTATGTATTTTGCCATGTCTACTGTAGTGAATCTTGATGATATATAAGAAAATCTCTGATGGAAACAGCTCAGGGATTATTCTTTGATCAGATAACTTGCAAACATGATGAGTCAGAGATGTAGTTCTCTGTCCCCAAATTTATTTTCTGTGATGGTAGAATCAATTGCATTTACTCACGCTGATTCTGAAACAGGAAAATAATTTCTTGGATGACTTGCTGTTGCCATCAATATTTAAATGTACCTAAGAATTTGTAAAACTCCTGTTTTGTACTTGCAAGAAATTTTCCTGCACTTACAGAAGACTATACAGGAGGTCCTGTAGAGTTGGTTACTGACTCTTCTTCAGGAAGATACTGCAATCTGTAATGCAAACCAAATCAAATTCTGCACCTGTACAGAGGGGAAATTCAATAAGGTAGGTGTGAAACATAGTCAATAAAAGAGTTCAATACATTTTTTGGGGAAAAGGATCAACCTCTTGTAGATCACAGGTTGTTAAACTTCGGTTATCTCTGTTTTAAGCCCAGCAGGCTGACTAAAATACATCCATCAGAATAGCATCTGCTATTAACTTCCTTTCTTCCATTAGCAATCCCATATACATCTTCCATAAGAGGAAGAAATAGCGTCTAAAATCACAATTTCCCTGCATTGCTGTGGTTTGGTGTGTCATTTATGTAAAATGGCTTTAGCAGTGTATCGTCCTCCCTGCAAAACAGCTTAATCTTGGGTTTTGCTTGTTAATATTTATAAATTGCTCTATATAAAAAGACTAAAAAGAACGTGGCCAGCAGGTCGAGGGAGGTCATCCTTCCCCTCTGCTCTGCCGTGGTGAGGCCATGCCTGGCATACTGTGTCCAATTCTGGGCTCCCCGGTTCAAGAAAGACAGGGAACTACTGGGGAAAGTCCAGCGGGGGGCTATGAAGATGATCAAGGGACTGGGGCATCTCTCTTATGAAGAAAGACTGAGAGACCTGGGTCTATTTAGCCTGGAGAAAAGATGACTGAGAGGGGATCTCATCAATGCTTATAAATATCTAAAGGGCAAGTGTCAAGAGGATGGGGCCAGACTCTTTGCAGTGGTGGCCAGTGACAGGACAAGGGGCAATGGGCACAAGCTGGAACACAGGAAATTCCATCTGAACATAAGGAAGACTTCTTTATTTTGAGGGTGGCAGAGCACTAGAACAAGCTGCCCAGAGAGGTTGTGGAGTCTCCTTCTCTGGGAATATTCAAAACCGACCTGGATTAGTTCCTGTCCAACCTGCTCTAGGTGAACCTGCTTTGGCAGGGGGATTGGACTAGATGATATCTGAAGGTCCCTTCCAACACCTACCATTTTGTGATTCTGTGAAATAGTAGTGTACTTCAAGTAAGAATGTGCTGGTAAATATGAATTTTATTTTGGAAGTATCTTGCTATTATTTCATGTTCGCCCTCCTCTTCCCTTGTTTTAATGAAACCCTGGTTGCTATTTTGTTCAGGGATACATTTACAGGCTTTTACTTCTTTAAGGTTATTAAACCCACAGGGTCTGGCTGACTTAGCAGTTTATTCCCCATTTGGCTTGGTCTTTCTGCCTTCTGTTTATAATTCTCTTCTTTCTGACAGATACGCGTGCCTTGCTTGCACTTGGCCAATTTGTGCTTTATTTCCCTTTTCACTTTGACAATTCTATTCGTGTTGGGAGCTTGCTGGTTCATTCTCTTTTTAACCATCATGAATAATTGAAAATACCCTTTGAGTTTATTTTCTTCTTTCCCATAACAAAATATGTGAGAAAAAATATCTTGCTGGATTTATCTTGATTTAACACAGTTATGTTTAAAGTCAAAATGGAAGAGCTTTTTGTATGCATTCTTCTCTGTTTGTTCGCTTATATACTTGTTTGCCAAAGTGCACAGAAGTCTGACTTTTAAATATTGCATGATAGTTGAAGCTGGATATACCTGATCCCATTTGTTTTTAAATAGCTATGATATTAAATGTCATGAAAATTTTGCACATAGGAAATTCTGTACAGATTGTTTTCCATAATGTTCGATTTTTCACAAACTTTATTATTAGTCATTTCAAAGTTTCTGGTAACTGTCATTAAATATATGGGGAAAGTTCTGTGTCTGTGGACATGTATGGATCACAAATATCAGGAAAACCACATTGATTATTTTTATTGTTACCAAGTTACATTCCTTTCGTTGTCTATTGTCCTGGATTTACTTTCCATGGTTGCGGATACGCTGTATTGCAGAGTTATCAGGAGATATAACAGGAATGTCACTGTCAGCCGAGTGTTGCTTTGGTACAGTTTGGTGAAGTCGGTCACCAGAGTTGACTGGAAAAACTGGCACTGTTGTGACATGTTTGAAGATTTTGAAACTTTTCAGTCAGCAATGAAAAAAAAAAAATCCAACTGTGTGTAGTTTCATAAAATAGGATTATGCAGAGTACTAGAATCTGAACTGGGTTTTTTACTCCCAAGTTTTTTTTCTCTTGTGTACTCGGGCTTGATAGGCTATCCCCCGTACCTATTTTTGGCAAAGTTTGACTGAGGTTTCCAGCACTTATACTGGAGAACTGCTGATTAAGTGTAAGGTTTTATTTGTTTGTGGTAAACCATAATTGATCACTGCAGCTTCAAAAGCTGAACAGATTGATGGTGATTTTTATCTCTATGGCAAAGCGAACACGGTGGTGTTAGAGCAATGTTGCGGTGATGGATAAGTCTACACACATGATTGGCAGTTATCAGGCTTCTTGTATGTAGTTTTTCCCTCTACAGCTTTATTTAATACTTTTATTTCTAAGTATTTTTCTAGCATCATGCCAAAGACTTTGCAGCCATTTTCTGAAACCATGCATTTTAAAAACTGACAGTCTAGGCACAAGAGGGCATATTCCTTGCATATTGCTTCCTTTCTCTAACTGCTGGGTAATGCCTTTATGTGTGTAATCCTGTTCTTTTCAGGTTTGGGGTTTTGGGTTTTTTTTGGACATATGCCTTTACAGGACATGTCTCTCACATCTTCAAATTTCAGATAACAAGGATGATAAAAGAGCAGGAGAACCATCTGGTATAAAGCTTAAAAATGGTCTCAATCTTGTAGAATTAAAAAAAAAAACACCAGGAAAAACAGAAGAAAGTGGGATTATGTGAAGACAATACAGATATGTGCCTTGAGGAGCTATATGTTGGAGTTACGAAGTGACATTAAAGTTTCAAGCTCTTTATTTTTTCTTGTTCTCAGATCTTTGTTACACTGCAACTTACTTTCCCCTGGCATTGCCTTTGCACCACTTAAGCATCTGAGCTGTGTCCTGGGCAACAAAGTCCAGTTAGGAATATGGCATTAAATAAAGGCCTTGGCCACCCTCCCCCTGAGTCACATGGCAGGATGTTCGAGTAAAAAACATTTTTGTTGGGTTTCAAGTACAGAGTTTCTTCAGAAAGTTGATAATGTTTTGGGTTGGAAGAGGAAGTTTCCTACATTTAACAATCAAAAAAAAAGGAAAGAAAAGAAAAAACCCTGCAAAATCAACTAGTTGGATGCTTTGGCTACTCTTTATTGCTTTGTTCTGATGGTTTATTTGTGTCCTTCATTAACTAGAAATGATCCTTTGTTGGAGATAAACATCCAAGCGAACACTTGAAACAAATTTTTATGTGTGAGACAGGAGTGCGGTTCAGTTTTTTTTTATAATGAAAGGAGTTTTAATCCTATCCTCCTCTATCTCAGAAAAACTGCGAAACAAATCCTTTCCATATTTGAACCAGCAACAGGAGAGAAGTGCTGTGTAAAAGGTGCATGATGGTGACATATTTCAATGTATTTCTCAAATCATAAAGCTGTCAGTGAGAAAGTGAGATTTCAAGAGGCTTTAGTGGTAAAGGTGATAGTCTGTTAAAGCCACTTTCTTATCAAGTTATTGTTGCTAAATTATTGCAAAGATATGTTGCTGGAAAACCTAGTGACTGGTGAAATTTCAAAAAATTAAAGCTGGGAATAAAAAAATCACCTTTCACTTTGCCTTGAGCTCCTCAGTTTTTTTTGTAATGATAGCTCATTTGGTACTGCAGTGAAAACTGTTCTGGTTATTTAATACAGTTAATATTTACTGAGTATGCTTAAGCATCAGCCAGTTAAATTGAGTGGTCTAGAGTCAACAACCACTGGTCTTTCATTGTTTCCACATCTCTAAAATTATTCAAAATCAGGTCAAGAGAAACTGAGCAGGGAAAGAAGGAACAGAAAGTCTCCAGACACTGGGATTTAATTCTACACAGGAAATCATTACAGCCAAGCCAAACTGGTAGGCCTTGTTAATCTTCCGGGATATGGAGTGGGCACACTGATTTTATCAATGATGTCGTTGGTATTGTGGTGTAATACTGTTGTCATGGTAAAACACACTGCAGATTTACATTAACAACTTCCTTATGTTGTAAACGTAGAGGTAAAGTTTCAAGAGATACAGAACTGAAGAAACGTAAAGCTGATGGAACTTGCCTGGGAAGAGGAAGTTTTTAGGAGAGCATTTTGGGATGAAAGGGAACAATTAAAAGTGGGGAATCTGGGTAAACCTTTAAGTCGATGACTTACAGAAATTGGTTTTGTTTCTAGTCTTTTACTGTAGTGCGTTTTGTTTAGTGTTAGACACCCATACTCTTTTTCTCAACTTCTTGGATGATCCATTGAGATACCTTGACATCTTGTATTTGGTCTTTGATCTTCTAGACATTTGAACTGTTTGGTGTTTTGCACCAGGAAGTACTGGCCCTTTGTGACCCTGGTAACAAAGGCACTTAGATAAGGTATCATTTAAAAAGCTATTTATTAGAGCTAATACTATAAGAAGAGAATAGCATAGATAATCTTATGCCATTTTAGATGTTGAGAGTCCCGAGCAGTATATAGCATTGAACAGGACTCCGAGCCACACACAGCGCGCCATGCAGACCTCCTCCATAGCAGAGATTCTCCCCTTTTGGTCATCCAAGCTATTACAGGTTTTCCTACAAGGGAACAGCTCCATTTATCATGTCTACAGTCAAACAAATGATATTCTCATGAGAACTTCTTGCTGCACTGCTAGATAAAGGCAAGGCCGTGCAGGTGGTGTAATTGCAGGTATGAAGTGGGAGCTGCCTGCAGCCTCCTCTGTTTAGGATGAGCCAGTTGAGGTGATCCTTCGTCCATGGTGTTTATGCAGTACAGCACAGGCCTGAGGACCAGGCTGTATGTGCAGCGGAGCAGGATCAGGATCACTACGTTTGCGTCACAATTTCATTGCTCTGAGTCATCCTATTGATTTTTATGGGCTTGCTATCCATAAGATTATGGTCCTAGATATGACCTCTCCAAGAAAGCAAGATTCAGGGCAGTGGACTATCAACATAGACCTCGTTGGCCATATACGTGGACCACACCAATCACAGGATGACATCAGTGCTCCATGATCCTTTTAAAAAAGATACTGTCTTTCATTAACGTATCTAAAATAGGACTCATGAACAAACCAAACAGCTGAGATGAGATGAGAAATGTTGCTTTGAAGGTGGACTGTGGGGAGAAAAAAAAAAAAAAAAAGGCAGAGTGTAGCTAAGCCTAATCCTTCCAGAGGAAAACTGCATTGAGAACTCTAAACTAGCTTTAAAATTACTGGCAGAGTGAAAACATCACTGGCTGGGTTTCACATGATGTTCATTAAGGGAACCTTAGCTGTGTGGGAAACATCCACAGAACAATTGTATGCTGGATGAGTAAATTTGATAAAATATTATGGCCAATGCATACTTCTTTTCAGTCACATTTCCTTTGAAATATATTTTTTTGTAGTATGTAAGCAGCTTTTGAGCTATAAATACTATTTATTGCAAAATGTCTGTTAAGCAACTTAATACAAAATTTTCAACCATTCTTACTCATGAGTGCGTTAAGTCAGGCTCTTACAAGAAATCGAGCATGGTTGAATTTTTCTACTGACATTTTCAATAAATACTTATCTTTTCTCTCTTTATCAGTGAGACAGTCCCTGTGGGGTGTTGCCAGTTTTGTTCTTTGTTTAATGTTTAAAAAATAAATAAAATTAAAGGAATGAATTATGCTAACCTCCATGTGCACAAGAGAAGGTTTGAAGTACTGCAGTCATCATCTGTGTGGGAAGAAACAACATCGCTACAACTGGTTGACTTCAGAGCTAGTATTTTGTGGGCAGGTTGGTCGTTTTGTTGCTAAAGTGGGAAGGAGACATGCACTTGAAACTGCTTGCTCTGGATGTTCACCATGATTGGTGGAAATGAACTGTGCTGATGAGTTACCTTGTTTTTTACTGTGTGCATAAACATGGGATACTCACAGTGCCTTGATTTTAAACACCTACCACAGGTTCTCGGGTGAGACACAAGGTCTGGGCCTCTGTTGTCAATGAAGATAGTCTTCTCCAAATGCAGCTCAGAGAACGTAAATCATCTCCTCCACAGAACTAACAACAGAACTGGGGAAGAGTCTCTAACTATGATACGGTGGTGTGGTTTTCCCCGGTGGTAATTTTACAGTGGCCTACGTAATGAAAATTTTATCTATAATTTGCCATAGAAAAATAAGAGAAGCTTGTGTTTTTATTTACACAGTACAGCCTGAAAAAGCGCAATGTTATTCTGGTAATGGTTGCATTATTTGAAATTGGTCCTGGACTTATATTTTCTGTATGTTATTCCAAGAAGTACAGAAGAAAATCCACATTTCCTATGATGGGCCTTTTTTCCTCTAAGAAGTTATTTATGCTGGGTATTTTTTAATATATTCTGTGCTTTAAATAGTTGTGTGTAAGGAAAAATAAAAATGAAGTTTCCTCTGGGAAATGCTGCTATTATAAAAGGTCTGGTTTAGAAGCTGTTTTTAATCTGACACCCCCCTTAGGCAATATCAGCTGTATTTATTGATATCTGCATCTGGCATGTCTAAATCAGAAGCTGGATCAGAACTGAGGCAGGTTATTCTAAAATATTTCAGATCCTGATGAGCAAACAGGTTTTCTTGTCAATTTTCTCAGCAATGTCAACATTACTTT
The DNA here is from genome assembly GCA_008711295.1 of Anarhynchus alexandrinus. Classification (NCBI taxonomy): domain Eukaryota; kingdom Metazoa; phylum Chordata; class Aves; order Charadriiformes; family Charadriidae; genus Anarhynchus; species Anarhynchus alexandrinus. The sequence goes on along the minus strand of VUYV01000091.1, from coordinate 3,399,404 downwards.
AGTGCTGGAGATCACTTTATTTTTGTACAAAATCTATTTCTGCCCTCTACCCCTCCAAAAGTTTATTTGGACAAGCCAAAGAACAATAAGAAAAAAGAGATTTAAAAAAATCTTCTGTTGGTTTTGACAAAATAAAATTTCTATGTTAGTTCTACGGGAAACTGAGGGTCTTATCCCATTGCTTTCACTTGAACCCTTTTTGTACCATGCAAAATCAATACACTCTGTGCCAAGAGGCTTGTTCTTAACACTTACCTGAATGGGAAGCAGATAAAATGCTTAAAGACAAATAAAGGGCAAGCCTGTTTATCTACATCTGCAGCTTTCGTTGGAGGGCTGTGTCTAGTAGCCTGAATAAAGCTGGCAGTCTTGGAGGTAAACCTGTGCAGAGAGTACCTGGCAAGCTGTTTCTGAGCACATGGAAAAAATTCAGGGAAGCTTGTTGGTTTCCTTGATGATTATTGTGTTTGCTGTCCCTCCTTGGAAAACTTTTCTTTGTTGAAGTTAAATTCTCTGTATGCTGTTCTATTTGGCGATACTGCTTTGCGTTCTTGTGTCTGAATAGTCTGGACTCTGGTCTTAAGTATCCAAACTGGTGTCAGGCATGAACGGGACTGATTTTTGTAATGTTTACCCTTGCCTTACCACTGAACAGGGATGGGGGTTGCTGTCAGTGTGTGGGTATCTGTGTGTGTGTGTAGAAGACACATCTGTGCTCTGCATCTACCATTTCAGTGGCACAGTTCTGGCGTGATTGCCATAGAATAACTGAAGGTTTGTGAGGATCTGTGCTACAAAGACAGTTGGAGTTTGAATGTGGGTATATAAACACATATTGTGTGAGCCACCTGGATACACTGTGAAAGTGTCACGGGATAGTTCATTAAGTATGGAGATGCAGTCCTGGATAGAAGGCACTGGGGAAGCAGGACAGCCAGAAGGGGTGGAATAGAGGAGTAGGTATGACAAGTAGATTATGAAACAAACACTGGTTGGGAAAAACAAAGGAAGAGAAAAAGAAATAATGCAGAGGACAAATGGTGCAGAATTTCCAATAAATTCTTATTTATGCTAGAGAGATTTTGCTAACTTCTGTGAAGTGCAGCACTAGATTACGAGGACTTGGGTTAACCTGCAGGCTGTTAGCTAGAGATAATGCATAAGACCTAGAAAGGACTTGAGCTTGAGGAACAAACAACATACATATTGGCTTGCGCTTCACTCCATCTGATGTTATGCTATCTGCTAGAGTATTGCCAATAGATTTTTACCTCTTTGTTCTGGAGTACAAGGTCTTGTATTTGTACTTAAACAGATGATCTAAAAAGAGCTACAAATATAGATTGGGCTGTGTAGAAAGTAAATCCTGAGTATGTGGTCAGACAAAGAAGGGTTCTTTTAGACCAGTGCTTGATTTTATTGCAAATACTGGAAGAGGGTAAGAAAAGAAAGGAAAGAGACTGTGACAGGCATGGAAGGTTGAGTTGGCCATATTACTTTAAGAAGGGTTTTTTCTCATGTTCTCCTGTCAGGCTTTGTCTATAGCTATGTAAACACAAAACTTTCCAGTCAAAATATGGATTTCAAGCTGGTTACAATGCTTAAATCAAATCACTCAGATTCAAAATAAATAGAAAAGTTTTGCTGTTTTATCTTCAAGGGGAATCCCTTCTCAGCAAGTGTCTGCAGGTGCTCCAGTAGGTATCTGAGCCATCTTCTGCCAACCATCTTCCTATTTACCCACTTATGAAGGGGGAGCATGGAAAATAATCAGTGTTCTGCATGGAGCTTTGTTTGCTCTGTGTTTTCCCCAGCTATTTCTCTGTGTAAGGAAAAGGCAGGTAGGGCTCAGTTCAGAAACGATACAAAATGCTGCTTTGCCAGTTTACCTGGAGGATATTTTGAGGTTCCAGCTTTATTAGTGAAAGGGAGCCACTCATGATCCTACCTAAGAGATGGCTTGTCACCATTGTGCTGAGCCCACATGGTTCCGTCTCCGTGGGACTGGATAAGAGTGTGCCACATTCCCAGGTTAGAGGGCAAGCTTGTTAATGTAAATGGCATTCTTCCCCTCTAGGGAATAAACCTGCTAGAACAGCAGTCAGACATGAAAGCCATCTTCTATTGCAGGAGGAGAGGTTCATTGCACGAATAGGGATAAGCTTTCCCAGATGTCTTCAAAACTTCTGAACTCTCAGTATGAGAGAGGTCAGAAGGTGCTGAACTCTTATTGCTGGCATTCAAACAGAGACAGACAAGATTTCCAGCTTCCTTCAGTAGACCTGTGGTGTGTGTAGGGAATGGAGATGTCTCTCTTGTAGAACTTGCTCTCTGTTGCCTATTCTTGATTATAGAAGGAGCACGGGGGTTGGCCTGTAGGCAAATAATCAGGAATGGGGAATTGGTATCAACAGCACATCAGAAAAATGTTTTATCTTAATTTTTCAGTGTGTTCTTTGTGAAATAAGGACAAACTTGTGCACAAACCTAAAAATAAGTAAATCTCTCATCAAGGGAGACCAGAAGAGAAGATCCTTCCCTCTACCCTTACAAAGCTGCTGTATATTATACGAGACAGTGTTTATGTTCACAGACAATACAGACTGAGCACCAGAGAAATGTCAGTAAATAACTAAATAATCAGTGAACTGCCTGAGAGAGTCCTTTCTCTTTTATTCTGGGTGTTTGAAGTGATTTTCATATGGGATAACTGTTTTAGTAGTGAAACATTTATGCAGTGCCTCAGACAATAGCTGTAACTGAAAAAACCTGTAGGCTGCTGGAAAAGATTCTGCTGTCTGTGTAGAAGAATAAAGGACGTACTTCAGTAAAATATTCAAGACGTGGCAGATATATTTTATTACTGTGTTTTGCGAATGCACAAAATAGATCCCTGTGGAGATGGAGAATGAGATGAAGGGAAATCCACAAAACTGATTATGCTGAAACCAGTGCTGTAAACGCATGCTTGAAAGGACAAAGAGTTGGTGCTTGAGAAAGTCTGTGTGCATGCACACTTGTATGCTAAAGCAGTGGAGGCCAAATCTCAAGAGCTTTGGGTGACTGAAACCATATCTGGTTTTGATTCTCTCATGGTGTCCCTGATCACGTGTGAGAGAGGCATTTTGCAAGGATGAAGCTATTCCCAAATGTTCTGAGGGGAAGCCTGGGCTTCTTTGCTACTGTTTGCCATGGTGCCTACCTTTCTGCACAAATGAGCGTGACAGCCAGTAACTCAGTAACTGAGAGATGGAAATACATCTTCTTCCTTGGTATTAAGTGCTGCGTTTAGCTTGCTGCACCTGGCTTGGCTTCTTCCCTAAAGCTGCTCTGGATTCTGTGGATTTAAAATTTGGAATAATTAAATCCCTTATATTAAACAGATGGTTTTAACAAGCACAAAATAGTAAAGACACTCATTCCTCCAGCATTTTAGTGATTTTTTTTTAAAGACTTGAATTGAACAAGCATTTATTATATGCAGTGCTTATTTATAATCAGTTTCATAATCCATATGCTTGAACCTCCCAACCAAAAGCCAGAACAGCTCTCAAAGTCCTTCCCCCCTTCCTCTGGGACAAACTGGAATAATTTTTAAAACTTAACTTTACTAATCTGCCAAGGATAAAGTTTTGCTATTAAAGGATTACATGTAATAATGCATCAGCACTCCATACTTCCCTGTCTTGACATTCTTAGCATTACAAAAATCAAGGGACAGAGCCTGTGTATTGTATGCATGCGTAAGTGTGACAGTAATTCACTTAGCTCTGAAAGGACATATATTTTCCTTGGATGTGCATTTCTGCAGTCTGCGTTTCACTCTAGCTGTTTGTCTACTACAGCTCACAGACCTGTCCTCTCCTGTTCTTCCTCTGCATAGCTCACAGCTGTTATTCTCTTGTTCCTCATGCCCTTGATGAAAATGTAGCACTTACGGTTAAAAAGGGAACTCTTTCTTGTTTGATTAGGATCTCCTTAGTTTGCCCTATTAACTGGTTGAAGGGGACTTTTGTCCTTCAGCTGACTCCCTTCTTGTTTCTCAAAGGGCTTGTGTTCCTCTTAAAGGCTTTTTCCTGTCACAGCTGGCTTCTGCAGCCATTAGCTTCAGAACTGGAGTGAGGCACTTTGATATCCAGAGTGCCATGCTGCTCTCTGCCTCCCGAGACCTTTCCTGCCACTGCAGTGGACCAGCAGCCCGTCTCCCAGAACACTAGCAGCTAAGCTTGCCCTCATTTGGCCTTCTTTTGCCTTGCTCTTTGCTCAGTTCAGTGTTTTGTCATTTGATTAAATGCAATCCTTCATTGTCATGAGTTATGTGTTAAGTGAGATAAATTTGATGTTTTGAAGAAAGTGCAAAGAAAATGAGACCTCAAGCCTTGTGCAGATGAAGTGTGTCAGACTTGTATATGGTGGTCTTGAAAAAATTGTTTAGGGAGGAGCAAGTGCTGGTTGACCTAGGTGTCAGAAATGATCTTTTTTGTTTTTTGTGGTTTGTTTTTTGTTTTTTTTTTCTGTTTTCTACTAACCCGGAACAGACTCAGGCTGATGACATACACGTTGTTCTTTGTTGTGTGATTTGCCAAATAAACGCGTGACTACTTCCAGTGCTAGGTCAGGTCAGCTGTGACTTTGTGTAGCCACATCAAGTCTTGAAAAGCTCCAAGGATGGGGAATCCCCAGCCTGTGTGGTAGACCTAAGTATGTGTACACGTATCTCTGAAGGAAGCAGCAGAGAACAATTCACCCTGAATAGTAGGGCTGAAACACTTTAATAGACCTGAGGTTTATTGCTGCTACAGTCACTGGTTCTAACAACTGTCATCTTTGCAATGGCACAGCACAGCTTTGATTCACAAGCCTTTTCCTGGGAGGAACAAACTAGGTGATACTTCGGCAGTGTTTCATCTCTGTTGGTTTTAGGATGTGCGTAATGGATTTCCTTCTTTTTACATTCAGCTTTTTTGCAGCTAGTAGGTTGCTGATTATAATCCATTTGTTTGCTTTTATCAGCGTTGCTCAGTCACTTGTCTTTCAAACAGGTTAACCATCCTTGTCGGTTTGTGCTTCAACCAGTACATCAGCATCTGTCTCACTAAACACACGATTCCATAGTCACCCAGTGAGCTCTGGGTAATACTTGCAGTTGGCATCTTTGCAGAAAAAAAGCAGCACTTGTTCAAATGAAACATAGTTGCAGGAATCCAGTACCATACCTGACTTCTGCATCTCATCGAAATTGGAGAGGCTAAGCATTCCTGCTACTGAAAACAAATCAACAAAAAAACCATCAGCACAGCCGAGGCAGACAACAGGAATTGAAACTGGAAAATTTGGGCGCAAAATTGGTAACAAAAAGAACCAAAAGTATTCAATCATCATAAATCCATTTGTGTTACTGCCATAAATAACATAAAGAGGATTTTTTTATTTTTTATGTGTAGAAGACCTAGCTGTGGACAAGGACTCATGCACTAACTAGTGTAACAATACACTACAGAACGAGGAATCATTCCCTGATAGCAGCAGAGTTATAAATGTACAGACGGACGCAAACCCTGAAAGTGATTGCAGCCCCCAGTGAGTATCTAAAGACTTGTGCAGCACAGCAAATACATTGGACACAGTAAGGAGGGAGAGTCCAACACAAAAAGAACGACAAATCTCATCTTGACTCCAAAAGATTTTGGTATTTTGGGATTTATTTAGAACTGACTGGTAGAAGTCAAATGAAGCTGTTTCACAGGCAGCAGAATTAACATCCCTAGGTTTTCTATGGATTTATCCCCCATCCCCTAGTTTTTCTTCCTTGTCTCCGCTGTGCTCCCCTCCCCAGTGTGTTTGGCTGGGGAGAAACTGCAGCCCCTATGTCTAGTTACAAACTAACCACAACGTGCTTATTTATTGAGCTGGGTACTGCCACTTGATTACATAAGGACCTAAGTTACAAATTATTATTTAATGATCTACTCAGCCACTTATTTTTTTAATGAAACTTGTAAGAATTTAATTAATATGTTTAAGGTAGCTCCCTTCTGTCAAACTCAATGTGGCTAATATAGTCAAAAGTTAGAGGAGAGTGCAGTGCTGCACCGTAAGGTCAATCTGAATGAGAGAACATTTTACAGAGCATTGTATGAGCATCATGGTGAAGTGTTCTCTTGTACACTGAAAGAGTACAAGTGCAAGGTCTCTGGGAAATGAGAGGTAATTAGCGGTGCCGCATTCCACAAGGGCTTGGTAGCCTCACAAAAGCGCACATGCAGGCAGCAAAAGCAAAAGTCAAGTAAAGGAGGAGCAGCAGCTGATCTCCAAAATGGAACAAAATTATGTTTTCAATTAATAAAAGACTGTAAACACAGACAACTGAGGGCAAATCTACCATATAGCAAACTGATTTTTCATGCATGCAGGTTTGGATTAATGTTCTGTCAGATTGAACAGAATAGTCTGGATTTTGACTAATTATTGTGTTTTCTGTAGTAATTCTTAGTGTGTGTTTGCTAGCAGTAATGGAGAGAAGGAGCTGGAAGCTAGATGAACCAAACATTGCACAGACTTACTGTCATCATCAGAAAAAGAAACGATCAAAGTTTACAGAAGGACATGACTGTGTGGGAGTAATGTAGAATATTTGTGGTAGTTCCTTAAATCTGCCTGTTTTAATTTGAAATACCCACAGTGGTTTCAGTTGTTGAACACATTGTCTACAATTGGTTATTTTCTTTCTGTAAGCTTAAATGCATGGTGAAAAACATGTAAAGCAAGTGTAAAGAAAACATGCATAAGGCACACATTTCATATCTAATAGGAAAAATGCAGTCAAGATTTTCACTTAAAAATAAGCTAGTGACATGCTTAGCCATGGTCTGTGGTCTGATGCGGCTGGCTAATATTCAAGGACTACCTCTGCCAAGCTCAGGAGCGATGCATACTGACAAAGAGGAAGTCAGGCAAAAACACCAGGAGGCCTGCTTGGATGAACAAGGAGCTCCTGGACAATCTCAAACAGAAAAATTAAGCCTATAGAGGGTGGAAACGAGGACAGGTAGCCTGGGAGGTATACAGAGAAATTGTCTGAGCAGCCAGGGATCAGGTTAGGAAAGCTAAAGCCCAGATAAAGGTAAATCTGGCCAGGGGTGTCAGGGGAAACAAGAAAACCTTCTATAGGTATATCAGTGACAAAAGGAAGACGAGGGAAAATGTGGGCCCATTTGGGAAGGAAACGGGAGACCTGGTCACCTGGGACATGGAGAAGGATGAGATGCTCAACAACGTTTTTGCCTCAGTCTTCAGTGGGAAGTTCTCTAACCACACTGCCCAAGTTGCAGAAGGCAAAGGCAGGGACTGGGAGAATGAGGTACCACCCACTGTAGGAGAAGACCAGGTTCAAGACCAGCTGAGGAACCTGAAGGTACACAAGTCCTTGGAACCTGATGAGATTTATCTGTGGGTCCTAAGGGAACTGGTGGAGGAAGTTGCCAAGCCACTATCCATCATCTTTGAGAAGTCGTGGCAGTCTGCTGAAGTTCCCACTCACTGGAAAAGGGGAAACATAACCCCCATTTTTAAAAAGTGTAGAAAAGAAGACCCGGGGAACTACAGGCCAGTCAGTCTCACCTCTGTGCCCGGCAAGATCATGGAACAGATCCTCCTGGAAACTCTGCAAAGGCACATGGAAAATAAGGAGGTGGTTGGTAGCAGCCAACATGGCTTCACTAAGGGCAAATCGTGCATCACAAATTTGGTGGCCTTCTACAATGATGTTACAGTGTTGGTGGATAAGGGAAGAGCAACAGACGTCATCCACCTGGACTTGTGAAAAGCATGTGACACCAATCTGCACAACATTCTGGGCTCTAAATTGGAGAGATATGGATTTGACCGATGGACCACTCGGTGGATAAGGAACTGGCTGGACAGTCACACTGAAAGAGTTGCGGTCAATGGCTCCATGTCCAAGTGGTGAGCAGTGACAAGTGGTGTTTCTCAGGGGTTGGTACTGGAACGTTTAACATCATTGGCAACATGGACAGTGGGATTGAGCGCACCCTCAGCAAGTTTGCTGATGACACCAAGCTGTGTGGTGCAGTCAACACACTGGAGTGAAGGGATGCCATCCAGAGGGACCTGGACAGGCTGGAGAGGTGGGCCCCTGCAAACCTCATGCAGTTCAACAAGGCCAAGTGCAAGGTCCTGCACGTGGGCCAGGGCAATCTCAAGCACAAATACAGGCTGGGCGAAGAATGGATTGAGGAGAAGGACTTGGTAGTGTTGGTTGATGAGAAGCTCTCAACATGAGCAGGCAATGTGCGCTCGCAGCCCAGAAGGCCAACCGTGTGCTGGGCTGCATCAAAAGAAGCATGGCCAGCAGGTCAAGTGAGGTGATTCTGCCCCTCTACTCCACTCTTGTGAGACCCCACCTGGAGTATTGCGTCCAGCTCTGGGGCCCCCAATGTAAGAAGGACATGGACCTGTTGGAGCGGGTCCAGAGGAAGGCCATGAAGATGATCAGTGGGCTGGAGCATCTCTCCTATAAGGACAGGCTGAGACAGTTGGGGTTGTTTAGCCTGGAGAAAAGAAGACTCTGGGGAGACCTTATAGCAACTTTCCAATATCTGAAGGGGGCCTACAAGAAGGCTGTAGAGGGACTATTTACAAGAGCATGTCGTGATAGGATGAAGGGGAATGGTTTCAAACTGGAAGAGGGTATATTTGGAATAGATATTAGGAAGAAATTTTTGACTCTGAGGGTGGTGAGGCGCTGGAACAGGTTGGCCAGGGAAGTTGCGGAGGCCCCATCCCTGGAGGTGTTCAAGGCCAGGTTGGATGGGGCTTTGAGTAACCTGGTCTAGTGGGAGGCGTCCCTGCCCATGGCAGGGGGCTTGGAACTAGATGATCTTTAATGCCCTTTCTAACCTAAACCATTCTATGATTCTATTTTAGAAGTGTGGTATATTCCTTTAGCCATTTGTATTTTGAGTAGCCACAAAATACTTGTAATTCCCACACATTTGAAAAGTGACTTAATACAGGGAGAGAGATAATCAGACTTTAATGTAAAATGAACAGCGATCATTATGTAAACTCCTCCTTCACTCTGAGCCTGGGTCATGTGAACTCTCTTGGGTTTCATGATTAAAATATGTATTCTTGTAGTAGGAGAAAGCCAGAGTAACTTTCATTAAGTAATGGTTTGTGCATTCTTTGAAATTGCACAACTTGATTTCAAGCAAACAAAAAACCCCAGTGCTCCCCTTGAACCTCCACAACTGAAGTGCTTTTCTTTAAGAAGTGATATATAAGCTGTGGGTTTGTTTTTTGAGTCACACTGTTGTGTTTATATAACATACAGTTTATTTAAATCATCTCTCATTTGAATAATACTCTGTATTTCATTGTGGATGTGAGTTAGGCTGCCTACAAAAATTTCAAGCTCTAGCTTGCTTCTGGTGTCACTTTTTTTGGCTTCTTTGTTCTCTTTTATTTTTCTAAATGTATCTTATTCTGATTTCCTTGGCTTAGCTTTTGTTTCTCTGTTTTCTATTGTTATAATTCAAGCATTTTCTACTGCCTTTTTGAAAGCAGTGTAATCAATTCAGTATAGCATTAAAATAATTCACTGTATAATTAACTTCAGGTCTTTCAATACTTGCATTTGATATGATGTACAAAGTTATTTCCCTTATGAATTTCAATAAGTTAAAACTCTACAGAGCTTAATGAAACTTTAATGAAATGATGTTTTATCACACTAGTAGTATTTTCTACCATCTTCAGTTTTGAAACGGGGGACAAATCAGTGAATATAACTCTTGCATTTCCTAAATATCTTTGCAGAATGTAAGGGATAAATACAGGCTCCACCCAGCTGAATTAATGATTACTGGTTGATGATTGTTGCTTGTACAAACGTGTGAGCAATATAATTTTTTGAGTTTTATTCACATTCTTTTAAACTGGAACATGTTTCACATCCTTTAAAAAAAGCCATAACGTTGAAATTATATTCACCCCTTGCTCAGTGTGTTCTTTTGCTGTTGATCTTTTTTGTTTATTTCTTTCTTAAGTATCCGGTTCCTTGATTAAAAAAAAATCCAACCAACCAGCCAACCAAAACCCAAAACCAAACCAAAAAAACCCCGACAGCAGGAAGTGGATTAAGGGATGGCATACGTGAAGTGGCTGTGGGATTTCATTTGGTTTTCTGATATGTGATGTGTAAGGGACCTTTCCTTTCTTTCCATAACCCCATAATAATAGAAATGTGCAGGAGTCTCACAAAGCAGTGAAGGGGAGGAATGAAACGGGAGAGCTCAATAATACAAATCACAAAAAGAAAGGTGACATATGAATTGACTGATTTGCTGGAGAGTTTCTGAGTGACCTTACTAGCTAGCATTTTTTTCTTTTTATAAAATGTTATTTCTAGCATCTTGTTTCTTCTTCCTGAGGTGTTTTCTTCAGTGTTTTGTCACCATTCAATTCATGCATGTTTTTCACATTAAAAAAACAACCATGGAAGTTAAAAACTGAAGATAAAACAAAAAAAGTGTTAAAGAAAAGGAAGAATGAGAATATTTCCATTTCAAGGTAGTATAAAATCCACAATTTCCAAGACAGTTTTTGAAGTTGGCTGCTAAAAATTAAAGTTACTAAACAAAATTGGTCCTGTTTTACCACAAACCAGGACATCTGTTCCCCCGCTAGTCCCACCCCTCACCTTTTTTTTTTTTTTTAATAAAATCAAATCTTGCATTGTCTGTAAATCCAAGCTTCTTCTATACAGCTACATTTTATAAGACGGTAGGTCCATTCTTTTGGCATAGAAAGAGATTAATTTTTCCATTGCCAAAGGAGAGATTCTTGCTTTCAGTTTTAATCCTCCATAATCCCCCCACCACCTCCGTGCAAAAGTGCACAGAATAATTTAGATATGTTTCCAGGCTCAGAAGGGCTGGAAGTGGATTTGGGATTTAATTTAATTTTTCATCACAACTTTGTTCTGAAAGCATGAATGATAATTAATTGAGTTGTGTGAGCCTACTCAGTACTCCACTATGAGGAAAGGCAATCCTTTCTACAGAAGGTACTGGTTAAAAATCTGTAGGCTACACAACTTAAATCTAAGGCTCACAATTTTTGAACGTGATTAGCAACAGCTGAATTTTGATCTATCAAACCAACAATTACACCAGTAATTGAATGGAAGTAAAGTTAGACCAAAAGCATATGCAAGGTATGTTAAACTCTTCATGAAAACTTGTTCCTCAGACATAGATACCCCTTCTCCAGCCGAAGTTAGAAGATAAGTAACAGCGTGTCATCCAGCCCATCAGTTTTTTATTTAAAGATTTGATTTTAGATTATTTACTAGGTGTAGTTTGGATAGCCACTTATGTGTAGAAAGTGGAATAGCTTGGTGACTGTCATGGAAAGGCATACCATCAAGAACAAAGAAAGGAAATGGTGAGGGGATGCATAAAGGTGGAGTGAGTTTGCGCAGGAGATACCTAAATATTAAGCAGTGTAGATATGGACATGGGGATGAGAAGGTAGTTTGGAGTGCACAGTTCAAAAGAACTATTGTAGGAGCTCATGAGCAAGCCAGGAGAGGGTGCAACTGGCAGAGAGCCTCTGGCACCAGTGTTTTGAATGAGCTGTAAGGAAAAAAGATTAAAGCAGATAAGCAGCATGCAAGGAATGAGTAATTTAGTAAGGGTGGGATTAGTCTTGAACCGCTTTCTGGCAAGAAGTTGCACGAGTAGCTTAGTATGGTTTGCCTGGACTCCCTCAGTGTGCAATGCAACTCCATGGAACAATTCGTCCTATGATTTTTAAACACCTCTCTTAAAAAGTAGCCAGTTGTCTTTTGGAGGTGCCTGTTTCTCTTTCTTCATCAAGAAGGATGTCTTAAGTGGTGGCTTCAAATCAACTGTATGCAGCTGGAGCTGGGTGCTTCTCATCCTAAAGAAGGGTAAAGAACTGGAGAAGTGCCAAAAAAGCACAGGGACAAGGGAGTGTTGGTGAGATTCCTGACTTTGCCAGAAACCTGAGTTCAGTGGTCCCCAACCCGTGCTTGCCTGCACACGCAAGTATCTGTCCTTCTGGCAGCAGAAAGGTCAAGTTTAAACTGTAACTCCAAAGCCAGAGCCAATTGTGATATAACCTGGAGCATGCTGCTTTCTCAGGACGCTTCCCCGGCTTCTGACAGGATTAGGCATCCTTGCTTCAGTTAGCCTGAAGAGGCTCCCTCTGTATTCAAGAACTGGTCTTTATGCATTTTTAAGTAGCTAAGATCTCACTGCTATTCCTGACAGTTTTTCCAATGGAAAGAAAGAACTATTTATTGATTTCTTGCAAATCACCTGCCTCTAAGATTCTCTTTCAAAGCCAATCCCTAGAGGCTATAGAAATTGCAAGTAATACACAGTTTTCATGCAATTCAGTGGACTCATTTCTATGAATAATGAAAATGGAACTTTACCTAAAACTTAGAGAAATATACTGTATGTTTAATTAAGTAAGTTTTCCACATACTGCATTTTCTCTACTGTTACTTAAAATGTTTATCTTTTGAGGAAGATTTAATCCCCTGGGCCTTTTTAAGTCTCTAGAGTTTCTGTCTTGGACCTTAAAACATTGCATTCATCATACCTTTTTTCCCTTCAAATGGCAATTGTTCTTTCATAATTTTAGGGATTTTTTAATGTCACTATCATGTTGAGTAACAGAAGATTAGACTGTGCTGCAGCAAATTTGTATTCAATGTGCATAGTTGTATTAATGAGAAAACGCATTGAGAAACTTCTCAAAAACCCTGAGCGTTGGAAGGAGGTAAGTTTTTCTTATATTCTGGGAGAAAAATTCCTACTGTAGCACTTGTTAAAAATCCAACTGCCTTTGCATGCAGAGACAAGAATTGATCTATCTATTCTGAACATTTTATCCTGGACATTTGGGAAGAAAGACATGGGGGAAGGCACATGGTTTGACTAAGCCTCCATTTTCATTTGTCACCTGGAATAATTGAATGTTAATGAATAACAGAATGATGTTCTCATTCTTTTGTTGTGCTTTTCCATTTTTTGAAGAGGCTGTCCCAGTCCTTTCCCTTTTAGTCAGTTCCCAGCCTGTCACAGAACTTCTGCTATTTTCCCTCAAGGATGACATGCTTCTCTATGTAAAGATGAAGGAGACATCTCAAAAATTGTCGTCTGTTCTGGACGTTAGGAGTCCTGACCTACAGTTCTAAGATCCTCTAGGAATTTCCCCCTAAATCCGTCATCTCCTGTATTATTGGAAAGTTTTATCCCATGAGCGACTTCTAGATGCAAGTATATTATTGCATGAGTAAGTAAATGACAATTTAATTAAGTCTAGTTGAAGTCAATAGGAATTCTCATGCACATGGCTTTGAAGGTGCTACAGGGTAGGTCATTTTGTATTTGGGAACAGGGACTAGAAATCGAAAGCAAACAATTGTAAAACATGCTTGGGAGTTTGTTCTGGTTTTATGTTTTATGCTTGTCAGTTCCTATGCTATACTCTATCAGAATAACAGTATTGTATGAAAAAGGGTCATTCACAGACATTTAAAATATTTTCTCTTTAATGCGAAACAGAGTCAGTAAGAATTTAAAAAATGCATTATTAATATTTGGGATTGCACTAGCCAATAAATATAAAAATGTATTTTTAAAGAGACACACTAATTTTCAAGAATCTAGAAGATTCCTCACTGAGACATAGTGAGTGTCATAAAATTCTTCTAAAAGATTGATTTAAAGCTGTTTCCAGTTCAAATATGAGTTGATGTTCTTTGCACCGTTTTTTATAAGAGCTTTACAGCAAACTGTTATGCAGGTGTTCATCCCTGTATTTTTCTAAATGAATACAATTTCTCGGTTATATCGTATCTCTGCTTTTAGTATTATCCTACTAGGTATATTAGGAAGCTAACCTTTGAAGGACACTGAGTTTTAAAGCATTCTAAGACTGTTGATTATTTTAACATCAGAAAAAAAATTAATGAGATGCAAATCAGTCCTTCTGTATTCTTGAGTCAAGCTTCTGTTAAAAGTAAACGTTTTCTTCACAATATTAGGAAGAAGAAAAGCAGACTCACAGACTCTAAAGGAAATAATTTTGCAGTACATTGGATTTTTTAAACAATAAGTGCAAAAGGTTTTTCTCCAGTGGAAGCTGGGTCCATTTTGCTGTCAGAAGAATTAGAAATTAGGTATTTTTTTGGCATAAAGCCCTGAGGGTCCACAGATCTTCGTTTCCTTTATTCAGCTGAGTATGTGGACTTGGGCTTTTTGTATTAATTAACTGTTTATACCTTTGCTTCTGATTTCTTTTTTTGTTGTCTGGTAAGGTAAATCCTGATTTTTTTTGTTGTTGCTGTTTTAAGAAAATGCTGAACTTCACAAGTTTAAATTTGAAGTTTCTCTCCAGGTCTTAAGACTTGTGTGCTTTTCTAAACTTGTATTTAAACTTAACTCTTTAAGCGCAGCTTTCCACCTCATTGGAAATGTACCTGGACATCCAAATAAAAACAAAGCAAAACCAAAGCCAATGGCATTATGTATTTTAAAAATGCCAAGCCTACTACCGTAGAAACAGTATCCCAGTTCTCTTGTTCAGCCAGGCTAATTAGCAGTGCTGCGTTAGATGAAAATTTCCAGCGTATAATTCCAGAGCACAATTTGTTTAGAGCTGCCTCTGTTTCACAGGTAGGAATAGCTCACCCTATGCAGTACATAGGGTGGTGTGTTGAGATATTCTGTACTGAGACAGAGAATGTTAGTAGATGTGTTCATAGGAGCTGGCTGAAGTAGTTATGCTAGGAAAGAGATCTCGTGTCAGCTCACCTAGAACACTGTCTGCTTATTAAGCAAGAAAGTCTTCAGCCAATCAGTCCAGTTAATTAAATGATGAACTATTTTATTAATAGCTAAGAGCGAGACTCAAGTGAGAAAAAGTAATAAAACAGCAGCTGGGGGAATTACTTGCTCTTTGGGGCACTTTTTAAAGTTCGTCTAATTGGAATATTTAATCAGAAATTGGAGGTGGCAGTTGCAGATTTGATTAAGGGATGGAATGAAGAGGAGATAGTTAGAAACTCATAAAAAGAAACCTCAGGTCATGGATTGCAGGTTTTTGCTGCAGTGCATGGGCACTTTCTGCATTTTTTAGTAATATTCTGAAAAGAAGCAGTAGTAGAAAATTAGCAAGCAAGTAATAAAGAATAAAACAAACCAATATAAGAATTATGAATACCAGTGTTTAATAAGTATCAAAATTGTATAAGTATATGCATTTATGTACACAGACGCACATATTTGTGTCACATATGTATAAAATAATCTTAAGACCCATAGAAGTGTAAATGGCTGTGAACAGCTGTTTCACAAAACTATTGACTCCAGTTCTTTTAAGAGCTTTGGGTGTATATGAAGTTGCACAGAGTGTTTGGTTGCATGATCAGTGAAACACTGAGCAAAATTAGGTATTTGCTTTTATCTCAGAAGTAGACTGTTGAGGTGCTACAGAACCTGCCACCATCTGGTGAAACACTGCAGATCAGATGTGGCAAAAAACCCTGTTATTTCAGTGTTTCTCAGCCCGTCTTCTGTTTTAGTGTTAGATTGGAGTTTAAATGTACATACATTTATGTTGTTAAATAATGCAAATGAAAATGGTTATACTTTGAATCTCATTGGAAGTCTGCTGATAATGAAAGGAATGCTGCTAACTTTACTAAACACTTGGGTCATGCTTTGCATTAAGAAACACTATAAATGGAGTCTGAGTCAGCCCATATTTATTGAACTAATTCCTAAATCTGTTACCGGCTCATTGAGAAATACAGTCTCACTCAAGATATTTCCCAGGAAACTTTCAATCTTCAATTGGAGTCTTGTAATTTCACATCACATTTCTACACACACACACACACACAAAAAAAAAAAAAAAGCCAGAAAAGCTGATTCTATGTTCACAACCAAAGTCTGTTAAATGTTAGAGTGTATCTCACTGACATGTTATTTCCAACATCTAAATTAATCTAAAAAGTTTAGTTACATTTAAAGTTTGGAACAAGGAAATTATTTTTATCATATCATATGTATTCATGCATATGTATGATACTGTAAATGCCTGTTCAGTCTAACTTAGGAAGCTTGAGGCTTTAATGGTATTGGTGTGAATTGGTGCTTAAACACATAATTATCTGTTGAACGCTATTTGGTAAAATATAATTAACATACAGTTTTTGGTGATTTAGACTTGAGAACTGTACATCTTAATCTTCAATAGCAAAAGCTTAGTAAGGTCTGAAAAGGTATATGTATAAATGATCAATGGTTGTAACAATTATGATAGTACATGATAAGCCTCAAGTTATTCCTCTACTGAGTTCCTAGAGATGAGTGTGAGTGTTGGTGGAAATGGAAGCTCACTGCCATTCTCCCATCTGTGCATGTCATACACTTCTTTCTTTTGTGGTCCTCCTTTCAGGCTTTTGTGTTGACTGTGTTAAAGGCAAGATGCTTTTTATGGGGTCTCCTGATCTGATTTGGTATTTAATTTCTATCTTTCTAAAAATATTTTAAATTTTCAATGGTTGATCAAAATAATGTGTTAACTCCACCAAGCTGTCAAGAGATTTGGAGAGAGGACTGCATGCAGAGATGCGTGCAGACATTACAACAGGGATTGCCTAGGGAGCAAGTTTTAAAGACACACCTACAAATGACCTGTTTAGTGTGGCTCAGCCCTAGACAGGTAGAAGCAGGTTCCATATCACCAATGGCACAAATTCTTTTCAGCTGGCTGTCTGTTTCAACAGAAAATTTTCTGGTAGACGTGTGCGCGTGCATGTAGGACCTCGAGGGATGCCTTGGCTACTAGGCCAGTTCACTGAGCAGGGCTGTGTGAGCAACCAGGAGGACCTAGTTGGTACCAACCCTTATTCATTCATATGGGCCAGATTTAGTCATCCTTGCAGTACTTGAGATTATTTTTTATCCAAAGTACATAAAATCCCCAGCACAGCTAAACTGCAACTATAGAATTTAAAAAATTAGTGGTTAAAGGTGAATTGAGTAAAATCCCTTATGAATATGTCTGTGGAAGACACGTCCTTGGCACCTTGTAGGGTTCATTTTTTAAATCTATGTAACACAGATCATATTTCAGAATATTGGTCAGCCTTATGATTGTTACCTGTCAGTTATCGTGTTGACTATATTGATATCCATGGCTCCATTTATTCTGTACTGAAGTGTTACTTTATTTGAAAGATGACTCTGTGATGAAGCTTCATCTCATGTGCAGCATAATAGACATCTAGTTCTGAATACTGTTGAAGCACTCACGTTGAGATCATGGTGAATTTCTACCCTATGGAAATCTGCACTTGATTAAATTAGCATTTTCTTGACAGCTTTATAACTTTCAGAATCTGTGACTGCTACTACTGATAAATGCTCTTCTCTTGAGAGAGTGAGATGTACTTTTAGCAAGCTGTATTGTGGATGCTTCTGTGCCAAATGCAACACATGGCATGTGTTCAAACCAGTTTTATCCCAGTCTGAAAAGATCTATTTTACTTACCATCAGATTTAACTCAGCCACTGTTGTTATACTCCTTTGGTAATTATATACACAAAGGATGGGCTGATGAGGTACAACAGACCTTTCCTTTTCATTTTGGTGTCCGGCATGCAATGATGGCTTGTACAAGCACTCTCTGATGACAGTGAGCAAAAGCAGTAATGAAGGGTAAACAACCCTGAACAAATGTTATGTTTTTAAGTGGAAGCCAAGGATTTGATAGCTGATAGCTTCTTGGTTATTGCTGGCCTTTTGTTCTACAGCTAATAACATTACAAATAACATTTTCTGTTGAAGTGTTCAGAACATGAATTTGGTTAGCAAGCTTACTCTAGATAAGGTAAAAAATTGTAAATGACTATTAAACATATTGTTTTAAATCACAGGGCATAAAAGAGAGGTACATACACCCAGGTGATAATTCAGTCACGTTGTTCTTACTGTTGGAAGGTTATAGCCCTCAGGGCACTGGGTTCATCAGCAGGCTCCAGTTTTCCTGACCAGCCTGTAACACTCAGGTCTACCCAAGACACATTGGTTGTTCATCAGCAATTGTCTCTCTCTCAGGGATGGTGCAGGAGGACGTGGTTGCAGAGAAGGAGGGCTACGGGCTGGCCAGGACGATTGGAACCTGCTGGCATGTGTGGGCCCCAACAATGAGATGGAGCCTTTGGAGCTAATCCAGATAACACAGAATTCAGGGCAAAGGTTTCCTGTTGACTGCAATGGGTTTTGAGGCAGGTTTTAAGGCAGTTATGTGTGACTGTTTTTGCTTCTTTAGTGCTTTTGAAGAATACATGATCCCTTTCACTACCCATCCCTTTGTTAGCTTCAATGGCCGGCGTTTCTGTAGGACAGGGAGGTCTCATTTTTCTCTTTCTGAAAACAGATGTGCATATTGCCACTTTTTACATTTAGCTTGTACTTAAAGTTCATTTCATTGCTTCATAGAATTTTATTTGTGTTTATTTACATTTGTATGAAGTCCTAGGTCAGGCTGTTAATAGATTATCAATCCTTTATCTCATATTAAAGAAGGCAGTCTCCTCCAAAAGATTGCTTGCAATACTAGAAATTCGATCTGCAAAGTAATTAAGTGCTGCAGTTCTGGGTTTTTTCAGTGTTGCGTGTTTTCTTGTATATAGCTGTCTCATAGTCTGAATTTGTAAAAATGGTAGAAAAGCATATTACAATCTTCTGCCTATTTTTATGGTGTCTGAAGAACATCCTAAGAGGGGGTTTATTTATGTTTTCAAAAAGTAATGGGAAAAATTAACTGATGGAAATTTCATGTTGAGTTAATGACCCAAAAATCAATCTGTCATCAGATTTCCTCCATTGCTAAAAATGGAATAAAGAGTTGCTAGAGGGAATTTACAGGGACTACAAGAAATTATGTACTGTATTTTTAATATCATGTGGTCACATTATTAGCCTTGCTTGTAAAATGTCTACATTTGAAGAATTAAACCAAAACATGGTAAGTCTGCTGTTTATTTCCAATATAAAGTCCTCCTGCAACTGTATCAATTCAGTAATTGTAAGACCTTGTAGGAGTTCAGGATTGTTCTCTTGTTAAGTGTCACACATTTCTTTCTATCTTTGTAAGTTTATTTGGGTTTACTAACTATATATTTAGCATAGAAGGAAATATTATGTAACCTTTCATAACACGAAGTGTGATCTTGACCATTGTCATCTGTTTGCAGTTTGAATAAGGAAGGGATAAAATAATACCTGATGGTACTAACTTTGGATTGGTTAAATGGGGAATACTGAAAAGCAGCTTGATATGCTAAAATGTTTTCAGCCACATGCAATCATTGTGATTGTTGCTGCACTGAGGTTAAAAGAAGTCATAGGATTTCAGTGAGGTTTTGGTTTGTTTTTTTTCCTCTAGGAGAGCAATCTAAATGCAAATTCTATACCTGAACAAAATCCAAGAAGCAGGTATAAATGAGGCTTGAGGGTAAAAAATTCAGTGGTGATGACACTTTGTAAGTTAGTCTGTCATGCACTTTGAATGTGAAAGCATATTATTTTTTCTTGATTCATATTGCATTTATAAAGAAATAGAACAAAATCAGCTTTTTATGCGTTGGTCATCTAAATTATATAGATGCATACTGGGTGAGATAGTCTGAACTAAAACAACAAAGTCTACTGTGATGCCAATACGTTAAGAGTTCTGAGTCTGTGAATCAAGTGTTCTGTTGATTTCATTCAAAGTAAGATTGTAAAACACAGTTTCAACGACAAAGTCATAATAAGGAAGCATAAAAACGAGGAAAGGGAATTCTTTGAGTTCTAGAAATTTGGAGACGATTAGAGCATAGTAATCCAATGCTGTTTGAGTCTGTTACTATTATATTGAAAAACATACCCTGGAATTTGCTGGTGTCCCCTGTTTCTTCCTGCTTCTCCCAGTCTGATACCAAACTAATTGAATAATTTATCCTTGGCCCCTGTATCTCTCCAACAGAAATAAATCAGTGTTTTCAGAATGATACAGTTCCAGGCCTGTTGCCACATTTCAGACGTAAGAAGAACTTCTGCAGTTATTGCTGAAAACCATTATTTTTTCTTATGATCCCTATTATTGAAGCTCTCAAACCCAGCCAGTAAAGTTTTGAGCAAAAACCTTTTTTGCTACCTTCTGCATACTCGGCACCAATTTACTGGGGAGTGTGTAGGAGGTATTAAGGATTGCTATGTGCAAAGGTCTGGAATAAAATGAGGTTGAACAGTTACCAGGAGACCATTCATAAGATAAGTCAATTTAAGATAAAATACCAGTTTAAAATAGTTGCTTACAAGATTTGATCTAGCATATTGCATTTGCTATGAAATATACAGATGAAGAAATGAGAGAATATTAATCTACTTTATCGGGATTAAACTTAAATGAGTTCCTCCCTTCACTCCATGTTCAGTTGTGTTGCTGCAGGTATCAGGGAACCACCACATTTCAATGCTGTTTACTACTTAAATCACATTCATAAGACAGAACGAGTTCCTGGTGAAGTGTGTAGATTTTATGGCTTGTCTTCCTTGGAGTTTCCAGGAATTCTAGTTACATCTGTTTTTTTTTTCCTTAAGGCTTTTGTTGCTTCTGAACTTCTCAGGAAGCAGTCTTGCTGATTCTCCCCGATTGTGTGAACTGCTCTGCTTCATTAGAAATACTAATGTTGTTTTATCAGATCTGTTGTAATCCCTGAGTCAAGACTAGCTGATTGATGCCTTCACTTGAGGCAAAATAAAACTTTATAGCAACACAATGTGTAAATATACCAGTTACGAGTGGTATTCCTCAGGGGTCAGTACTGGGACTGGTGCTGTTCAACATCTTTGTTGGTGACATGGACAGCGCAATCGACAGCGCAACTTGCCCTCAGCAAGTTTGCCGATGATACCAAGCTGTGTGGCAAGGTAGACACGCTGGAGGGGAGGGGTGCCATCCAGAGGGACCTGGACAGGCTGGAGAGGTGGGCTCATGCTAGCCTCATGAAGTTCAACAAATTTATTTAGTGTCTCAACCCGCTGAACCTGGTGTTTTATTTTGACATGTGGAGGGTTAAATATTTTATGTAATCATATAAATTGCACTTTAATCACTGTTTTTTTTACTTGAGAACCAATATGATAGTAATTGACCACTGTGAGTCATAACAGTTTTGGGTGTTACTGAATGCAAGCTGTAAATGCTGTCTATTTAAAAAACAAACAAACAAACCCAACAACTAAACAAACCAAAAACCAGAAAAACTTTTACAGAAAAGCTTGGGTGATTTTCAGTCTTTGTATCTGTTCAGAAAAGTTACTTCACAAATGACCTCAAGAGCCTCTTTTCTTGTTTCTGCAAATCTGTCCGAAGATTAGAAAAATTTATTCCTGTCTTTTATTTCATATGCACATTTGGTGAACTGGAGTTAGAAACTTTCACTGACCACCTTTCACAGAACCCCTGAGAGAGCAGCTGATACTGGGCATGTATTCTAATATCCAATGGTTAGGATAAGGATCAACTACTCAAGCTCTTCCATTTGCAAAGTGATCATGGGGTGACTGGAAAATAACAGAGGAATGAGGGTGTGTATCTCCCACTTCCTAGGAATGTCTGTGCCCTTCTGTTTCTAGATAAACATATTTTTTAATGTAACAAGTTTCTTTGGCAGTATGGTTTGTGAATAAGATATGGCAATCTGTCAGAAATGTATTTTTAGAGGAATGGATGTAAAAACAAGCAATGTTTTCTACCCCTTTCCTTACCATAAATAAATGAAGAAAAAACCTGATCCAAACCAAAAATCTTACCATGCATACGACATTATCAGTCCCATCACTGAACACTGAAGAGTGGTTTTATTCCAGCTGTAAAGCTCTTCTCCTGCGTATAAATAAATGAGTGATCACTGAGCATACATAAAGCAGAGCAAGGGAAGGGAAGATGCATCACAGATTGAGATTGTTTTTGGGGATGTCCGACACATTTAAGTTAATTAGTCTTTTGTAAAGACACAGCGTATTAATGAGCAAAGTTAATGAGTCTTTTTGTTTCCTGCTAAAGTTAGGCTGGCTGAATGTAATTTTTGTTTTTTGATACTGATCTCAAGTTCCTTCATCTTTGCTTGTCTTGTCATATATTCATCTTCCAGACCTATGCTTTGCCAATGTGTTAATATACACATTTGGTATTGTGAGGAGGACAGACTTCATTTTAATTAAATTGTTGATGGATCTCATTAAATAATGAAAAATGCTTTTAGACCTTGAACTGCAAAATGCCTGTATAATAACATATAATATAAAAACATATAGTAAATTATCATACTAGTATTCCTATTTCAGCAAATTGTATTATGGTTAAAATAATGTCTTTACTTCAATCACGGTTTCTATGCATATTTCCATTTAAAATTTGTATTTACCTACTAATCTGTTCTATATTCATTAGGATTAGAGGAGCTTCCACCGTATATTTTGTTTTGTTCTAAAACTTTTCAAAATGATTGTCTGTCATAGGGGAATTAAACCTCTTGGTGCCATATATACCAAAAGCATTGGTGGTGAAAGCAGATTGGTCAAGCTGTAGTCCTGAAAAGTAAGTGTCTGGTAGCTGGTTTTCTCATTGTCACCTGTCAAAATATCCATCTTTGACATGACGTGATGTGCTATTGTGGCTATCATATATGAACATTCAAGCATCAAATGTTCTAAAGTTTTTACATATGGATCCAATGCTGTGAATATATTGCAAAGATGGCAGTCCATCTTGTATCGCGCCAGCCTGTCCCTAACTTCGCTTAAGGCCTGCAATGGATTTATGAGGGATCCTGAAGGATTGTTCCAGACATAGAGCTAGGATTCAACCAAAGATTACTCATCTCTGGCCCTATAAGAATGGCTCTCTTGTCATTTTATCTGCTCTTCTTGATTGGTTTGTATCCTTTTCAAATAGACTTCTCTTCCAGTTTATCAGCTCACAGTAAAGATGGTACCAAGTCAAGAAGCAGCCTAATTTCTTGGTTAATGTCTTAGTTAACCCAAAGTGCCAGCATAGGAATAATTAAAATTATATCTTCTGCTATTTTTGCTCTGACAATCGTATAGAGAAATGAGAAAAGTAATTTTATGTCTGAATAAACTGAAATCTAAACATTAACAATAAAAGTTCCCACAGTGTGCTTAAAACGTTCTGCCTCTGAACCAGTTGGTTATAGTGCTGTCTCACCAAGTTCAGAATCTGGCTCCTGGCTTCAGCTGAAAATGAACTTCTCTGATGTCTGTTGCTTGTTTTTTATTTTTAAGGGGACTGTGTCCAGACTCTCTCCTGTCGCTTTGAGCCTCAGCTCTTCCCACCGTGACTTATGGTGCCAAAAGGTCAAAAATGACCTGCTAGTCACTTTGACACAGTCTAATGCTTAGTGTGAGGTCCTTATTGTTCTGGCCACAGGACAGGGAAATGTAAAGGAAATGTGCTTTTCACTATATGGCTGCAAGCAATGTCGAATGTAGGTCTGATTAGCTTCAAGGGACATGTTAAGGCTCAGTTTTATCTTGAAATGCTTTAAAGTAAATGAATTTTAAGGACCTTGGAGGGGTCAGAAGTGCGAACATGGGCTATGAGCCGGTCTAATATTTTACAGCCTGTCAAAGCTCAAAGTCACTGCCCAGGAACAGAGCAGGAGGGTGTGTACAAAACTTGAGTAGAAGAACTAACTGAAGGATCAGCAATATGAATTCAGGATCAGACTGAATCGAAGTGGTGAGAGTAAAAGTCGCTGCTCCCGGTGAAACTTTCCAGTAGTAAACAGAACAAAGCTTTTAAGCAAAAATGTCCTTAGCACCCGCCCTGCTTTTTCCTTGTTTGTTTTTGAGGGATATAATTGAAATCTCCAGGTATGTGAAAATTACAGGCTGTTGTTGATCATTTCCTTTCTCTCAGGAAACAACCCTGGGTCCTGCTAAGCTCAGAAACTCCTGTCATCACTGTCACATTGGTGCTTCCTTTTTGTTTCTTTATCTTGAAGGTACAAATAGTAGCATTGCATATTTCAGAACAACTTTCTTATGTATAAAGTGTTTACTGAGACTAAGCATGCAGCACACACCCCTTTATCCATACCATTTTGTACCACGCATAGGTTGTTAATGGACTTAAGAACTCATGCCACCTTAGTCAAATATATTTTATTCTAGAAACGGTTGGCTCAGTTTCCAGTGTGTTTGCTAAGACAGTGAGCCCTACAGGCAGTATGTTTGTCAACAGCTGCAAGTTTACTGACAAAGATGTAATTAGATTCATGCCTAAGTGTACTTCCTAGGGAAAAGTACAAATGCTACCTGTCAACAGAGATGTTGTTTTCCNTATTTTATTATTAATATTTCATTAAAGTAGTTTAGTTCCTTCTAAACTCATAAGTCTCTTTTTCCTCCTCTACCTCTCTCTCTGAAGAGGGGTAGAGGGGAGCATCTGTCGGTCCTATCTGGGGTCCCCTAGGTCCCCAGTAGCCAATTTGGCCTAAACCACGACAGTTTCCCATGGAACTGTTTCACTTTCCTTTGACAATCTGGGAAAAAAAAGGCTTTTATCAAAGAAACTATCGTGTGCATGCCTAGTAATTCTTCTCTCTCTCTTGTCGATGTGGGCAGCATTCTTAATCTGTAATTAGAAAATAATGGGGCACTGAGAGACTGAGATGCAGATGCCTAAAGGTACTTAAATCCCAATACCACTGAAGTCATTGGACATTACAAGCTTAGATAGGAGCTGTGTGGTTAAAATTCTCTGCAGGTTACCTGTGTGATTTAACCCAAGATTTTACATAAAGACCTAAAACCTAGTTTTGCATAATGTTGAACAAAAGCACAAACAAATGTGATGACAAAAGGCTGCTCTGGTGCTATAAGAACATATATAGCATGAATATTAAAACGTAAAAAAATAATTATGCTTACCCTGATTTTACTTTACTTTATTTTTAAGAAATACTAGGTTGGGAGATCCTTACCTGCTCGTGTCCTAGAGGAAGTGCAGTGATTGCTGTCCTCACTAGCTATTTTTGAGTCTTACCCTCTCTCTCGAAGATTTCCCTTTTGTCCCACACTCACGTGAATAGCTGGAATTGAGACTTTTAGGGCTGAACAACTGAATGAAAATGTTGGGGTGCTCTTGGCACTTTTTGCACTGCCAAGATATGGAAAATAGCCATGCTTTAATGTATTTGCAGTCTAGATCAGAGTTAAGCAGACTGACAGTCTGAAAAAGATGGAGTTTTAAACCAGTGTTTTTCTTAATCCAGAAGTATGGATTCCTACTTGGTCCAGAAATGTTATTATTTCAGTCAGTAAACACGTGTTGTGTTATAATCTTTTAGGCCCGAACAGTTGTTGGACGTAATATATAGTATTGTTTTCTGTTTACTAGCAAAGGCAAATAACTTCTAGTAGCATATAGCACATCAATGGCTTTTACATTTAATTGTATTCCTTAGAGGCAAAATCGTATCCCTCTGTAAACCAAGGGCAGGTGGATGGATAGGTAGATGGATAGACAGATGAAAAACTAGATTGCTTTATTTGATGACTGACACACTTGGAATAATAAAAAGACGGGAAGAAATGCACAGGAAAGGATGCAAACTGCATCACTCACAATTTGGGACTCTGAGTATTTCTGATTTTCATTAAAAAAATTGAAAGGAAAATTGCTGTAATATTCTCTGTGTGTGCATGGTAGGAAACCAATTTTAATATAAATAATGGAAAATGTTTCTGCAGACTTTGAAAGGGAAGAAGAAAATCCCAAATGCCTTGCTTCCTTTTATGTGTTGACAATATTAGTGGCATCTGGAAATGGAAAATAATGAATTGTGATTTTACATCATGTTTTGGTAAATAATTAAAAGAGGACACGTGTTTTGTCAGCTTTTAAGATATTTTGGACATCTTGGGGGAAAAAGAAAAATTTTGGATTCTCTTGGACCCAAGGGGTTTCCCAAAGATCAGCATTTAAAATATAATTTCAGTTTTAAAATAAAAATTTAAAGACATTTTCCAAGAATTAAAAACTAATCCTGGTGGAGAGTTTGTACAAGGAGGAAAACAAGTAATTTCTGAGATCCGAAGGAAAGTTACATCAAATCTTGTTCTTCTCATTTGGATCTCTGACTCAGTGAAGGATTCTGTCTTGATTTGCCAAAGGTCCTAAATTTGTACAAATTAACATTGTTAAATGGCAGAAGTTTGAGACAAGTGTTTGAAGAGAAAGTAAGTAGGAAGTAACGCAGTCAATTCAGGGAGGTAGTGGAAAGGTCCACACTATAATACATTGTAGAGTTTGGTAGGAACAATTAGAGTGAGGTGGAAGCGGAAAAGTACCATAAAAGAAGGAAAAGTTTTTTTTCCTTGAATTTCACATAGGAATAGAAAATTACTAGGTAAGCAACTATATATGTGAACAGAGTATCTCTGTCCAGTAGAATTTCCAGTAGATTTATGTATGTAAAAATCTACTAAATCCCCCAAATTATAACGAAATGTAATAAATGGAGAATTTTCAGCATTTTTTACTACTGGCATAATGTGTAAAGGAATCAGGAGCTAAATACTACAGATAGATCTTCCCTTTCTTATCCTGCAGGTAGGTGAACAACTGTGGAGAATGGGAGAAACTTTACTTTGGCCCCAACTGAATTGGTTGTATGGTTTGGTTAGTAGTCTGGTCTTACTTGTGATCAGAAGCATTCTTTGCCTGCAAAATAAATAAGAGATTGATGAGCAGACCAGAGTGTTATCTCAGCACAGCCTGTCATTAAATAAATAAAGTTAAATGGGATTTGAATGGTGGTTAAATGATCCTTGTATGCAGATGAGTTTGTTGGGTTTATTTTAAATCGCATTTGTTCTCTTCTTCTCTTCCATTACTGATACTTCTAGATACCCGGTTTTATAGTGGTACAGATTCAGAATGATTTTCATCCATTTTGGCAAAACTGGATATGAAGTCACAGGAAGGAAGAGCAAACTGTTTCTCTTTACCAGACAATAATTTGGAAGAAACAGGAAATGAGATGGAATTTTCAACTTTAATTGCTTGTAAATTGGGACATTGTATGGGTGGAAAAGTTTGAGGAAAGCACCATGAATTACCTAAAAAAAAAAAAGAAGGTAAAATAAATTTGCAGGAGAAACTTAAAAAATAAGAAATATTACTTTATATCCTGAAACAAAAAGGTGACATTGAAATGTTGAAAGACTGACCAAAATGGCACTATGAAGAAATAGATAAGAAAACAAAAAGATGATACAACTGGATCAATAAATAGAAAAAAACAGGAAAGGTGGAAGCTGGAGGATATACATTGGGTATAAGTGTGCAAGAAGGTGACTAGAAATTCTGAAGGTAATTCTAGTCTGATGGAAGACAGAACTGAAGAATGGAGGAAGATAGAAAAGATGAATTTGAGTGTATTCAAAAGCGATTTCCTGGTGTAGCTGCAGGTGGTTCCCTGAATTCCATAACTGGTGTAGAAATCAAATTTTATTGTAATACTTGGATGAAACAAATTATGATATTAAGTAAATATGCAGATGAAGAACACTAATAACACATCAGGATTTCATACCATATCAGTAGGGTTCCTGAAAGTAAGAGGACCCTCTGTTGTGAATTTTTTTAATCCTTGGATAAAAGAAATATAGAAGAAGTTAAGGTCTGGATTTGAATGACTTGTTACACTAGTTTAATTCTCAGATAACTCCACTAAAGATTAAGTTTTAAAATTTTGTTGGAATCTCCTGCTCCACATCTTAACGATAAATTATCTCTCAAAATTTCTTTTTAGAAGAGAATAATCATTTACATGCAATCATTCTTGCTGTTTATGTAACTATGTAGTCCTTATCATGATTATATCTGGGCATGTATTTTTGTGCAATTATCATAATACTTTGTTACATATTGCTAAGTATTCAGAACAGAAGTTAAACTTTCTGTATGTTTAATAGGACAAGTATTGAAAAGAAATAGCCAAGCAAGACTTAAAGCACAATATGACAGTTCATAAATTCCTCTATCACCAGCCCCAGCCTTGTACATTTACCATAATTATTTCATTAACTGGTATTTCAGCATCTATTCTCCCTTGCTTGCTTGTTTATTCATTATACAAAGAAAGGTTTAAGGAGGCTTTTCCTTTCAAAACTTGTAGTCTTTGACTGCAAGACCTGGAAGTTTGTATGCTACCCTCTTAGTCGCAGTTAATGTTAAACCAGGCCATATACCAGTGCTCCTTTCTCTATTTGGTCTGGTCAAATATATTTGGCTTTGTCCTTGCTCTGTGTAATTATGTCCAGACTTACCCTGATGACCACCTCCCCTTTGCCTCCATTGGATTCTCCCCATGCTCTTAGAGGTGGCTTATACTTATCTCTGTGCTTCCTATTCTTGTTTTCTTCCCTTGGAGAATAATATTTCTCTCTTTTTTCTTATCCTGAGATATTGTTTTTAAAACTGATAGGAGTCAACTAGTATGTCTTTTGACAACACCTTAAACGTTCTCAGGAGGAATCCTCCATAGGAAGCCTTTCCTCACAGTTTATTTTTTCCTAATTTCTGTGGAACTTATGCCACCTTTGGGAAATGGACGTGTCAGGTGGACAGCTTCTGGAGCAGAACAAGAAATGCTAGAAGAAAAATGTTGAGGTATCTTTTGCGTGCCGAGGCCTCAATTTCAGTCTTAATCATATTAAAAGGCTTGTGAGTACACTACTTGTCCCAAATGCTTGGCTGGAGTAGGTTTGAAACTTGGTGTTTGTAATTCAGTTGCTAATACTAAGTGAAGAGGATTCCAGAGGGCATGCTGTTATGCTTTCAAGATACATCTAAGAAAACTGTCTTGCACTTGCTGAAGACCGTGAGCTGTGTAGGTTCAATGATACAGCTGTCAAAAAGCCATTGTGTTTGGCTGTTTATTTCTGCTTGGATATGTATTTAGCTTTCTTAGACAGAAACTTTTGAACATTTTTTTTTTTTAATGAATTATCAACAATACAGGCTGAACTATTTTGTAGTTCTTAATTATACAGTTTACATTACTGCTACTGTATTTCTGCTGGAGTATGTCTTATTTTTGTTTGATACTATTTTCCTTTATATGCTGTTTTGATACCATTTTTGTATGGATATCCTGTACAACTTTAATGGTATTTCAGTAAATAAAAAACATGAAAATCCTCACACTATAAGATTAGACATCATTTAATATGTACTACACAGTCATCTAACTTGCAGCCCACTCATAGCTGTTACAGTGGTGCTGTGTGTTACCTCTTATAGGGAAAACAGAATTTTTGAAACTCTGACCTGCATAAAATAACAAAGTTCAGAGAGACTCTCGGCGCATACTTAAGCAGATGATAGTTGGCTGTAAAGACTAGTGTCAGTGTTTTTATGCATCAGTAATGATTCCTAAGATTTCTTTGTAAATCAGCCCAGGAAACAAACAGTAGGTGCAATGCCTGATGCGCATCAGGGGTTTGATTAGTCACAATTTCTTCATGTCTCTGAGCAAGCAGATTCAGCTGGTGGTGCTGTATAAGCACTCCTAAATCTGCCTAGAAACACATTAATGTAAATACAGAGAGGTAATTAACCCCTATCAGACAAGTTACCTGAAGCAAATCCTCACGTGCTTGTGATCAAAAATGAAAGAGAGTATTTATCTTCTGGCTTACAGGGAAGCCTCTGTTTTGTTATATTTCTCTCACTGACAGTAAATAAGCCACTTTTTCATTCCAATCAGGTTTGTTACTTTCTGCTGCTTTGATGAATGAAAAAGGTAGTACAACAAACTTGTGTTGTATTCTTATATAGTCTCAATTGTCTTCCACAGTTGTTCTTTTTGTTTCTGATCAAGTTTTTTGCTATAGTCTTAATTCTAATTAGAAGCCTTCTCCAAAAGGAGTTTGCTGGTTTCATTTTTCTTTACAGTCATAAGGCTCTTCTCTCTTATTAGCTTCTTTGGCTACAGGGCTAACAAAATTAAGCATAAAAGAATGTATGAAAATCACTATGTTTAAACAATAAGTCATAATATTAAAGAAATATATACATACTTATGCATAAGGAAATTGTTAGTTTTTGGAGCTGCTTACTGCAACAATATTTGAGGACAAAAAAGGGACTGCTTCATTTTGAATATGCTGACTGACTATAAGTCCCTGATGTACATGTATGTGGGAAAGGGCATCTTTTGAATTACCGAATGTTAAGAGTAAGCTAGAAACTAGAAAACGGGAAAAATTGATTTTTTTTTTTTTCAATTCAATCCCATCAGTTTTAATAGAATAAATTAAGACTGATTTGTATGTTGTTTCTAGGAAAAGATCCACAAAAAGGAATTAAATATTTATTTAGATAACATTCGAATGGTATTTGTAACTTTCTAAATGTCAATATAGATATTTTTCTAAATTTTCTTCTTTCTATTATTTTGAATATGTGCACTTTGAACTGTGAATTTACTGAATTATGACATAATATTGCTATTATTCCTATTACTTTTATTTTTCCATTTATTACAGGTAGTTAAGAACAGTTGGTTCTAGATTCAAATCAGACATACCTTTCGGCACATACTTGTCTCTATTCATGATTTGACATAGCCCAACTGGACTATGTGAAGGAAACAACATTTCTCCTTTGCTTCCATGCTGCCACAAGGTTATCGAATGCTGGTCGCTGGCCTCTTCCTCTCTGGATTTTTCTGTGACTCTGGATTTTTCTGGGTGGCTGGAGACTGACTTCACTATCTCCTTGCATGCTGGTCTGTATAGTTGGGTGGTTATTGAAAAATGAGAAGGATATGTACTTCTTAAGGTGACAAAAATTTTCTTTCCCTCAACTTTTCATCACTTTAAAGGAAAGGGAAGCCTGAGGAATGAGGTAGATGATCATTTGATGTCCTGGGCATTGTTGTTTAGTATTTTATTTAGACCATCTTTTCATAGAAGCCTTGAAAATTCAGGACTCCACAGTGACTGGATTCCTCCTTCCTTCCCTCCTCACTCAGTGCAGTGCAGAGTTGCAAGACATTCCTCCTTCCATCCTTCTCCACAACCCTCAAAATTCCCCTCCATTTCCTAGTGACAATGTTCACATAAATGTGGTCCTAACGTAGGGGGGCTTTTTGTATCATAAGGAGTTGCTCAGCTACTGCCTATCAAAGAATAGGTTGATACTTTCTCAAGAACTAGTAACAAAAAGAAGGGCTTAAAACGATCATGTTCTTTTGCAGATGATGGTGATGCATTTTTGCCTATCCGTTGTTTCTTATTTCTATTTAATGTAGATAAGTGTATTTTTAATCAGGTTAAGCTATGTGGTTCAAATCTTATATTCTGGTAGGTCCACGAACACTGCTTTTTTAAATATGTCTTTAATGTGTACTTTGAAAATATTGCTATGTGTAGAAGGAAGGCTAAAATCATTCTGTGTTACTTCAGATAGTCTGGTGCATGCAATGATTCTGTTCTCAATTAAGAAAGTTGATAAAAATTGTCATTGGCACATAACAGATGCTGGGTAATTTTGGATAAACAGTTCACTTTAATCTACCATGCACTGGGGAGTAATTAGCGTTCTTAGTGGCTCAACATACTAAGTGCTTAATAGAACATATTTTTCTTATTGGTCTCCATGTGACTGTAGTTCATCCACTTCATTATTCCACCAGGTTTAACTGCATATGTTTGCTCAGTTTGTCTCGTTCAGATACTGTTCTGGTATTGAAGAAAATGCTGTAGTCCTCCCAAAACTTCAAGATGTACAAATGGGTCCTGGATGATGCTCCAGCTGCTGTTAGTTGTTTTTGGAGCATTGTTTCTTGTGCAGGGACTGTCGAGTATGAAATCCTTGTTTGTGAATTAGATTCTATTTCTTTTAAATGTGCAATTTTTATTGGTTGTCAAAATGCTCTTTTCATGCAGTTGCAAGAGTGAGGAGAAGCGTATTCATGGTATGATCTTAAATTCAACTTGTCTTTCATGAGCTGGCTTTATTCTTTAATACTTAACTTTGGAGGCGTTTAGGCCTTAGTTTGTATCATAATTGAACATATACTGTATTTATACTATATTAATTCAATTTCTTTTGGCGATGAAAACTTCAAATGAAAACTTTCTGATTGCAGTGAAGCTCTCTTACTGGTTTTATTGCCCAGTTGGAAAAGTATATATTTAGTAAACTGTGTACAGAACGTTTTGCAAATCATTTATTGAGATTCTCTGGCATTTTGGATGCCAGTGATTTGAAGCCTCAGTTCGTTATTGCCATCTCCTAATTACAAGTGCACTGTTCACATATCAAAATTACAAAGGTTAAGCCACAAAATTAATTTCCTGGGAAAATTTCTGTAAAATGCTATAGAACTTCAAATTTATCATTGTTCTGCTGCTGTTCAGCATTGCACATCCATGTTCATGTATTTTTAATATGTTTGCTAATGTCTTTTTTATATGGTGTCCGAATAACTATTAGCTGCTGCTTATTTTGACTGTGTATAAATTTCATGAAGTAATTGTGATCTTGGGCTCCTGCCTCTCTTTGCCTGTAAACATTTTCTCAAGCAGAAGAGCGAGCAGCATGAATTCAGTGAGCTGGCTCTAATTTGATAATTGTATTCCACGTTGTTGTTGCTCTTCATTGTTCGTACATAGGTGGCTGTAAGGTAATAATATTAGAAGGTGTCTTTCACCTTCTTTCACTCTGTGGCTTTCAGAATTTTTGTGTGTGTGGTGTAGGAAGCAATGAAAGTTTAATAAGCTAGGATGCCAGAAGACAGTAGAAGTTTTTTCAGCTTGTGTAATATAATGTCCAAATATTACTTAAGTTATATCTGTAAGCCTATGAGAATGTAAAATATTCTTTGTCAATTAAAGGTCTTAGGAAAAAAACCAAACCACAAACCAACAAAAAACAGTCTTGGAGTTTATTCCATCTAATATCATTTTGAAAAAAATGTATTGGAAATACATTATTTTAACATTTTAATGAATGTGAGGAGCAAAATAGAGCTCCAGTATTCATGAAAAAAAAAGTGCAGCAGTGTAAACTTGACGTCTTGGAGAAAATTAGAAAACCTTTCACTCCTTCGTCATTTTTTGAAGTGTGCCTGAAGGGAATTTGTGTTAGATTGGGTGGCAGTCTCTGTCCATTGTCTAGAAACAATTGCTGACATGCAGATAACAGCACTGTAATTGACAGCAGATGTGAATTTGTGGATTCACTCCTGAAGTGAATTCATAAAGCATTTTTGTAAGAATATTTTTATGTCTAAAATTGTTCTATATATGCTTCTTACATCAAATGTTAGAAGCAGTTAGAGTCCAGAACTCAAACTAATGACTTACGTAAGCACTGTCTTTGTTTTAAAAAGTAATTAAAACACAGCCACACACATGAAATCACGATATCCACCCAATTAAAGTGAATATTATCACATATTTTCCTAGAACATAATTCATGATGTGTATTTCTTAAAGATGTATTAATTTGATCTAATTGCAATCTGTGGCTAATTAGATTAAGGAGAACTGGAAGATTGGTTTACAGGGAGGATTAGATGAATTATATATGCATTGGCTAATCATATGTCCACACCTATATTAGATTAAATCCCAAGCAAAGTAGGTAGTTATTCAAGCCTAAGAGAGGATGTCTTGCTAGTTAAAATAATTCAAGTTAAAAAGGCTGTTCAGTCTAAGTAACAGATCATTCTTCTGGGCTGAGGAATTAAGCATGGGAAGCAGTGGCATAAAATATCTTGTGTATTTAAAATTAGAATCCGTAACATTTGTAAAAGCAGCCCTATCCTGAGATGAAGGTGATCAACGTGATGCTGTAGTTGACCAAAGTGATGCTTTATGAATTCTGTATTTCTGTTATGCTGGTTTTGGAAAAAGATACTGAACCCTTTGTCATGCGAAAAGTAAAGATAAAAGTGAAAAACCTGTTAATCTTGGGCTCCAGCTTACTGTATTTCCTCACATGGCACATACTATATGTGCACTGTATTCTTGTATACAAAACCAGAATCAATAACAGTAGGGTACAGTATAGGGAGGAGATGTATGAAAGCCAACTCTATAGTCAGCTGTTTAGCAATAGAGGCTCTTTAGGCATGCGAACAGTGTTTTTCTTACTACTTATATTTGCTGTGTTAGTGGCTGGGATCCAGAGAACTCTTTAGCTCCTTGTGCATGGTTGTGATACAAAAATATTAGTAATGAAATCATCCTACCTCCCCAACTGATAGTTGAAACAGATAAGCTAGATAAAAGGGTGGAAGGTTCAACATAGACAAAGAGAAGTTATATGCTCAGTGAACAGTAAATCTTTGTTATTTCATTGCTCTTAAAGAATCATTGTTACAGCTGTGTTCCATCTATAATGATAGAGTAGATCAGGAGTTTTCCAAAATCCGGTAGTCTGAGCTGAAAGCCATGGTCTGCAAAAGTTTTATTTAATGCCTCCTAGGTAGTCTCAATGACACCAAGCATGTTCTGGACAAGACTCCAGGACTCTGATTCTTACAAAACAGAACCTGTTTTCTATTAGCTAAATAAGTAGAGAAGCATGAAGAAAAACTGTGAAAAGTAACTGTGCTTTGGGAAAGAAACTAAATTGAAGCCACATGTGCACAAATAAGAAACCCACCCACAAAAAAATAGGTCAAAAGAATTTATTGTCATAATGTGTAACTGATAATGCATATTATTTCAGGCTATATTAATTTTATGTAGTTGTAACTAGTGACTCATTATATCTAGATTAGAGAGTACTCCTTTATAAAGAGATTATTGGTATTTAATGTGCACTGATTAATCATGTAGCTGTACCTATTTTTAGAACTAGATGTCTCGAAGTTAATTAGCTGGCATAAAAAAAGAATACAAACTTGTGATTTGCTATAGGAGAGAAGGGATTTTAATATTAAACTAGATTTGTTCTGAAGATTTACTTTACAGTGATTACAGATTACACTAGTCATGACTGGTTTTGGCTGAATTGTGAATGATGATAACAGCTCTATATGAGATTTAATGTGTAGTATCTGATAGAATTACTGCATATTAATTTGCATTCTGCATTTGTTCTGTAGGTTGTGAGCAGCTTACCAAGAGGAGGAATTCAGGTACTTGCATGCAATTATTTGTTTCATTTGTCCAACCAGAGCATCACAACAGAAAGCAGAACTAGGCAGAGCCTGTATCATGTTAGTGCCACGAAAAGCGAAAGCAGACTTCCTGAAAACTTGTACTGATTCGCCCACACATTACAGTGCTTTAATTACTTACAAACAATGAAGGATGTGGGGCTGTTTTGCCCCCTCCTGCATTGACTATTTTTGACCAGTTGAATGTATAATGAAGCTGTCACTGGCTTCCTTCTGAAATCTTGGATGCTTGTTCCTGTCAGATAGGCAGTCGTTCCGTTCCCTATAAATCCTCACTCTAGACCACCTCCTTTTCCAGTAACACTGCAAATATCCTTCTTCCCATCTTTTATCATGTATGAATTGCAATACAGTCTTAAAGAAAAATCTACAAGTCAGTTCTAATAATTCTTCTTACTACTGTTTGGCTGTTTTTATGGGCAGTAATGAAACCAGGATGGAAAAAAGACTGAAGACTCTTTCTCTGGTAAAAGGGTGTTTCTGGAAAAATGAAGTTTAGTGATGGAGATATAGTAGCATCTTCTCCAGAAAGTAGTAATATCATCTATACACAAGCATTTACTATTTTAATTTAATAATTGTACATTATCAATCGGTGACTGTAATTACAATGTAACACTTGGCAATTACAGTTCAATTACATTTTTGTGGCAGTTTATACCATTGATTATTGTATGTTAATCTATCCAGAGAGTTAATTGTATGAGCAAGAATATTTCAAAGTAAATTTGATGTGTTTCATGATCCTCAAGTTTGAAAAAGTGAGTAGGAAAATATGAACCCAGACAATAAGAATAAATTAGTCCCCAGCTTGTGTAACTAATCTGAGATTGGACTAATAAATGGTAATTACTTACTATAAATTCTATGGCAGGGTTTTTGCACTACTGTGATGGTAGATTTAGAATGTCACTGCAAATACTGTATTGTCGTGTAAGCAGTGATTAGAACATGTTGGTTGCTATGTTTGAGCACATAACTCTTTTTAAAGATACAGGATAATTAATTTTGTAGATAGGCACATGTTTCTTGCACGTTTTTGTTATAGAAAACAGATACTGTTAAGTTTCAAAACATAAGAGCAAACTTTTTGGTTTCAGTCTGTGGTGTTCTACCATTTCCAAGGAAGGTGAGGCCTCTTCTAGAGTTGTCACCTGCCCACATTGCTAAATAATATAAATTAACCAGCTTTTCTTTGTCTTCTTTCATGGATTAGTCAGAATTTGTTCATAGAGCACCCCCCAGCTTCTGCAAACCACCAGTTGAACAGTAGTAGTAAACCACAGGACTGGAAATCAGTAGTATTAACTCACAGTCCTAATCTAGTGTCTATGATATTATTTAATCCGTTTGCCTTAGAATTCTTGACTTTCTCTATGTATCTATAATGCTGCTTCCTTTCTTCCATGCAGGGGACTTTATTAGATCAGATTTGTAAAGCATTTGAATGTAAAAAATGTTCTTTAAACCCTTAGGATTGTACTATGGCTGCTACTTGCACTAATCCCTGCTCTCTGCTGTGTGACAAGTGCCGTTAAACAAACAAACAAAAAAAGACTACTTTTCCTCCTTGAGGATGTTAAATTTACTGTTACCTGTGATACCAAGCAACTTAAATATATTAAATAATGGCAGTGCTTTGAAGGTGTTAATCTACTGAGGAGGGTAGGTACTGATTTTGTTACAGTCTCTCTGGGGCACATGGTAGATTAACATCAGACATCTGGGAACATTTGCAGCTTTGGAATATGTAGTCTGTCTGATGGCACAGTGAGGAAGAAATTATTTGCAGGGACGGTTGTCTTCCAACGTTGCTTACAGGTTGATGTGTGTGCTGAGCATTGCTGTGGTCTCTGAGGACACAGAGAAACGAGTCCTGTTTTATTATTAGAATTAGGCTATGACATTTCTGAACAATTTATAAAAAGTATTTTTTGTTCCTTATACAACTGGTTTTCATGGTTTGTATGAAAATAAAACACTGCTATTAAAAGCTAGCAGGTAGCTTTAATAATGTGCATCAAACCATGTAAATACGAATGGATACCCTAGAGTATGAGCTCTGAATCAATTCATCAGAGATTCCTAATAATGAAGCAATTAATTTGAGATGGGAAACGATATCTTTTGCCTTCCAGAGCTGACAAGTTGCATTTCAGTTCACTCCCCCCTCACTTCTTCCTTCTCTCCTCTTGGCAAAGCTGAGTTTTTACTCCCAGCCATGTGTGTCAGATTTACCATCTGTCAGAGTCCTAGCGCTGCCTGAAGAGACATTACACTAACACACGTATCTGAGCAGTTTAAACAGAACAGGTTGTATGCCATGCACTGTTAAAACTGTATTCAAACCTGTTTGCATTTTATGTCGTGCTTTTCCAAAGTAACAGTGACTTTGGGAAAGAAAAAAAAAAACAAAACAAACCCACCAACAAACCCAACCCCCAGTAATTGGTACAGTTGCAGCATATATCGCAGCTCAGTAAAGGCAACAAGAGCATGGAGGAGAATTTGATGATATAATTTATTAGGTGGTAATGATATCATTGTTATTTCAAAGCTTACAGCATGATAACATATAAATCCAGAGACTAAACCCTACAAATAAGATGTGATAATTGAGTACAAAATGAAGGTATGAGGCATTAATGCTAATCTGGGCAAATAAAACTGCCGCGTGGAGCTGCGCATTATGTAGTTAAAGCTGCTATGCTGAAACAACTTGTTGTATCTGTGGTATAGTAATGAGTTCAAGTATTCCCCAAATGGGCTGGAAGTAGGCATGCACGTGACCTGAGCCAACCTTTTCTGTATCAGAACCGAGAGTGACTTTGGCAGGCGAGCTGACTGTAATTGGCTACACTCAGCACCTTAGCAGATGTGCTCAGCACGCATTAGGATCAGACTATTTTGTCTCTGTGCAGCGATACACCACTGAAAGCCACTGGAGGTTTTGCTTGACTAAGGTTTCCAAATTGGCCACTGGGTCTGTTTTCACTCCTAAGAAATATATTGTTCTCCCATGGTTTTGGTTTTTTTTTTAAATCTTCTTAGCCTAGCTAGTATTTTGTGTGCTGAATTGGAAATATTATGAGAGTGAAATGTGGTATGTGTTGAATTAGATAGGTTCATCTCTGCATCTTTATGTGTTTAAGAATGATGTGGAACGATTAAGGTGATGCTAGGTGATGTGGCAGTGGGGGTTTATTTTTCACGTGAAGGGATGATGATAATATTCTCCCTAAGGAATTTATTTTCTAGGGAATTCTGTTTTAATTCTGTCACGTCACAAGCCTGGTCCAGCCTTCATAGTGGTGGATATGGAAAGCTAGAGGTTGTACTTAGGCAATATTTTGGTAATTCTAGTTCATGTAGTCTTAACAAGTGTGTTTCTGTGTAGTAACAGAACATTACAGTTATTTGCAGGATTATTATGTTGTTTAAAACTAATTGGTAGGAAGGAGATAGCTCCAAATAGTACATTTGCAGAAGCAATATATTTTGTAGTGAGTAATGTATAAGGTGTTAAGATTTGAAGTCTAAATCCCTGTTTTCATTTGGGAATCCATTATTACTTCACCACCAAACAGTATACTGGAGTGTTTTTCTTTCTGTCTGCCTGAGCTAAAGCTATGAACAAAAGGTAATTGAAAGTGCGTTGCCAGATAGAGAGCATTTGAATGTTGCCAGATAAAGAGATACAGCCTGTCTCTAGCTACAAGTAGAATAAAAAGGATATTTTCAGTGGTGTTTGGTAAAGCTAGAAAGAAAATGCCCAGCAATTTACTTAATTAGTAATAACAGTGAGTGAAATAAGTGTCAATAAGAATCAGACTGTAATCTGTATTTATACAAATCCACAAAGTGTGACTATAGCACAAGGCATTTCCTGGATAGCTTTGCTAAATGCCAGCACGAATAGCAGGGACTCCACTCATGATGCCCAATATGCTGATCAGGCTTCCCATTATAGGTAAGGAAGAGGAGAGGCTTTGGCTCTTGTCCTTTCCTGCTGGCTCAGTTCCAGGGCAGCAGCCTTTGTACCAGTGCACATCTGGGCCGGATTACCGGATGCAGAGAAATCATCTTCCAGAAGCATCAGTCCTACTGTAGTGGTTGGATCTGTGACGTTGGTTTCACTCCCAGTGCTCTCTTGGAGACTGTGTTTTCTCTACGTGCTGCCTGTTGAGGGCAGAACTGGTTTTTAGCCTCTGAGCTAACTTTATAATATGGAAGTTGATTAAATGCTAGATCATAGATGATAAATAAATAATGAAATTATATCAGACTAAATTGTTGGATGTTGTGAGAACTTGCTCTTGCATCGTGTAGGAACTTTGACCTTCAGCACAGAGCTTAGTACTTGAAAGAGTTCTTTATCAGAATTCTTAAATATTTAAATTCAGCTTTTCTGCAAGGTAGCATTGTCTGTGAACATTTATTCCTTGACAGCCTTGCATTGAGGACCTAACTTTCCCTTCCATGAATTTTTCCCAATGAGTTTATCATTATTTGTGTTCAGAGGGTTTGTTTTAGCCTGTTACCCGAGAAAAGGATCTTATCACACAACTGTAAAGAACACTGAGCGCGTTTGCACCCATTACTTTTGCTCTCTGAAGATGACTTTAAAAATTGAACTGAACTGTCTCTTTTCCATTGGCTTAAATGTTTTTTTAATAATGTTTTATTTTATTTTTATTGTATGTTATTTTATTTTACTTGACTATTAGCTTAGCTAGAGGTATGGGAATAAGGCTGGGTTCTTTCCACCTCTTGCCCTGTGCCTAGTTTCTCAGTTCCTCTCTTATGTGGAGTTAACACTTTGCTATTACCCTCAGAGGCTGTAAGAGTGAGATGCATTAGTGCATTAGGGCCATGCAGCAACCTAGGGAAGTGTTAGATAAATCACAGTATGTCTTTACAAAGTCCTCTTATGGCTTATTTGAATCCTGGCAGTGCTGTGGAGGGAGAGAAGGAAGACAGTTGTCAGGAGATAAAACTTTTTGACCAGATCTGTCTAGAGTTTAAGGTGAAAGCGATGAAGCAGAAGAATGTCAGTGGTGCCAAAAGTCTTAACAAGGCAGTTTTCAGAACTAAAACATGACAAAGGCTTCTTTAAACTGAGGAAGAAACTTTATTTCTTTGGAAACGTTGGATCAGTTCTAGCTATTGTTGCTTGCTCTCCTTATCTCCAAAGATGAATTTTTGATATTTCAAACATAAGATGCCAGTACAATTTTTCTTCAGCAATTTGATCTTCAGTGGAAAATCAGGAAGGATTTCTGTGGAAACATACCTCCTTGCTTGGAAATTCATAAACAAGCCTTAGAAAAACCCTACAGCCCTCAAACCTCTCAGAACTTTTGAGGACTTTCAGGTTTATACAGATCTAATCATAGTTGGTTGCTATTATTTTTACAGTATACCAGTTCCCAACTCGTTATGTGTTGGAGAGACTTCCCCTTTTTCCAGTGTCCTGATCTTTATCAAATTCAAGGCCAAAGAAATTAAAAAATGAATTTCAACTTTGGGGGGGCAAGACCACTTGGACACATTCCGCATCTGTGTTCAAACACCACTTTAGTGAAGAGAGAACTTTATTCTGTGCAAATTGAGTGTAGAGAAGAAGTCTCGTATATATCCCAGATGAAATTTCAGACCCCCGGACTACCCAGCATTCCAAAGCCTTGCGGTCAGTGCCACATCTTGAGAAATGGTTGAGGAGCTACTAATAACAATTTCAGCTTGGCAGGCAGAAGCAGCGAGACTGCCTGATGTTGGATGGGTAAAAAGGGATCTGAACTGAGTTGGCTGCTTACGTCTCATCAAAGTGAAAGTAAAAGCAATACGCGATGTGGGTTCCCTTGAGATATGTATGAGAACATTGATGTTCAGTATCATTATTAATGATTTGGAGAGAGAATCACATAACAAAAATAACAATATTTCTTGACAGTGTACGAATGGGCAAAGTAAGGAAGAAAAGTATTAACTGAATCTACGTGTAAACTGCAAATAAATTTTATGTTTACTTCCTTCTGCCTGCTTTCCTCTTTCTTTTGTCTAATGCAATGCAGTTCAAAATCACCCTAAATCAGAGCTTTCTGATTGAGAGTCTTAATGAGGTCAATACATTAGGACTCCTAGCAGGAAAAAAAATAAATTAAATTAAAGCTATCTGCAGC
Source organism: Anarhynchus alexandrinus (assembly GCA_008711295.1). Lineage (NCBI taxonomy): Eukaryota > Metazoa > Chordata > Aves > Charadriiformes > Charadriidae > Anarhynchus > Anarhynchus alexandrinus. The sequence goes on along the minus strand of VUYV01000091.1, from coordinate 3,357,862 downwards.
TAGAGCTGGGAGTTTTACCTCAATGTGGCAAGTTAACATCACCCTGTGAATGACAATGGATTCAACCTGAAGCTGGGAAATGCTGTAATCTCTCTTGTGACTGGGAAACCAAGAAGTAAAAGTGCATTGGTGATACAAAATAGGGCAGTATAACAGCTTTTACTGATGGCAGAAAACTCATTCTCACACCCAGGAGGTGTCTGGGAGCTGACAGCATCTGTGTCAGGTCAGGTACCTCACAGTTCTGTATGTTTCCTTTTTCTTTATTGTGGTGTTGCTCAGTGCTTTGAAAAATTCCAGCTATCTATTTCTTGAAGAAAAAGCACCTATATAGTAAAGGTTAATAAAATCATAAAGGTCATAGAGAGGTAAAATAGCTTCCTGTGAAAGGATAGGGAGCATCAGATGATGCAGGTGTAATGTTCATAACAAACTAATGGTAGTGGTTCTTTAACTTATACACAGTTTGTAAGTAACCTCTAGAACCCCTTGCTTATTGTGGATATTTAGGATTTATGAAAAATGATTGGATAATTTCCTAAAAGAAGGAATCTACAATAATTCTTCCTGTGCTGAGAAACACAGTGCTTCTGGCTCAAGATTTCACTGAGCTGCAAATTGGAAGGTATTCATAGGAAATAGCAATGCCTGCTTGCTTTCTTTGTTCTCAAACTCTTTCCTGGGCATCTTCTACTGACCATAGCTGGAGACCGAGTCCAGGGTAGACAGATCTTTGGCTGGGTTTTGTATGGCTACTCTTTGACAGCTGTATTGCATACAGCTTGGACTCATCAGGCTGTTGGCCAGAGGGTTTGTCTAGGACTACATCAGCATGAGAGAGTTGGGATTGTTCAGCCTCTTCAGAAGGCTCTGGGGAGACCTTATTGCAACCTTCCAGTACCTAAACAGGGCCTACAGGAAAGATGGGGAGGGACTTTTTACAAGGCCATGTAGTAATAGAACAAGGAGTAATGGCTTCACACTGGAAGAGGGTAGGTTTAGATAAGATATTAGGAAGCAATTTTTCACTTGGAGGGTGGTGAGGCACTGGAACAGGTTGGCCAGAGAAGTTGTGGATGCCCCATTCCTGGAGGTGTTCAAGGCCAGGCTGGATGGGGCTTTGAGCAACCTGGTCTGGTGGGAGGTGTCCCTGCCCATGGCAGGGGGGTTGGAACTCTATGATCTTTAAGGTCCCTTCCAACCTAAACCATTCTATGATTCTATGTAATGCCACACAGCAGGACAGGATCAGTAGACTAAAGCTGAGGCCCCTACATCTATGATATATACTACCCGAGGTTTTTCTTTGGACTAGGTTTAATCTTGTCTTCTGGACTGAATATCTCCATCATATATGTGATCATGATGTATGATCGTTCAGTATTAGGAAATAGATAGTGGTTTGTGTACTCCTGAAGCAGAGCTTACAGATTGATTTCCCACAGAGGTGCTCTAATTTGTGCTCACCCAATCCATCCAGTGTGCTGAACCAATGCACAGTAAGTGGGGACAGCAAGGGATTTGTTTCAAATTTACACTGATAGTCTGAACCAAAATATTAATATAACTTAGTTCAGCTTTGTCTTGGTTTCTTGCAGACAGATTTTTCTTTCCATTTGTATAGCAGTGATGTTGGTAATGGCTGCTATTTCTGAGTGACTCTTTTCTGGTATGTGGGGCTGGTCTGATGCCCTAGCCAAACAAGTCCAGTAATTAGTTAATTAGTATTATTAATGTGCGTGTTCAATAGGCATATCTGCAGAAATAAGGGAATTAGCTATATTGGATATTACTGTCGAGCAGGTTTGTATCAAACATGCTGAAGAACATCCTTTTGCTTGGTGACACAGAAGAAGAGATTCCAGTATGACAGAACTTCTAACTGAAGAGTCAAGAACAAATTCAATAACATGATGATGTGAACATTTTCTGTTTGTATTTGTGAATTACATCTCTGTCACATAACAGAGATAGCAGTTTGATAACAGTGATACAGGCGCCGTAGAGCAGATGTGCAGAAGCTCGTTTACATTTACATGGAACAGTGCTGCTGTCCCCAGGCAGACGGTGTAAGGCAGTGACAGAGGCAGGACCATCATGGAGGCACTGGAGTGTAGGAAAAAAGTGTGAGACCATGAACACTGGGGAGACAAGGACAAGAGCAAATTTCCTTTGGCTTCTGTGCAGGTGGAGGAGGTTTGGATTTCCTTCTGGCACTGCAGAGTGGACTGGTTTGGGAATTGGACTGATAATCAGTGGTTGTGCCACTAGGAGGAAGAACATGGATGCTGCTGCTTTGAGGGGAAGAGCTGGTCATTGTGTCTTGCTTTTGCCAGCGGGTCCTGGCGAGTTTTTGCAGGCATTGAGACTGCAGTATGAAACTAGTCTATAGGATCCCATCATGCCGCAAGTATCGACATCATGCTTATGTGGCTGGAAGGATTGAAGGGACAAAAATCTAGGTTGTGACTTCTGTTGTTTGGTCTTTTCCAGCTATCTTTTGAAATAAGGCTCTGAGGAGATTTAATTATGGAAATAATCACGTGCAGATGTACTGAGTTTTTTAAAACCTGGAGTGAAACGCCAGGTATAATTCACTGGATATAATGGGAATAGTCTGAGAGTAATGTATTTTGTATTCTTTCTACACAAAATCGTGTAGCTGAAGCAGATGGCTAATAATTTTTGTCTTCATTAAAAAAAAATAAAGTCGTGGCATTTGTTGGCCCTCTATAAATGAGAGAATAGACACCACAGGATTCAAGCCAGAACTAAGTATTTTCAATTTGAAAAAACAGTGCATCATATGTGATTAAATGTCAGCCATTCAGATAGAGATGAAAAATTCCATATTTAGAATGGTTTTTCCTTTTCTTTATAATGAAGTTGTGTTTCATTCTGAATTTTGAGAGAATCACAGCTGATTTAAGAGAGGACTTCTGTGTGACACATCATTACTGCTTGAAATCTTTGGCAGTATCATCTATTGTATGTCATCTTAGACAGTTTAGGTACAAAAAATGTGAATTCTGACTTTTGGTGGTTGTGTTCAGGTTTTTTTTTTAGGAGAATGCTAGATTTAACAGAGAGCTAACCATGTGAGATGATAAATCTCACAAAAGACTTTGAAACACTTCACACAAAACATTTCACTGCCAAAATGAATGAAAACCTTCAACACTCAATGAAGTCAGTGAGAGCTGAGAGTTTCCTCTGAAGATACGTCTGGTAAATTTTAGGTTAGAGCTTTCCCTGCAAAACGCATCTTACTCTTGAGTCTGTGCTACAACCTTTCTTACTGGTTAGTCAAAGATCTAGATCTGACCTTAGATTTAATTAAGCTAGGTGTGTAGATCTTAATCCATGATTTACAGTGAGTTCAGTTTAAGGGGGATAAAATGCTCTCCAGTTGTAGGGGCCTTCATCTGGATGATGTGAGTAAGAGTCCTCAGATACAAAACATGTTTATTTACATTTGTAGTGAATCCTCCTGTCATTCGTTCAGCTGCACAGACAGAATTTGCAGCAACATCCAGGATGTAGTCCTACAATAACTTTGTGGGATTTCTTTAAATGCAAAAATGACACGTATCGCTGGCTTAGTCTAAATAATACCTTGTTCCTAAAAGCTTTTCCACATTAGACTATTACACTCTAATGATTATAGCTGTACTTTACATACAAATACTGTCATAATTTAGTGGTGAAAGAATAAGTCATGCATACATAAGTTTGAGATAATTCTAGCTTTTGAAAAACAACCATTTACAAGTTTATTACCTCATTTGATGCAAGAATGAGTCATCTTTTGCAGTAATGCTCCTTTGAATGAGGTAAGATAACACCCATACAGTGTATTGGACAAACCCATATGTAAATACTGGGGGTTTGCTGTGCGCTTCTGTATGGATTGTAACCATATGGTAGTCTCTTCCTTTTACAATACTTGATAATCAGCTGAACATTTCATGCATAATAACATGGTGTGTCTGTGTAATGGAGCAGAATGAAATACTTTTGTTTAAATGGGTAATTTTGCCTTGTTACTGAAATTCACCTTGCTGTTAATACAGTCACACATTTTTGGAAAGTATTTGTGGATGTTTGAGCATGACAGAAACTTTACAGCTTTCAGGGTAGGTATTGTTCTGCTAGGAATGAAATTCCTTTCCATCAGCATTTAAATTATAAAAGAAAAGAAAACATAATGGAAACACAGTAGTCCTTGTTAAAGCTGCAACTGCCCTTTCACGAAAGAATGGATTTTAAATATTTAATGCTAGTAAATTTTGTGTTTCTTTCTTAAAAATAGCATATTTAATTTGAGTTTGAGGAAAATTATGAGCTAAATACCAAGGAAAACTTGAGACATTATTGCTAGAACAGAAGGGGGGCAAATGCTTTTTAAAAGTTCTTAGAAATGTCTTTTTGTCCCACTCTTTTTTTTTTTCCCTCAAAATAATGATTGAATTGGATATGCTGCAATCTGTTTTACTGAAGAGATGAAGTCAAGAAATATGGAAACACATTTGGCTGAACTAGAGGTGTTGAAATGGCTCTGAAGTCTATTAAAACTTTCACACATTCACATTTCCAAACAAATAGTGGACATCACTTGTCCCATCCCAATAGACCCTGTCAAGAGGCATGACAGCTGGCATAAAATGACAGTTCCTTTTAAGTAAGTGGGGAAAAAGTGCTGATGATCTTTCTCCCCTTGATTGTAGAACATGGGACACAATGGGCTGCGTAGAGTAGAAGAAAGGGCTTTTTCTGAACAGGGATGTAATAAAAGAGGCAGGAGTGAAGCTGCTGCAGATATTTCACTTTTAGTGATCTAGGAAAGAAGGAGTGAGGTGATGGGGGGAGAAGGAAAGAATGAAAAGAAGAGAAAGAAATGGAGTATGTAAAAGATACAAAGGGAGAGTAGTAAAGATACACAAATATAAAAATGTTAACCCCAAGTAGTCACCTCTGGCTCATGGGAGTCGTGTTGCTGGAAGCTGAGAGATTATGTACAGGAATATGTATCACTATGTGCTGTACTTGCCTTTCTATGCTTTTCTTGCAGTTTTTGGTCCTAGCTGTTGCTGGGATAGGGCATGGGACTAGATGGTTTTGTGCTATGACCCAGGAAGGGCATTCTTGTATTCTTGTCATATTTTGAAAGAGTNAAAAAAAAAAAAAAAAAAAAAAGAGGCAGCCTTATGATGAGCAAAATGCATCCTTATAGTTCGATTTCACATTTGCTGCCTGAGGATGTGTTTTGGAAACTGGCCAAAGAAATAGGAATGCCAGAGTCTGAGTTTAACTCTGGTCTAGCCTCAGGGAAATTATATAATCTTGCTACATGAATGAAAAATACACAGCAGAAAATACAGACCAGCCTCATCCAAGATACTCAGGGGATGTTTATGTCAGTGGTCATGCGAACTGTATGTTGCATGCTGTATAAAAAATATTAATGTGATTCCATTATTCTCAGCTGAACTCCTGATAAAACTGTGATGTGCTGGTGGGAGGGCTTCTGGGAGTTCACTGTTAAGGTCTGCCTGCCACCAAAGTGAAAGCAGGGTACCATTGCGTCAAGTGGAGTTCAGCTGCCTCTGTTTGTACTGTCAGTCATACTTTCATGAAATTGAGTTTTTTCTTGGCCTTTGGTAAAAATATTTCTGGAGTTCATTTCTCTTTGCTGTTGGAGTGGATCAAATATCATGAAGGGTAAGGAATTAAAAATAGATTTCTTTGGGAGGAGATGTGTCTGTTCTTCCACTATCTTTATGTGCAGACATAAGTTCTTGCATCTGTAAGAAATATAAGTTATTTAATATATACAACATTTATATGTACACATTACATATATATATTGTAAATAAAATTAGTAATAAATGTTATGTACATATACACAGACACATGGAAATAAATATTTGTGGTTTTTTGTAGAAGATGGTAATTGTTTCCAACCTGTATCACTCTGTAGTATCCTACTAGGTTAGTGCTCTGGGTAAGTGCTGCACTTGGGGAGGAACAACCCCAGGCACCAGTATATGCTGTGGTTGACTGGCTGGAAAGCAGCTTTGCAGAAAAGGACCTGGGGGTCCTGGTGGACACCAAGTGGAACATGAGCCAGCAACATGCCCTTGCTACAAAGAAGGCTGATGGCATCCTGCGCCGCATGAGGAGGGGTGTTGCCAGCAGGTTGAGGGAGGTGATCCTTTCCCTCTGCTCAACACTGGTGAGGCCACACGTGGAGTGCTGGGTCTAGTTCTGGGCTCCCCAGTACCAGAGAGATGTGGACATACTGGAGAGAGTCCACTGGAGGGCCACAAAGATGGTCGGGGAACTGGAGCATCTCAAATATGAGGAAATGCTGAGAGGGCTGGGACTGAAAAGCCTGGAGAAGAGAAGGCTCAGGGGGAATTTTATTAATAAATCCCTGAAGGCAGGGTGCAAGGAGGATGGAGCCAGGCTCTTTTCAGTGGGTGCCCAGAGACAGTACCAGAGACAATGGGCACAAACTCAAACACAGGAGCTTCCGCCTGAACAGGAAACACTTTTTCACTGCGAGGGTGACTGAGCGCTGGCACAGGTTGTCGAGGGATGTTGTGAAGTCTCCACCCTTGGAGGCATTCAAAAGCTGTCTGGACATGGTCCTGGGCAACTGGCTCATTGTCAGTCTGTACAGACATAGTAGAGCATGTTTAATTAGTAAGAAAGAAGAGCCTATGAATGAGAATAAGTTGGCTGTGATTATTTGGAACAGTGCTCACATTTCTTCTCATCCAAAGGAAGATACACACACACACTCATGCTTTCTCTCATTACTGTGGTACATCAGAATGTAAAGGAAATAACTTACAGTAGTTTACTGCAATAAAGATAAAAAACTGATTTTTATAAGGCTAAAATGGCAATTTACTACAGTGGAAAGGAAGCAATGGAATTTTCTGTAAGCTTAATTCAAGGAGCTGAAAAGAATGCGGGTCATAAAATCAAATTTATTTTTGAACAGGTATAAAAACTCTATAGATGATTTTACATTTAAGGAGAATGAACCAGCCTGAAGATTCCTCATTAACTTTCAAGGGCTGTTTGGCAGATAATGGAACTCATCCACTAAAACATTTATTTTTCTTGTCTTGTAGACACACATCCCTATCTCTGAACAACAAGATACACTGTAGGAGGAAAAAGCTACTTCTTTTGCACAGAGGCCAGGAGAAAAAGTGGCAGAGAAATAAGACTGGGGGGTGGGGGTGTAAGGTTGAGTGTAGAGAGGAATATGTAGAGTAGATGGAAAAACAAAGAAACAAACAAAAAAATTCCCATGCCACAATGAACACGAAAAATGAAAAACTATTGTCCAGGTAAAAAACCATGAAGATGACATTCCAAACTCACAGCCTAGCTTTAAAACACACATTATTTGTTTTATTGGAAATCCTGTGTGATAGTTAGCTAGTTTTTTTATGTAGAACTATGGAAAACTTTAGACTGGTTTGTGTCCCCTGTACGTTCCGCTCTCCCCCCAAGGCTTCAGAGTCCTTTCACTGTGGAAGGGGCAAGCCTGTGAGGCTGTGGTTTACTAAAGCTGACATTGCAATGATCGGAAGACTTCTCAGTGGAAAGCAGTGGATGCAGTCCTTCTGTGTTTTGAAAATATAAATGAAACAAAGTTTGGAACCTGACATGAAAAGTGAAACGTATACAGTGAGAAAATTGTTTATACTTCAGAAGTTAATACAGACTTAAGGGGTTTTTTTTGTGCAAAGAAACTCAAAGTGCTTTATTTGTCAACAAAAAAATGAGAGGACAAAAGGTTGCAGAAAAGGGTTGGTTTTTAAAAATTTTTGAATATGCAGCTCCTTTCATTACTTGGAAACAAATGATCTGTAAAGATTTAGTCAATGAAAAACTATACAGTGGGTTAGTCTCTCCTGCATTCTTTCTGATACCCCTAATTTCATCAGCTCCTTGTGCTGGAGAGTACACTTTAGTTTCAACAACACATTAAGAAAGTGGAAGAAAATGTAAGGCAGTGTAGCACTAACTCTCTGAGATGTTATGAAAATGTATTGTGTGTTCACAGAAGACAGGTATATACCATATGTCTTCTCCAATTTTGTGTTGGTACCTGTTCAAGAGGTATTGTTTCTACTTATTTTCCTTATTTTCCATCATCATAGAACCTGTTAAACAATCAACAGAAATGGAAATTGGTCGTCTTATGAATTTATTCCTGTTGCAATTTATTTATGTTGTAGACATGGAAAGTGGAAACCAGTCAGTCAGTATCCCAGCCACAGTGACTGCTCTCAGGTACCTACACTTCAAGTTTTTCTCTGTAGATTCTGTTTTCTTAGGTGCATTGATCTAGGGTGTCTCAGCCTTTCTTAATGAAGGAATTAAAAACACAAGCAGCCTTTCATGCTACTTGAATTCCAGCTTCCTTTCCTGTGGCTGCTGAACGTTGCTGGTGTGGCAGTGGCAGCTGTAAGGCCTTAGGGAGAACAGCAGGCAAACAAGTTTGGTCACCTAAAAAGGCATTTTATTTTTCATTTTGTGTGTTGTGGAAAGTTGCATGATTTCCTAATCTTCTATAAGATTTCCTAATCTTCTGTCAGGAGAGAAGAAGGTATGCAAGCAACTAAAGTGGTTTTCTGTTTGCTGTGGGCTCTGATTTAAGATAGGATGGAAAGAAATAGACTTGCATTCTTGATTGCATGTATTCATTCTGTGACTACACATATATTTTATTAGAAGCAAGTACAGTTCGATCTATACCAGAATGCATTTGGCTTCAGTCAGAAGCTAGCTTGTAACGTCTATTGCTGCTCAGCAGAGGGTCATTGCTGGTGGTAGAGAAAGCTCTTACTGAGTTGTTCTGTTCTGGCACCTGCTTATCCCTTCCTAAGCCTCTGTCGTCCTGTTTTGTTTTTTTTTTTTCCTGTTCACTGTCTCCTTTTCCCAGTATTGCTGCCCTTCCAGTTCTGGTCTCTTACACGTGCATCTCAGTTTGCCTTCTCACCCCCATCATCCCTGTTGAGACAGGTTGTTTCCCCACGTGCCAGAGAAGACCAGCAGAGAAGGGGCATCAGCAGCACTGGGTAATCATTTCCCTGACCCTTTGCCTGTCTAAAACAGCTTAAGTCTTAAGTTGCAGGGCAAAATTGCTTGCCCTAGCCATAGGATGAGCTGCTTAATTGATATGTGTTCTTTGGAGAAGGCAGCTTCCGAACCCTAAAACCCAAGTCTTCACAAAAGAAGCCTGCACTCAGTATATGCAAAATACAGTTTTTCTGTGGCTTATTGTATGGAGACAGACAACCATCATTACATCCACGTGCTCGGCATAAGGTGGATGTTCTCTTTCACAAACTTCTAATCTTTGTCCCACAGATAGGGAGTTAGCATTTCCCTGTGAAATGACTGTTGGAATTTGTATTTTTAGTAAATGGATTTTGAAAAGTAGCTGGGGTTTTTCCCGATGGTTCTCCTAAACATTCCATCTACAGCAAATGCTGCCCATGGAGTTGCACTGAAGTGAAAAAAAAGATATTAGAATGAGACAGGTTTGATAAGTTTAAGTAAATACAGACGTTGTCTCTGATATTTTCTGGTACGAGTATCCTGCCCTTCCTTTCCAGGAACAGAAAGAAACAGATTATTTGGTCTTGTAACTCATCCCATAATAAGGATGTCATTTGGATGGGGAAAATGGAGGAAAGGCGATTTAACCCTTGTCTATAACCCAGTGTGCTGGGCAGAGGAGTCCTAGTTTTCTACAAAGTTGAAACTAAAGACCTATTGTGCAAGGGCTTAGCAAGCAGGTATCATTCTGTGTAATTATCTCTCTCCCGGTTGTCTTCTGGAGTCACACACCTGCCTGTTAACCACTGGAAAGCTCTTAAAAAAATAACTTGCAATATGCCATTAATTGGGTAAAGTCATGTCCTGGTTTTGGAAGGGAAGTCAAAAACTTTTGTCTTCCATCCTCATGCTTTCACATAGAAATAAAGAGGGGAATTTTTCCAGGTAGTTCTAAAGAAACTGTTTGACGACAAAGGTAAACTCAACACTTTATAATTTAGTCCAATTGTATCAAATACTCAGAGTAGTTACAAAAAAAACAAAACAAACTTGTCTAAAAAACACCTGTTGAATGTATTAGAGATGGAAGTTCTAAAATGCATGGAGCTCAGCCTAGGGATGGATAAAGAGCCAACTGAGAGCCTATGGGTCAGGATTAAAGGGACATTGGGAGCAGGGGACATTACAGTGGGGGTCTGCTACAGGCCACCTGACCAAGAAGACCGAGTGGATGAAGCCCTCTATAGACAGATAGGGGCAGCCTGGTTCTCATGGGTGACTTCAACCACCCCGACATCTGTTGGAAGGGTAACACAGCCAGGCATAGGCAATCCAGGAGATTCTTGGATTGCATTGACGACAACTTCCTTCTCCAAGTGGCTGAGGAGCCAACGAGGAGAGGAGCTATGCTGGACCTTGTTCTTACCAACAAGGTAAGCCCAGAAGGCCAACCGTGTGCTGGGCTGCATCAAAAGAAGTGTGGCCAGCAGGTCAAGTGAGGTGATTCTGCCCCTCTACTCCACTCTCGTGAGACCCCACCTCGAGTATTGCATCCAGCTCTGGAGTCCCCAACATAAGAAGGACATGGACCTGCTGGAGCGTGTCCAGAGGAGAGCCACGAGGATGATCCGAGGGCTGGAGCACCTCTCCTATGAGGAGAGGCTGAAAGAGTTGGGGCTGTTCAGCCTGGAGAAGAGAAGGCTCCGGGGAGATCTTATTGCGGCCTTCCAGTACCTAAAGGGGGCCTACAGGAGAGCTGGGGAAGGACTTTTTACTAGGGCATGTAGTGATAGGACGAGGGGGAATGGCCTCAAACTGGAAGAGGGCAGGTTTAGATTGAACATTAGGAAGAAGTTTTTCACTTTGAGGGTGGTAAGGCTGGAACAAGTTGCCCAGAGAGGTTGTTGAGTCCCCATCCCTGGAGGTGTTCAAGGCCAGGCTGGACGTGGCCTTGGGCAACCTGGTCTAGTGGGAGGTGTCCCTGCCTATAGCAGGGGGGTTGGAACTCTATGATCTTCAAGGTCCTTTCCAACCTAAACCATTCTATCATTCTGTGATTCTATGATCTTTTTTTAGAAAGTGTGACAAGGGATATGACTGGATGAACCTAGTACATGTTCCATTTAAGTAAAAAGTAATTCAACTGATTAATTTTTAGGGACTTGGAAGATTTATTCAAAATACTGACATCAAAACTTGTATGATTCAAAATTATGTCTTTAAAAATCCCTTCAACTACTTCCTGTGCATTGTACTCTTAGAGAAAAAGATTTGCATGATGAATGCAGAGCGTACATTAGAATTGCAGGAACGTCCCAATACCTTATTAGTGTTTGAGGAAACCATGGTTAAGTCGCATTCGTGAAGTGTGTCTAGTCAGTGTTCTAGCAGACACCAATTCAACGGTAATAAACAATTACAGTACTTTCCAAGAAATATGCAATGGTTTAGCTTTTGTCATGGTTTAGCTTTTGTCATGGTTTAGGCCAAACTGGCCACTGGGGATATGGGAGACCCCAGATGGGACCAACAGATGCTCCCCTCTACCCCTCTTCAAAGACAGAGGCAGAGGAGGGAAAAAGAGACTTATCAGTTTAGAAGGAATTAAACTACTTTAATTAATAATAAAATAAAAAGAAAATAATGAAATATATACAAAACCGTATCAAGCTCCCAGGATGACATTCACGGCACTGGCTGGCACTGGGAAGTCCCAGACTGGACTCAGTGATAGACAGGAACTGGATTCCGGATCTGCATTCAGGATCGGGATCAAAAGCAGATGAACAGACAGTCCTCCTTGGATGTCGGCCATTGAAGAAAGAGAGCTGACCCTTTGATCTCTCAGCTTTTATACTGAGCATGAGGCAGATGGGATGGAGTACCCTGTTGGTCAGTTTTGGGTCACCTGTCCTGTCCACTTCTCCTGGCAGGTGGGACCCCTCTACGCTTTCTGCTTCCGACCCTCCAACGGGGCAAGTAACAAAGTTATCTGGCCTTGGGTGTTATAGCAATAAGTATAAGCAAGAGCTTCTCTGCATACCATGCCTGGGCATCACCTATAAACATAGGTCTTATCACTCTAAGAGCAAACAGTGTCTGCAAAATATGCTGTTAATTTCAGTAGTTAGAAGAGGCCCAGCTAAGAAGCAAAGTTACTGAACAAAATTGGTCCTGTTTTACCTCAAACCAGGACAGTTTTGCTCTTTTATTTTTATAAATCATTGCTTTCAATTCTCTTAGGAGTTTAGAATTGATGTAAAGGCTAACATTCTCCTTCTTTTCATGGTTTTCCCCTGACACTCTTATAAATGTTTTATTTGTACTATTTCAAAAGCATATTGGTTCTGAGTGTTTTGGGGCTACTTTAATAACAGTTAAATCAGCCCAACCCAGTCTGTATAAACCTTATAAGCCTAGATGATCCTTTTAGCAAGTGCTTTTGTGACTCTGCATTTATTCAATGTTGTGACCAGCAGTCCCATTTAACTGCCTTAGAGTTTCTGGCCCACTTGATCTGATATACATTTACAACTAGGTTGATGGGATTTAAAAGAGAAGTAATGCTTTAAATGATACGATGTGCATTTTTATTGCTGTTAGAAATGGATGTGTTGACATTTCCATGAACGAATCCTTTCTCGTAGAAGGCTGGGTTTTTTCTTTATTTTAAGAAAATGGGAATCAAAACGTCTGATTTATGCCACTATTTAGTAACTGTTTTATATAATTTTATTCTTGTAAGCTTCACTCTCTATGTTTCATACTGTATGACCTTGTATAATAAGTAAAGTCCCAATCCTGAGCCTATTGAACTTTGTTTCTGACATGCTTCTTCCTAAATGGGTACTGTACTAGGCCTCTGACATGTACATGTTCAGCTCCAGATGCATTTGCATAGTCCTACATAGAGCAATTTAGGACATTACTCATCATAATCTGTAATTTTTAGTAAAGGAGCATTTCAGTTTGACAGACTGCACAAGGCACAGATGCCGGGAGTAAAGCAGCACGTTGCGTGGGGGTATTCCTGTCTTTGTAACAGGCCAAATTCTGCCTACATTTGCCTGTGCAATTCAGATCCTTTACTTCTTATTGCGTATGTTAGGGAGAACAGAGAAATACTTGAGATCACCTCCTTTTTTTCCTGGGGATGCTGATTGCAGACATTGCAAATACATCGTGTGCACAGAGTAGAGCAATCATGTGGGTCAGGGTGGGCTCAGCATGTGTTGCTAGATACTGTCCTCAGCTGTCCTCCTGCCTCCTGCTACCTCCTGCCTGCCTCTGCCTCTGCCTCTGCCTCTGCTTCTGCCTCTGCCTCGATTCTGCCTCTTGATGCTCTTAATTATCTGTTGTCATGGCTTGACAGTTTCTGATGAGACCGCATAAAAGATGACATACGTTTTGGACTGTAGGACACCAGGAGAGGGAGAAGAAGGCTTTAAAAAAAATCGTTTTGTTAAATTACAACCTATACACTCTGTATGATTTTGGGTAGAAATTTATGCATATGTGAAAAGATCCATTAGTTCTACATATTATAAGAAGAGTGAGGAAAATAGTCTAGTATATATTTTAGGAGAAGAATTATACGTGTGCCATAAACAATTGCTCTATGTGAAAATCTTCTCCTATGCAAAGATACATAAAGCTTGATTTTTTTTTCAAACTTCTCAGATGCTGGAGTTTGCTGGGTTTTTTTGTTTGTTTGTTTGTTATTTTAACTTGGGACATCCAATTCATGTGTGATAAAGTAAGCATGTGTATGAGCCCATTCATGCTGATTAGCTATTTCCAAAATTACAGGACTATAAAAATACCTGAAGCATTTTCTATGGAGTTTTATCTTAAATTTGTGTGCAGTGTCTTTATTCAAAGGAAGAGGGGTGGCTGAGCGGGTAGTTCATTTTTTCATTGGCATATTGAACTTTCGGCTGCAAACTGAAAAGCTTTGGTTTTTTGATTTATGACAGAAAGAAATTTATATTCTCCTTGTAATATTTTTTCCAGCACTTTCTGAGCAATTCTGTTCTTGACCAAGTTTTTTGAAACTGTGTTGGTATATTTAATTTCAGAAAGCACTGATCCCAGAAAACGTTGACATTTGTTCCCCCCCAAATGGAGGTTTTCAGAACTAGATATCTATCTGTAATTGATTTGTGAATTATCAACTCTCTTGTGGATAGAGCATCTTCAGTGCTTGGCCTCTGCTCCAAGTTCTGATGAGATTGCTTTTTGGTGCTAGTACCATAAAAATGTTTTTTGTTATGGGCACATGCACTCTTGTGCGTTATCAGATGGGTTGAAACAACTGACTGAATTTGCAAATGCCAATAACCAGCCGTCGTATCCAAATGTAACTGATGTAGATTGTTATACTGTATGTGTAAACAAGGTGTATGAGCAACTCTGCTGATTGCTGACAGGAGAAAAGCTCCAAAGCTTATTAGCAGTTAGATAAAGAGCAGCTTTGGTCTATTAAGTTGTAATAAATATTCCTATTCAATTTTCCCTCCCCACTTGGTATTGTGCTTTTACGTTCTTGTGCTTTGTGATGGTTCATGCTTTCTTAATTTACAGAGGTGTCAGTTAAACTGGCCAGGCTATTCGTCTGCCTGTTGTTTAAAGAAAAAGATGTTGTTTCTTTGCTCCAAAAGGTGAAGGAATAGGAAGGGAAGGACACACCTGTGTTCTATGAGGACAGTAGTATAGTTAGACCATAGTATCTGGGCATGTGGCACATACTGTGTTTATATAGCAGTAATGCAGAACATAAGTTGAAAATAAGGTATTATTTCTTGTGTCTTGGTTGTATTATTGTCCCAGCTGTAAATTAGGTAGGATTGTGCTTGCTTTTCAGTGCCTGCATTATCATACTTACTGTGAGTAAATCTTTCTTCAGTTTCTTTACCTACTGCTCCTACTCACTTGTATTTTCTCCTCTCTCTATCTACCCTGTATTGTCTGTCCTAGGACACCTTAGAAAAAGACCAGATTACAGTTCCCATTACGCATTTCATAAGGTTACAATTCAGCTGTCATTCTTTGTCCAGTCTTTTAGTGTCTTTAGATTCAAATTCTCTCAGTCTGCCATGGATGTGACAGGGAGTGAATTATGATGCCATAGAACACTTATTCTTATGAAGTATAAGGCTAGAAGTCAAGTACCATTAAATGCACAAATGCGTGAATCGTTGTGCCATAAGTCACATATTAAAATGTCGTGTGATTGTAAGTTGGCCCAGTGCAATTCTTTACTTAAAAAATGATGGAGAAAGTTCAGGAATAATTTATTTTAAATTATTTTAAATTACTTTATAATTCTGAGTAATTCATTGTTTTAAATTTAATACAAGTGAAATGAGTTAAAATCATGAAATATATGCTCTCTATTTTAGGTTAACACTAAAAGTATTAAATGGTAAATGGTTTTAGATAAAAAAAGAGTGTAGGTTTGCATTTTCAAAGCTAATAGGATTACTGTATTCTGCAGGATGAGGGTGTCTAAATTCTTTTTCTCATAGGCAGAAACTTGCAAAAGGGTCTGAAGATTTTGAGCATCCAGTCTGATGTAAGTCATAAAGAGAACAGGTCCTACAGTCTTTTGTTATGGTTTCTTCTTGCACTGGCTGTTTGGAAGATGATCAAAGTAACTGCAGTAGAGTAGTATGTGGTAATTTTCTATTAGTAAAAGCATTATTGTAATGCCCAACATTTAGAGCTGTATAAGATCTAAAACAAGGTGGGTTTTTTGCAGTCCTCAAATGCTTTATGCTAGTTTAAATATTAGAACTTGGATGGTTTTGTTGCCCATCTAAACTCCCAGTCCACCTTTTTGTCCTAAGGTCTTGGTGAAGCTGCCCTGTACCAGTGTGCCCAGAGCTGTTTTGCAGCCTTGCAGGCGATGAGCAAGGCTTTTCTGTTTTTTTAGAATTTTTATAGAATCTTAGATGTTTCTCAGAGCAGGTTCTTATGACGTAAGTCTCCTTTACCTTTCCACTCCAGGTGAATCTTGACCATTGTCAATTTAAGCTTTGTGTTTAGAAAGCTGAGTTGGAACAGTTTTTCACATTCAGTTGCAAATTCCAAGTGTGAAGATGGTGGTACAGATCATGGAAAAATGAATTTTCTGTTCCCTGCAGACTTCCAAGAGTTCATAAGCTTGTTTTGTGCCTATATGAGATTGAGTTGAGATCTTGGAATTTCGTTTTGATAAATCTAAAATACCATCTTCATTTTGACATGTTACACTATGCAGCATTCTGTTATGTATAAATAATGGCTTTAAGGAGAAAAGGTGTAAGTCCTTCCTAAAAGTGTGAGTTAAGTAATACACTGTCATGAAACTTTTGATTTTTTTTTGCATTTTCTGATGGTTATGGGTTCTGTCAGAGAAAAATATTTGACAGCTGTAATTGAGAGCAGTGTTTAAATGGGCAATGGTTACCAAGGCCTCCTTTATTCATTTTGCATGGTGAGTGAGAAAGGTATGAAAAATTAAGCCTTAAGTTCTGCTTTTTTAATACTGTACAGAAAAAGAAAAGTGTGTTACCTCACATAAAATGAAACTCAGAGTACTCTGAAGTCCTGAGTTTGAAATACAGTAAATTCAATGGGTGGCAGTTTCACCATCTGTCACCAACTTTGCAGTTCTACGCAACTTTAATTTAATGAGGAGAATGCTCTAAACGGGTAGGATGGCATTCTTGGCTCCATTTGACATGTATGAAAATTGCAACATAGAAAAATGAAGGATGAAAAAATGTGCCTGAACACTCATATTTAAAAGTGACTTCTAAACCAAACTTTAGTAATAGTGACTTAGGTTTGGGAGCAAGTGCATGCCTTTAAAAGTATTTAGAAGTGCTTTAAAAGTAGTATCTGAAGTGCCTGGTTTGAAAATGAACAATAAACAGTTTTGGGAGCAGTAACTCTCCCAGACCCATCTTACTACCTGGGCATCCAAACTCCCCTTGGTTTTTCTGCTGCAGTAGCACCTCATATATGTCTTGGCTTGAGTTAGAGTCCCTGTCTTGCTTAGCATTTGACACTCAGTAAATACCCCAACAAGCAGAAGACGAATCATGGGCTTCATCACTGCCAGCCTTCCCAGTACAGGCAACTTGTGACTTCTGCCTCCAAACGGAGGTCCTTCTGTAAGGCAACTTGTCATTGGAACCTTCTTCATTCCTTTCTAATGAGCACTAAGCAGCTAGTTATGATTTATTAATATCTCTGGTCTGGTTACAGACAGTATATATAGTCTGGTCACAAGCTCTACAATGTAATTAATGCAGTGCAGATTTTCAGCTCGTTTTACAGCGTAATATGTGGCTATTAAAGTGTTTCAGGGAGCTACGGAGGCCAACTGCATGGGTGGCTCTTAGGGGTAGAAAAATATAGGAATGGGAGAAAGGAAAATTTTAAAAAGTACTAAATATAGTAGTTTAGTTTTTCTATCAGCAATTTGGTGTGACACTTTTTATGTGTGATCCCTTATGAGTATTAAAAAACAAGCCCAAAGGTGTTGACTTACGCTGTTCTTAGAATGGGAGCACTCAGACTCACAGTGAATGTCTTCCAGCTGCTGACATTCAGTAGACAGTGAAAGGATGATTAAGGGTCAAAGAACAGCTTCCCGTTCTGAAGTAGAGAAATCTTTATTTTAATCTTTTTTTCTTTATCTTAGGAAAAAAAAATATTAATCAAAGCTTATTAAACTCCCTTTGAGAGGGTGATACCCAAGCCTTGTTTTCATGAAGGTGCTTCCTGAATTTTAAATGTGTAAGTTCCATTTAAGTAGCATCATTCCTCTTCTGACATTTGGATTTGGATTAAAATGGTTCCAGAGCTTGTCCTACAGCTGCTTGTCAAGCGCTCAGACTGTAGAAGTAAGGGAATCTTGTCACATTACATCTAATTGTTCCGGTTTTGCCTGCCAGCCTGTGACAAGGTCAAAGCATAGCACAAAGCTCTGACTTACAGTAAAAAACAAGATATAATAGATTTCTCAAGACAGGCACCTGAATTTGAAACAAATGGAGAAAGAGGATTTTTTTTTTTCACGGTTCTGGCAATAGAGACAATGGTATATCATTGTCCCCTGGCTGGAGCCAAATTCTGAGAGATGCCAAGCACTTAGTATTCCAAGATAATTTAACGTGCCATGGAAATTTACATTCAGATGTTTTTCGTGTCTGAGGATTTTGACTAATAATTCTCCTATGGATGTATTTGCTAGTCAATAGATTTTAGCTAATTGCTGGGTGGTGAAGATATAATTTCTTGTGGTGGGCTTTTAAATTACACATTTCCACTGCTATTGTTTGTACTAACTATTCTGTAACTATGCCTTCAGTGTTGCGGATGTAATGCATACGTGGGGCTGTTTCTTCTCTTTTTCATTCACTTTGCTTTTTTCTCTGGGCTTCTGAACACTCATCTTCATTTTGGAAAGGTATTGCACTGGTACATGCAAATGAATTTTCACTGACAACTCCTTATGTGTGTATAAATGCAATTGTATTGCCAGCTCAGAACTGAGCCTCAGAAAAAAGGGCAAAGCTGGAGGCTGGGAGACGTACTCAGAGGCCTAGAGATGGAGGTGGGTTTTTAATGGAATTTTCAAAAGGGGCTGCATTAGTTCATATCTCGGTTTTGAGAGGTTTAAAGGGAGTAAGGCAACTAGTCTGTTAGGAGATTAGTTATTTATAACACCTTCAAATTGCATTTTGCCATGTGTGACTGAGTGTGACTGACTATTGTTCCCTTTATCAGAGCATGGACAACATGATGGAAAACGCTAGTGAAGGATGTTCTTTTTTAATTTCTTTTTTAATACAACTTTGACATGAAAGCAGAATTCTGCAGTGGAACTTGCAGCATTTAGACTAAGTACAAAATAAATAGGAAAACTGCTTCAATCACATGTAGGTACCAGATGTAGGTAGGAATAGAGAAGCTACATTATCTAATTAAAAAAACACCACTTTAATCTTTATACCTTCTCATGCAGATAACAAAAAAGATCTCTTGGCAGGTGGACACATATTCTGTATTATTTAGGTGCTAAATTATCCTCTGTGTGCTGGAACTACTAGTAGATAGGAACAAATAATGCAACCAGTTTCTCTGCAGTGCTGAGCTTAAATTAAACAGTCCCTCCCACCAAAGCACAATACTTCCCTCTTCCTGCCGTTGCAGATCCCAAATTTTTGTGAGTGGCAGAGTAATTGAAATAGAATTTCCCATGGCATTCAATTCACTGGATAGATTCTCTAAAGTCTGGTATGCTGTACATGCAGGTTGAAGATTTTATTCAGGTGAATTTTCTGCTGTCTTATTATAAGACTTCACTTCACAGCATGATCTTTTTTTACTGTGGCACTAATGCTCTTTTTTTTTCACCAGCTAGTCTTTCTGGATTCAGGAACTTATCCTGAGGTTCCTGCAGGAACTTAATATCATCAGAATATCTGTTTTGTTTGGTTGCTTATTAGAAAATTATTGACAGTAGACAAGAGGATAAATGCGTGCACATAGAGATAGTAGGTTTGTGTAAGATTTGTCGCCTTAGACACTAGGTTAGAGAGCAAACATCTGATCAGAGTTTGCAATTCTCTAAAGGTTGTTCTTACCCCATGGAGAAATAACCAGCTGGCTGATGGTACAGGTGGTCACAACTGCACATTCAACTCTGGTCTGTGCGTGTGCAAATTAGAGTCATGGGGTGTGTATTAGCTTGGCTGTGTCAAGGAATAAATTGGCAAAGTTGTCGATCGCTACCTGTTGGAAAAAGAATGCTGGTCCTATAAGCTCCGTTGCATGCATGTGAGAAGGCCATTTATTTCCATGGGGATATTCATTAGGGACATTTGTCTCTCTCTGTCTCTCTCCCTAGAGGGCCGTCATGGTTTGGGGATGGTTTGGCATTGAAACTAGGCCTGTTTATGAATCAGACACTTGAATCATTATCCTGAAGTTATTCTTTTTTATGTAAATATCGCTGTTATGATGAGGATGAATATACAAATAAGTGAAGCCAGTTATAGGAATAAACATTAGTTAATCTATCAAAAGCTGTAAACTGTATTTTTAATCTTTCAAAGGAAGTGCAGGTAATTCTTTCTTTGCTTTCTCTATCTTCCTACTTTCACACACATTTGCAAACTGTTTAGAGAACAATTTGGCTCTTAATGTCCAGTTGAGGCAGTTTAGAATAAAACAAGGCAGTGGGATTCAAGAGTGACTTACAGCCTGTATAAACCCACTAAAACTGTAATTGTAATAAATTGGTGCATCAGTCAGCTCCAGAGCTAATCTTGTAACTTTTAACAGAAGTAGCTCTTCTAGTGGTGAAACTTACTGTCTATGGGCTAAGCCAAATTGGAGGAATGCATTCATCTGTTTCTTCAATACAGATTGCTCGCTATAAGGCTTCTGTTCCTTGCAAGTAATCAAGGGTTCAGTGGAAAAGCATACAAAATTTACGTACCAGTAAAGTTAGTGAGAATATTGCTATTAATGTCTAAAAGAATAATGCTGAGAACATCTGACTTCAGATTGTTCTAATTTTTTTCTTCTTTTAAATTAATAAGATTGTATATCAAAAGAACCTCAGAAGATCAAAAAAAGTCTGCCTGTACTTACTCCAGTGTTAAATTTTCAGTGATTTTTTCTGGAGGCTGCTGTTCATTGGAGCCCCTTGGAAAGGTAAAATCACTTGAGAGATACATATGAAGACGGAGATGGTGTGCTTTACTTCTTGAGCATCTGTTGTTACGGATATGTGCTGGTCCGCTTGCCTCTCATCTAATCCAGTTTCTCTTGGCTGCCCAGAAAGGATTATGATGATTATACAATGCTGTTTGCTGGAATTACCAAATCAATATTCCAAATATATTGGTCTTGGATGTTTCCAGAGCCCAGCAGAACTTGCCGTATATATGACACATGTACAGTTAAATACATTAAAACATTTAGGTCACGAGGATTAGTTACAAGGGTTGAACAATGTAGTCTAGCAATTAGTTAATTTTTTTAATGAAGCAAACTCTTTATGGTGAACTAATTAACTGTCTAACATACCATTCATATACTCTTTATGCTACATTTCTGTTTATATTCTAATAAGTACTTTTGCTGGAACAGATTTTATCTAGGTCTCTCTTTCCTATGTAGCAAAAGTATGAATTATTTCAAATGTTAAAATATTATTACATGGTAAGAGTACCCCACTTTAGCTGTTTGGAATAGGAGATAATGGTGGCAGACACTCATGAAGTTTCATCAAATATTGGTACTTCCAGCCCAATGTTAAAGTGTGTTTCTGTTTCAAAAACTGATTCTGAAATATCCCTCTCTTTCTTGATAGGGTATGTTTGCATGCGTGTATATCCTTTGTGTTAAGAACTGTATCTGTTCCTTTGGTATTACTTTTTTCTTCAGCTGTAGATAAGGAGTGTTTGAAAAATGTGTAGATACTGTAGTTGGAAATGTTATTAAACACACTTAGTTCGATGTTCCTTAGTTTAGTGCCTATTTTCATATCTGAATAGATGTGATAAAAGATTTATCACAGGGAAAAAATTAACAGTTTTTACTTGAGTGGGTTCATAACTGTCTTTGCTACAGTGGTTCTGTAGAGGTCAGATTGTAGCACACTGACACATTACACATTTCATTACTCAAAAATCTTGTTGGGAGGCTTATTATTGATGTCAGCTAGCTGTGCTTGCTTGAGTGATTTTCCTAGCTGGACCACTAAGTTGTGAGAAAAACACTTCATCTTTGTTTCTCAGTATAGGACGCGTGTTCCCAGTAGAGAGCAGGAATACTGCATAAAAAGCTGACCAGCCATGTTTGAGAATGGTGGGTTTAAATGGGCATAGGTGCTAAGCTGAGCAGGAGAAGGGAAAGCCAGCGCTGCTATGGAAGGAGATGAGAAAAGTCTGGCTTCCATCTAGTGGAACAAAGATGGAGAAGATGTATGTTGAATTCTCTGAATCAGTCAGTGCACCAAATACTGAGAAGGAAAAATTCTTTAAGCAAACTTACAAACTTAGGAGGTCAATGGACATAAATTGAGCATTAATAGATTTTAAGCTGGAAATTAGAAGTTTTCTAATGAGGAAAGGAATATGGTGGTGAAACAAGAATAATAATTGTGGAAAAGTGAATTAAGCTTGACTATCTGACATGATTTCTACAATTTCATTGGAATGGGCTCTGGTATCCATTTTCCATTGTGAGTGTCTGTGATCATAAGCTTTGATGAGCAGCTCCTTTGTGTCTCTCCTGAACTTGTACAGAACATAGCACAGTAGGACACCAGTCCCACTGGAGACTTAGAGGTCCTGCAAATATTAATGTGGTTAGAATCCCAATGATATATTCAATTCCAGTAGTGAATCAAACACATCTTTTATCTTGTTTTGTAGCAACTTGGGTAAAACATCTAGAAAAAAAAACTTAGCACTAAATAACAAATAGCCTAAAAAAAATCACTACAAAGGAGCAAAATGTCATGGAAAGAATATTCAGCTGAGTGAACAAATGAGCAAAAAAATTTTGCTGATGGGTGCGAGATTTAGATTATCAAGTCACAAATAAAGTTTTCAAGGAGACCTGTTCCATTGCTTAGGCAGTGGTTAATTACTTTTTCTCAAAGCAACAAAATTACAGCCTGGATTTATCTGAGTATTGACGTGGTTTCCTGCAAAGGAAGTTTGTCTTAGGTGAGATAAATGGCACAGAGTAAAAATGGGCTCTTCTTGAATGTAGTATTCCAGTCATTTAAAATGATTGTGTATTTCGTCGTGCGAGAACAGGCAGAAGCATGGACTGTGGTGAGGCTTATTGATTGCTGCAGGAGTGAGTACTTTGCAAAAAACTGTATCAGCAAAACCAAAGATTTATCAAAAATGTTGAGAATTTGTAAAGAAGATAGAATTTTTTAGTCAAAATATGAGCAAGTTCTGTCAATTTGACAAATGGCACATGCGTACACAGGTATTGCTGTTCATGATGAGCGTTTGGAGTATTATGGCTAGCTCTAGTCATAGTGCTACATAGCAGCAATATGGACATCATGTATTAGTGAATAGTTAAGTATTGCTAATTACTTAGGAATTACTCTGTCACAAGTCCTTTCATTTAACTGAAAGCATAAAAAAAGCCAAAAGTAAAAAAGAAGTCTTTCCCTAAGTCTACAGCATCTTTCACTTCTTTTCCTTTTAAATATTTAGGTTTGGTAGAATCTAGCAATTGCAACCATTTACTGGTAGCAGATTAGATGACTTGAAACCCTGGATCAGCTGAGAACACAATTTTGTTTCAAATTCAACTGATGCCTTTTTGTGTTTCTTTCTCTTCTGTTACCTTAGGCTCCTCTTCTTCCTTTTGGCTTTCAGCTTATCATTTTAATTTTTTTCCCACTGACTCTGGAGGTGTTTTTTGGTGTGGTGGTTTTGGGGTTTTTTCCTTGCTTGGCCTCCTGGCTATGTAGTTTAGCATTTTTAATCTTCATCTCTGTTCCTTTTGATGTCAGTCTACCCTGTTCTTTATTTTGTCTTTTATAAGCTTCCTGATAGCTTCTCTTTTGCTCCTGATATCTCCTGATAGCATCTCTTTTGCAGGATTTCCCTTTTTTGGCTGATTCATGATATCTTAATAAGGTTGAGTATTGTTTTCCAAGTGAATAGTTTTATTCAGTGAAAACTGCAGTTTTAGTCCACCTGAAATCTTTGTGACTTGTAAAATTGGGTGAATACTTTTGGACCTTTAGTTTAGAAAGAGGTTCCACAATAACATTTGCTGAAATATATCCAAAATATTTCTCAGTCTGGATTCATCAGGGTTATAGCAGCATTTATAAAAGCAGTTTGGAGGAGGTAGCTGTTCCTTTTCAGAAGCTTTTTGCAGTCACAAAATTTACTAAGTAGTTTTCCATGTCTAAGAAGATAGATAAACAATGAACAAAGAGAATTTGTAATGGATTTTTCCTGTTCTTTCCTGCTGAGGCTGTTCTATGTTAATAATTACATTCTTATACTCCAGGACATAACATAAGAATGATTGCCTGTGCAGTCAAGAAGATCTGGGTCCCAGTCCCTATTCCAATGATTATTTAGATAAATGCCATAAAGTGAAACTGTTTAAAAGGAAATGGAGACGGGTCTGCACCAGAATAGCCTACATTTTAAAGTTTGGGGAAATGTTCTGAAGGTGCACAGAGGGGATTTGAAGCCTGCATTCCAGAGGAATCATCTAACCAGATGTTCATAACGTAGAAAGAACAATATAACTCTATTCTTTGGAAGTTTTAGATACCACTCTTAGGTGTGCGGGTGTACGTCTTTGTTCATCTAGCCTTCCACGACAACAAAATGAAATAATTTTACTTTAAACATCAAAACATATGATTTCAAATGCAAAGTATTATGTCAAATCTTACTTTTGGCTTTGCCTGAAACAGATTTTCACTGCTTTGGCCATTGAATTGAAAAAATCAGTCATCCATTGAGCCATAATCTAGACCAAAAAGATCAGACCAGTCATCTTTGTCAAATTCTTCAAGCGATGTCTCAGGAGCAGCTCTGTTGCCTTCATTAGAGCTTTAGCCTTGTAGTATATCAAACTCGGGCATCTGGAAAGAAAATTAATCTCCTTTAACAACATCAGTTGGCTAGCAATTGACTTTTAAATCTCTGAGTATAATATCTTGGCTGAGAGACCCAGTGTGCATTCAGTAGATCTAACCAGATCATTTGTTTAGTGGTTAATTTCTTATTTTTCAGAGAGGACAACTTTGGAAAGCTTGACATATCATGCAATGATATTCTCCTGTTTCCTATTGTGAATATACAAAACCACTTTCTATAAAACACAAATGCTGTTTAAGTCTTTTTTTTTTCCCCCATTGAAAAAAAGAAAGAAAGAAAAAAAAGATTTATTCACCGAACTTGGAGGAAACTGGATTTTTCAGCTAGGTTGTTGATGGCATAAGCCATAAACTATCAAGCTATGTTCATGGGTCAGTGAGCACTTCATGACTGGAGATGTATGAAAGTCTGCTGAGAGAGCACATCACGCCCTACTCTCGTTCTAACATCATTCAGTTGTTTTTGAAAGGTGAGAGATTTCTATTTCCCATACCATCCCTTTTTATTATTTTTAACACCAGCTTTCTGAACATCCTTTTTTTTCTCCCACCCTTTGTCCTTGGGGTTTTTTTATTTGCAAGAACAGGTGACTGTGTGGAAGGAAAAATACCAAAAAATATTATAGTGACAGGATGTTGATACAGACAGTAGTTTAGATAGTGAGCTGCTCTCATTGTCCTCTGCTCCTGTCTCCAAATTCAAGCAATGTTTTAAATTTTTTATACCTTTTGTATTTTTAAATAAGAAAGGGAAGGATTGGCATGTGCACAAGCTGAGAGACTATAAATTAGCAGAAATTATATTTATAGTTTAGCCAGAGATTTTTTACAGAAAAACACCTCTTTGTCCCAAAATCTTGAAACTATTCTTAGAGATCTTGTGTTATTGTTGTGTGCTTTAATAGTGGTGTATTGTGCATTGTATCCATTTTACCTGGGACATGGATTTGTATGAGCCTCCCTCTTCTTCACCAAAGCTCAGGGAATTTCTCACTGCCAGTACTGTGACCAGGAGACCTTTGTTTATGCAGTCAGGTAGATTGAAATAACTGCCTGTATTTGGATATATTTAATTTGGTAACCAGTATGTCAGATCATATTTGGATCCATTTATGTCTCGCGGCATCCTCCTAATTTACACTCCGGATACTTGATTTTTCTGTCCACAAAGCAATACTAATTAAGGTTGGTTTTGTTTTCAGTTGTACTGTTTGAACAACTACAGAATTTTTTTTTCCTTTTCTGTTGTGCTTTAATATATTCTGAAACCATACCGGATTATGTTAATTATCTCTATAAAAGTCAAAGTTACGAGTGTTCTCAAAAGTAAAATACAGAATAGTTGGTACTGTTAGTATAATGATTGACTTCTATTTTGACATATATCAACCACAAAAGCAATGCATGATACACATTTAATCCTTAGTCTCAGATGAGCAAAGGGCTAAACACGATTTTCTGTGTTAATTGTAAAAAGTTGATGTTCTTGTCAATCCTTTTAGTGAAGAAACAAAACAGGGAAGGCAGACTTTGTGGTGGGGGGGTCCACGTCAGATTGACTCAGTTGTATGTGGCTGTTTCAATACCATTAAATATTTGCAGATTGTGGATTTTAAGACTGGTGTAAGCCTCATTTTCCACATTGCAATCCTGTTACATTTTATGTGTTGGCTCAGCTATTGTTGTTAGTTTTGTTAGGCTGACTCTGCTTTACATGAGAAGAATCATGAAAGGAGGTGCTGTTTAGAAGTCCGTGTAAAGTGAAGTACAGCTAATTGGTGAAAGTTATACATTAGTAAATATTCTTAAACTGATTATTCATTATCATATGCATGCACAATTATTTGATGGAACAGACTGTGCTCATTGTCAGCTAGGTCCATACACGCATGGAATGATACAGAATTTTTAAACTTAATGTTTATTTTTAATTCTGAACAGTTAAGCCTCTAAATAAAATAGATTTGAAATATTTTATAGATTTTTTATAAAATGTTCTCAATGGCAGTATCATCTTCTAATTGATGCCTCTGGTATCATCTGATTCTACATAAACTAAGCTAACTTAAAAATTGCTCAAACAGCTGCCTTGTCATCATATAACTGATAGAGTTCCTGCTGAAACATCTGTTGCCATGTTGCTAAGTTTCCCTTTTTAATTATTTATGTTCAATCTCTGTTCACAGACAGAGGTTGTCAAATTACGGAAGCATAGTAGTAGTATACTAAATAATTAGCAAGAGAATACATTTTTATATTTTTATGGATGCTTTTATCCTGTACATTCATTCTTTCTTCTTGCAAGTCCATGTTCACCCTCAGCTCATTCACATCCTTCTCTTTTTTCCTTTCTTCCCAATGGGGGTCCCATTTCAGCAACTGGAATTTCACTCAATTTTTCCTGCTTTAAGAGGGTTTTGGATCAAAGTTCCATACAAGACTGACTGTTATTTCTTAGAAGGGACACCTGAATTGACACACTGACTTTGAATGTCCCATTTGCAATATCCCAGGCAGGTATAGTTCAACACCTGAAATGATGCATTTAAGGACTACTCTCCTGCACTCCCTGTTCTGTATTCTAAATATTTTACTTTCATGTGTACAGGTGATAGTGCCACATCTATGTATTCAGCTCTCATTCTGGAGAATATTTTGTGAGCTAATTGGGTTTAGGTCTAATCTCTAGGCAAGATCCAGCTGATAAAAGATTTTAAATGAAAGATTTCTGCTGACTTTGGCCTTTTTGTCAAATCCCTAAACTTTTGATGGGTGCAACTTTGATTCTGTGTATCTGTAGATTTTTAGTGTAGCAAGAGCACTTGGAGCACTGTGAAATTTGCTGTGAAGTTAATGCTCACGGTTTTTGCTTTAAGATTTGCCAGTTTGTTGAAATCTATATATTTAACAAAGTCATTTGGATCGTCACAAAGATTTGCATTTAAGTAAGGTATAAAAGAGCCCTTTTAAAAGGCTACCATTTGTTTAGGAAAGAGGAAAAGCAGAAATTTCTCATACAGAAGTTGGAAGAAAGTCTCCAGGCCTTTCTACGATTGGCTAACTACTAATTTTAGGCTTACCCTTACATTCTCAAGGGGGCAATTAAAATCTGTTCTTAGAAAAGGCAAGTAGGAGAACCTTAAAATAATGATAATAATAATAATAAAACGTAACCCACAAAAAAAAGCCCAACCCAATGGACTTAAAAAAGACAAATTTTAACAAATTAAAAAAAATTATAAATTTAATTCTCTGAGAAACAAACACTCAGGTAAATGGAGTCCGAAATAGCTGACACTTGCCTAAAGTATATTTAGGGTGCTAACTCAAACTCTTGCACTCCAGAGGAAAGAAAAGGTAGCACACAGCAAGGAAACTAGGCCAAATAGTAAACTACATGCATGAAGTAAGAACACAGAAGCAAACCCTGAAAGAATGAGGCACAAGCAGAAACTCAACTATCGGGATAATGAGTATTATAGAGGTTCACTGCTAAACTGTAGGGGTATGTTGAGTTTGACAGAGGCCTCTACTAGGACTGGTGCTACTTAATATTTTCATTTACAAGTTGGATATTGGAAAAGAAAGTCTTTTTATTAAATTCACAGATTATGCCTCCCGGAAGGGAGCATAAGAATTCAAGATGACGTTGACAACTTAAGGAAATGTCCTAAAAATACGGTGAAATTCTTTAAGGTCAGCACAAAGTTTCCTGCTAAAGAGGGATTAATCAATTGTGTAAATGCAGGATAGTTAAGTAGCAGCTCTTCCAAAGTGGATGCAGGAAATAGTGAATCACAAGGTGAACTGTGATTAAAGTATTGCAGAAAGGAAAAGGAAAAAGCAATACTGTATTGGGAAGTGTTAATAAGACTACTGTTTTCAGATATGGGAATTCATCTGCCCACTGCTTTTGCTGTCCAGAAAGCATCAGTTGCAGAATTGCTTTCAGTTTTAGGCATTGCTGTGCAAGAAAAGCATGATGCTGGCCGTATGTGTATGTATATTGTGTGTATGTCTATTCGGAGTATGCGTGCCACCTCACTGCTGGCAGTGTCTGGGGATATGGAGCTGCAGCAGCCTTGCCTCGATTGAGCTATCAGATTTGGCAATTCATGACAATTATGTTTAGAGAAAGCTCAGAGACAGGCAATAAAAATTATAAGAATTGTGAAGAAATTAGAGTTTTCTAGGTAAAAAAGAGAAATAAAGGAGAAGACAGTGCTCTTTAGTATGCAAGAGGAAACGCATAGGGGAGGGAAATAATCTGTTGTCCAGATTCAAGTACTTGCAGCAAAGGAGATTAAGTTTAAATACCTACCTGGTGGATGGGAAGGTCAACGCTGGTGTAGTTTGCATGGCTAAGCTGTAGAACTTCCATCCACAGCGGTTTTTAAAGAGTAGGTCCTACAGCCTTCAGTGAGGAATGCCGTTGTTGATCCTGCTTCCTTTGCACTTGCGTGCTTTGATCTTGATGCACTTCCAAATTTCTCATTTTATTTTGATTTGACATTGAAAATCTCATGTTTTATCATGCCAGACATCTATCTGCTGATAGGAAGTTAATGGATTTGTCCTGTTGGACCTCTAGTGTCCTGTAGCAAGGGGATGAATTCCAAGTCCTCTGCAGCTGGACAGCTCAGCCTGACCCAAGCTTTCAGAAGTTTTTGGGGAAACAGTGGGCTCTGACTGAGGCTTGGATCTAAAAGCTTTTTGTATGGAAAGCTAACAATCAGGACCTGAGGACAAATTTTAAAGTTGACCAGTCGTCTGTTTTGATGTAACTTTTTTAAACGTTAGTATAGCTCGTTTTGTCTTTTTTCTGTATCTCTTTCCTTGGATGAGCATGCATTGCTTTGCAAGGTGCCCCTTTTCTGTGTGACTTGGCTTGAAGCAGCAGACAGATGCTTCTTGCTCTTTGATGACAGATATTTAGTGGGCTGAGGGCTATCAAGGCAGGATTCTTCCAACGTCATCGGTACTTATCTGTCTCATCCGAGTAGCTGTGCGAGTGGTTCATGGGGCACTGCTATACGAAGCGGTAATTATTTATTGATTTATTTCACTGCAGAAAGCCTTCCACCTTCATTCTGTGAGATGAAAAAGGAATCTTTAAAGCAGAATGTCAGAGAAAATATCTGAATGATAACTCTAGGGTAAGCCACAGCAAATGGGCCCTACTTCTAGCAGTGGACAAAGGCTGCGACAACAGGCTACTCTGAAGCCATTTCCCTGAGTGGACCCCTTTGGAGAGCAGGGGGAGGAAAGGTAGTTCTGGTTCACACAGGAGAGAAGTGGCTGTGGAGCCTCTGCAGGATGAGGGCCAGGAAGTGAAGTGAAAGAGATCCGAATAAGGGAGAGTGAACAGAATCGATGTTTGGTGATGGTGGTTCTGCTGGGGAAATGCAGCCCCAGAAGCACAGCTGGTCAGGGCTGCAGGAGGGGGAGGCCGGCGTGGGGAGGAAAGTGAGGAACTGCTTAGCCCAGTGTCGGCTGCTGTTGTACCTCATTAGAACGTGGCTAATGCAGGTACTGGTGAGTAGTTTCTCTTAGCATGTTGTTTTGCTACTGCTGTCAGTCTGGAAAGAATTTGGTAGTGACTGCCCTTGGCCTGTACCAGCGCATCTCATGGAGTTTGCTTCTTTCATGCCTGCTGGACATGTCTATCAGAGCAGTCATCAATCCCATTTTCCTTCTGTGAAGGGCCTGAGTATAATGCCTCCTGGATATGGAGTCATTTCTGATTTGGTACTGGGGACAGGGCCTAGAGTCAGCAGTACATGTAATCAAACAGCCTCTGCTGCAGCCCAGAGGACAGGTGCTGGTTATAATTGCAAGAAGGAAGAGGAGGCTGGGCTTGAGAACATGCCGGGCCATACTGAAAACAGTGACAGGAGCTGCCTGAGACACAAAGCTTGGACAGGGAGGGAGACGGGAGCCTCCTAAACTGTTACAGACTGCTAAAGAGCAGAAATTAATTCCACATATGTTCTATGATTTTGTTTCCAATCCCTGTTGAGCATATCTGGAAGGGAAAAAACACAGTCCCATGTAGCCTAAGGCTGTGAGATTGTTTGCAAACTATGCAAGAATGGAGTCTTTATATGTCCCCACTTCCTTGGGAAAAGATTCCTTTCTGCCATAATGAAAATAATTACAGCAGACAGCTTGTTGCTTTACTTTACTATTTTGGGATATCAAATCTCTGTGCTGCTTTGAGAACAGCAGTAAAGCCTTGCTGGAATAGTTGGAAGATGGGCCAGGAAACATGGAAGATCGAGTTCACATCTAAAGCAACTACAAGCAAGATGCCACGTCTTGTGCTGAGAAGACATTCTGCATACATGTCTTAAAAGAACTATGGAGTATCAATATGCTGTTCCAGAGGGGTGGCTTTTCAGTTGCTGCCCTTTCACACCACTACATCTTAACAGGTTAAGTGATATGCTGTGACACGCTGAGGTTTCGAAAGTGGTTAGGGAAGTTGATATGGATATAATTTAGGTAACCCTATTTTGTGGTCTGCTAGGGAGAAAACTGACACACACCAAGCCTCTTCCAACAGCATCTCTGTACTGAGAAAGCAACAACACTAAAGAAATTTCTGGTGGAAATATCACTGAGTGCTTTTCTGGAGAGTTTCACATTAAAGTCCTCAGTGGAATGACTGCTACTTGATGTCAGTGAACTCCATAACTCTAAGTACCTGTACTTTGTTCATCAAGGAACAAGGAGGCAGGAGTATTTCTGCAGAGGAAGAAGCTTCAGTGTTAGTCTTCACTCATGAGCAGTCAAGATATCACTGTTATTGGGTGTTGATGTTTTTGCAGATGCTGCAGTAGTAGAGAGTAAAAGATCTCTTTAGCGCTGAATGCGGGTACTTGTCCTACCTTTGAGAGGAGACATTGTATTGCTGCTGCAGTATAGGAGATAGGGAAGGAACAATAAAAGACACTATGATATGGGTGCAGGGGCAGAGGTTCAGTTGGTCAATCCTTGTTTGTTAATGTTAATGTGCACTGGAAGGGGTTCTTCTCCCAGTATTGCATCAGGAGGGTTTTTCACATGTTTCTTGCCCACCAACCGGTGCGTGTTTGGAATGTCTCTTAAATCACTGCAGATAGCTGCAGTCTGGCCTGCAACAGTGCCTACTGCCAGGGAGTATGAAAAGCATTAAATTGCAACAGATTAGTATTAACTTCTCCAGAATGCACCCTGAGGATTGCCAGAGGTCGCTGGAAGCATTTCAAAGGAAGAACCTTTCTTTAGGGAAAATAATGACTTCAGAACAAAGTGTCTTTCGGTCATCTTTGTCAGCTCAAGGAAGGAATAAGAGGAAAAATCCTTCCCTGGACAGGAGGGAACAGGCAAAGGAGATGCTAAGCATGAATAAGTGTCATGTTTTACATGCCAGTAATCCAAGATGTAGCAAGAACTTCAGATTCCTAATATCTTGTTACAGCTGTGTAGTGCTTTTTTGTCTGTGCAAAATTAGCAAAAGGATTTTAATATTTATCATCTTTTGTGGCTGGCAGGTTGATCTCCAAACACTGAATTAGCTTTGGAGATAGATGATAGCTTAAGCCTATCACTTTAGGCTCCTCCACTGACTCTGAAAGCACTCATTACTTTTCTGCAATGCCCTGTCCATGAAGCAACCCACGTTGGGCTCTCACCTCTTCTTACTCCTCAGCAATGCTTCATACCTCCATTTCCTCTCTTGTGGCACACTTGGTCACACTAACTTTCAGTGCACCAGGACAGGATCCCTCTGGATGGAGAGTGGGAAACTTTGCCTTGGGAGCAAGCATAGCACTGACGTACAAAGCCCTAAGGAATGCAAGACTGAAAACCGAAGGCTGATTCCTTGGTGTCTTTATAGATGAGTCCCAAAATGCCGGTCTTAGATTCTCTCCTCATGTATGCTAGAGCTCCAGCATTACCAGGCCAAATGAAACATTCTGAAATGGTTAAATTATTCATTTTGATTCTGTCCAAAACTTCTTTGTATTTCCTTTGTGGAGAAGGATACTGGCTTTTCTTCCTGATTTTTTTTTTTTCTTTTCAACACTGCAGGTCTTTTTTCTATATCAGAATGCTTTGATTTTTTTTGTGTAAGACACATTGCTGTTCTTCATCTATGTCTATAAATAGTGTTTTAATAGCTTACATAGTTTTCCTTTAGGGGCCATTCCTTCTTTCATGTATTGTCTACTCACTTTGTTGCTAATGCTAAGGGTTGAAAAGACTTTGTTTTTCTTCTCTGAAATATCCAGTCTCTTGAAAATATTGAACTTCAAGAGATACCTTACTGGCACCCCAAGATCTTCACTGTCATAAGCAGAAAATAGAAAACAAAAGTATAATAAAACCTATCAATTGGTTGTCCTTAATGACTCACTTAAACAGCAGTCATGCTGGTTTTGCCCTAATTATTTTGTGTTAGCCATCTTTGGCCAAAGGAGCCAACTGTGAATTAAGTAAAACATCTTGCCATGCTGGCTGGGAAAAGCATTTGTTTAAGTTCTTGTGAGGAGTTAAAATGCTTTGAATGCTTTATTTTCATTCTTCCTTCTGCTTTTCAAAATGCAGTTTTCAAACCGTGCAGAGTCTGCCAATTACTTAGTAGTACAGCATTTCTGTTATCACTCACTCAATACTGCACCTAGATTAGAAATAAATTATCACTCCTACAAAGACAGGTCTGGCTTAGATTCACCATTTTGGGAATGTGTGACCAGAAGAGTACTTCAGATCAGATCTCGCCCATAGCATCAGTACTTTGCTACTTTTATTGGAAATAGCTCTGTGGATGCACTGCTGTTGTCTTATTTGCCATTTTTATGGTAGCATCACACTGGTGGGCCAAAGTCATAATGGCTGATAAATTTAGGTCTTCATATTTATTTATTGCTTCCAGCCATTTCCACGAGTGATCAATTTGAAGCAGACATTCTTCTGAGCCT
This sequence comes from Anarhynchus alexandrinus, assembly GCA_008711295.1. Taxonomy (NCBI): domain Eukaryota; kingdom Metazoa; phylum Chordata; class Aves; order Charadriiformes; family Charadriidae; genus Anarhynchus; species Anarhynchus alexandrinus. The sequence continues at coordinate 3,324,142 of VUYV01000091.1, read as the reverse complement.
TATACAATATTCCAGTTCCTCTCCTGGCTTACTGGTGATGCCACACATCTTTATGTCAGTGGGTATCCCATGCCTACTTTTTGGGCTAACGTCATTAATGACAGTATGGAGCAAAATTTCCCCCAAGATTAATTCTTTTAGTACTCTACTAATGGCTTTTTGTTTGTTCATTGTAGACTCCTTAATATGGTCTAATTTAGTTTGACTTTTGGATGTTTCAATTTCATTCTTGCCTTTTCTGACATCTTATTCAGAGCTTTCCTTGGTGATCTTTCTCATTTTCTATTCCATTTGCATTCCTTCACATTTGGAGTTCTGCATATTGCAACTACTAGACATTCAGGTATTAAGCTGGATATTCATCCACTCACTGGGTTTAAACTTTAGGGGTTGTTTTCTTCCTTTTCCTTAGATTTAAATTTGAGAACTTCTGCAGCTTTAACTTAAAAGGGATTCCAGATCTGATCTCCACTGAAATCCTTGAACCTTTAGCTATCACTTTCAGTTTCGTGACTTAAGAGCATGGTTCTGTGTGTGAAGGTAAACAGATGTTCTGCAAAACTAACCAGGTTGTAGTTGTTTGTTGACCTTCGCAGGAGACCTGGTACATTATCCTTACCCTGATCAAGCAAAGGACTAAAGCACGTAACATGCAAGTAGTCTATTGGGAACTTTGTGAGGTTACTAAAGCAATTGCTCACCCTTTTTCCAGTGTCAGAAACATTATTTTCTTCTTCCAATGAGGTGTGGTCTTTATATACAGATTTAAAGCAGTTTTATATATGATCTGCACATTTCTTGATGCCGGAAAGGCACTGTTGCAGAGTCTGTACATTTTTACTAAGGGGAGCATCTTAGTCAAGTGCTTACTGAAGAGCTCTCCTGTTTCTGCAATGTCTTTGGAAAGGGGAAGTCACCAGACTTCTCCATGAATTGCATGAAAATCCAAGGCAGAATCCAACGTACATCTCTGTCTAGATTTTCTTGTGATTGGAGTGAAATAACCTTTTAAATAAAATGTTTATAACAATGATGTGAACTCTTACAGTCTAGGCTGCTCAACACAGTTGAGTATAGGCTCAGTGAGTGTGCATGTATGGCTCAAGAAGTACGTACAAACTAATTTTTCTTTAACCAAAACTGTAAATATATTCATACGTTCCAGTGACGTAAAAGTGGCATAGCTACCTCAATGTGCAATGCAGGTTTCTATCACCTAGAGATCTATACAATATATCCTCACAGTAGCTTTATTGTTACTCACATTCAAAGCTTGACAATTCAGTCTTTGGTCTAAAGGCTCTGAAGGTCAGTCTTGTGTGAGAAAAGGCATCTGACAGAAACGCCTTGAAAAGCGTGTGTGCTTTTGGTCTGTTACCAAAGGAAATGCATCTCCCCTGAGACTAGCACTGCTGTTGGCAGTCTCAAGGGAAAGGGGAAGGTCTGATTTACAATAGCAGATTGTGGGGATTTAAAAATATTTATTTGCAGCCTTGCAGTGCCTCAACATGTCAAGTTAGTTCAAATCACGTTAAAGACTGTCATATAGTGTGTTATATGACAGCAACACAATAGGATTGATAGAATTCATCTTGACAGGACACAAATGGACAGGTCAAACAAGGATAGCTTTTTTCCCCATCACTTGCTGCTAAAGTTCAAGGGAAGGGAGCTGCTTTGATTAAAATCAAAGAAAAGAAACAAGCAGATTTGAAAGTCTGATGCATACTTTGGAGTATGAGAAAGATGTTTGTTTTTTTTAATAAGTAAACTAGTTTATTAAAAGAATTCTTAGCATAGTCTTGAAAGAATATAAGTGTATTTTATGTATGCTATCAATCTCATTTATGAAAATGAGTCCATTTCTGTGCTGAAGAAAGTGGCTTGAGGTTCGCCAACTTTCGCACTGAAATACCCTGGTCTCTGTAGCTTCAAGAAATAAATACTGTTTGGTCATCTAATTCCAATTAAAAGTTTGTGTGGTCTGTTAGCAAAGGAACATGCATCTCCCTGTACCTAGCGTGGTTGGTAGTCTCAAGGGAAAAGAGAAGGTCTTATTTACATGTTATTCCCCGAAGAAAGTCTCTCTGGGTAAGCGTTGCATCAGCTAGCAGAGCAGCGTACAGAAGCCTCTCCTGCTATGGCTTGTACTGACATCTAATTACTAATTAAACTGAAATGTCTGTAAATCCTCTATAAAATAATATTCAAGTAGACTTTATGAAAAAATAAAGCAAGTTAAATAACACACTGGAAATTCCTAGAGCCTTCTGTTGATTATGCATGAAGTTATTAGTTGTTTTTAATCCCAAGAACACTGCATCTTGTTGACTCATATTATTTAATAATGTGCTATACTTCTTTTAGGGTGCTTATAATTGTCTGAATAGTCTTTATGATTGCTTTTTATTACTTCATTTATGTGTAGAGCTGCATGCATTCTAGTTGTCCATCGTGAAACCTGAGCTAGGAATTGCTGAATAAAATACTTGTGCAAACATAGAATGAATATTTCAAATAAAACCAGATAATTAACTTTTCTGGTTTTACAATCCTTTTTATTTGTGGTCATTCAGAAGAGTGACATTTTTCTTTTTTCCAAGCAATACTTGTGAAAATCAGAAGTCTTGCCACTAGGTATAAATACATTTCAGTGAGCACATTAACATCAGGAATGTTACAGAGGCTTCTTGTAAGTAGTCATGGAGTATTTTAGCATCAGCTCCATTTTGAGCAGAAATTCAGTGGCAAAAAGGCTTATTCTCAGACATTTTAAGCTAAATGCACATCTTAGTGCTTTCTTGGATTGACGATGTCAAAAAATCAGGAAATGGGAACTTCGAGGAAGTATGACAGAAATGTAGAACATCCTACTGATATTTTGTTTGGTATTGTCTCTGACTGGCTGAGCAGAAAAGAAACCATACATTATTTTGTAACAGAAACAAAATAAATGATCAGTGAAAAAAGCCCATACATTTAACATCTTCTTATTTATAATCCAAATAAATACGTTCATAAAAACTTTCAAGAAGCTGTTCCAGAATTTTTCATATGAATTTTTGTTTTTCAATGATTTTTAGATGTTTATTATTTAGTTAGTCACTATTCTTCTGCCAGGAAAGTCACTCATACACCGAGTAGTAACACATGTAGCCACTAGCCATCATATTTGAGAAGTCGTGGCAGTCTGGCGAGGTTCCTGATGACTGGAAAAGGGGAAACATAACCCCCATTTTCAAAAAGGGAAATAAGGAAGACCCGGGGAACTACAGGCCAGTCAGTCTCACCTCTGTGCCTGGCAAGA
>VUYV01000091.1:3234494-3320820 GCA_008711295.1 Anarhynchus alexandrinus | reverse complement strand
CTAGTGGGAGGTGTCCCTGCCTATGGCAGGGGGGTTGGAACTCGATGATCTTCAAGGTCCTTTCCAACCTAAACCATTCTATGATTCTATGATTCTATGTGGCAGGCCAATTACACAACCCAAGCAACGGCAAAGCAGTGAGTTTACAAATAAACATGAGATAAATGTTGCATGAAAACTCAGAAGTTAATTTCCAGAAGTAAAATAAATACTGGCTTATTAGTGGTGACATCCACATTTTTTTTTCTTCATGTGCTCTTTTTTTTTAGTGAATCGCGTGATTTTTCCCATTTCCTAGGCATTCTTTAAGTCTGCCAGTTAGATTTGGTACATGTTAACTGTGTTCTTTTTGCAGGAAACTGATCTACNCCCCCCCCCCCCCCCCCCCCTTCTTTTCCTCTTCTATTTACTCCATCAGGGCTTTCTGAAGGGGGTGAAGACCTGGCTATTTGGCCAACCTCAGTTAGGCTATGAGGCAAAATCCACCAAAATCAGTGAGAGGCTTCACACTGGATTTGGTAGGTACTGTATCATGCCTCTCATCCTGTGAAGAACATCACAACAAAAGCAAATAAATTTATATTGAGAACAAAAGGTGTATCTCACATCTGCTGATATATTTTCAGTTAAGAATAATTCATCACAAAAGCTACACTTTAATTGCAGAGCAGTAAAGTGTGATTATATTATTATTCTATCCAGCTAAAAGGGATGTTTACATCTGTTTTTTCCGTAGTAGAGTTTTGTGAGATAAGTGGATTGTATGAAAATAGAAGAAAATTTAAAAAAAAAAGAAAAAACAATGTGAGAAAATAAAAAAGATACTTTACTTCAGCTGCTTGTATTGTTTTATGGATAAGGCTAATATCTTGAAATGAACTCATTTTATTGAGCGCTGAGTGTTTGTAAAGACTTTAGAGGGAAAGTCCGCTTTAATGGATATATCATAAGCATGAAAGTTGCTGTGCATGAGGCTACCAAGAGATAATTTGGAAAAGCGTAGCTTGAGCTTTTCCAGTCAGAGCCCTGTCTGAAGTTATTTGATTGCCTCTGAGAAATAAATGGGGCTCTGGGCACTAATGGGTTTGGTCCTGAAGAGTAATGCGTGTTCAGCGGTTGAGAAATTAAGGCACTGCCTAGAAAATTTATCTCGCTTACTGCCAGGCTTTCAAATACACAGAGGATTTTGGGAACAACCTGACAGAAACTCCTGAGTGACAAGTCAGAGGATGATTAAGGGATGAATTAAGACACACAAGGCCAAACTGTGCTCCTGATTACTCCTATGGGGCCATGCAAAGACATCTCTGTGTAGGGTTTTGTGGACAGAATCAAATTTGCTCCGCCTGTGTTGCCAGATGCATTCAAGCTGATTCTGCACTAAAAGCTGTGAGACTGTTGGTTTAAGATGAGGTCTTAAGCCTGAGGTGAGTCTATTAATATTTGAGGTTTCAGAAGTTTGTGGTCGTTTTTTGTTGTTGTTGCTGTTTGAATTCCCTACATCGGCTTAAGGTTAAAGTATTAAAAATAAAGCCTTCTGTCTCCCAGTGTTATGTCCCTGTCTAATTGCTGGCTACCACCTGGAAAGGCAAAACAGAATGAAAAGGGAAAAAACTGAGACCCAAAGTTCCTACATTTCAGACTAGTCTATGGCTAGCAGAAATAGGCATGCTTGCTCTTAAAAAGAAAAAAAGAAAAAAAAATACACATATGTATGTTTTGTTGACCTTTGTTTCTAACTCTTAATGACAGGCCCTACCATAATATTATAAACAATGTACAAAGGAAGAAATGTTCATATTTACTCTGAAGTTATGCTTAGAAATATATTCCTGGAATAGTTACAAAATGTCTGTGGGCAAAATACAACAATCAGTGGATTATCCCTAGCTTGTTTTTCATGTCGGTTTTACTCAAATTGCTGCAAATTCTGAATTACTTATTCCAGATTTACAGGGGTATGTAAAATAAAGGAAAATGAAGTAGTAAAAGTTTGCTATTAGTGCAATCTGTCACCCTTCCGTGTTGGTCATTTTATTTCACCAGAAGTTCTGAGAGAAGTGTATGGCCCTGACAGATACTGTCCCTTGGCAATTTCTTTAACTGAGGTAGATGATGATAGGTTTATTAAGACTGAAATGGAAGAATATCCCTCAAGAGCTGAACGCTGACATTTCTTAAGTGGTTATTTTAAAACTAAATGTTAGCCTTTACATGTTGTGAAGTTTCTATGAACTTTAAGCAGTGCAATTTCAAAACTAAAACTCCATATCTTAAAGTAAGGGCTGGGATGAGCAGTAACCTGGCTTTGAAGAAAGAGTTTCCAGAATATTGGCAATGAGGGAAATACAATTCTCAGTCCCAGGATGTAGTTTAGGGCCTTCCAGTCCTTCATGTCTTTAGGTAAGAAGAAATAACACAAATAGCTTTGTGTATTCACCTCTCAGTTTCCAGGTAAGAGAGGTTGGATTATTGTTCTTTGAAGATGTGGAGAGACATGAAAGTGGAAAATGGGAGAGAAGTGAAGGGGAAAGGCAGGAGAAATGTGGTTTTAGTGTTCAAGGTGACTGGGACTCGAAAGAGGTGATTTTTAATGCCAGGCTCTGACAGTGGCTTTCAGCAGCCACCGTTTCCCTTCAGCTTCTCTGCTTCCTCGGTGCTGTCTGCTCTGTAAGGAGAGAACTCCTCTGAGACTCAGCTCTTTTGAGATCAATTACCGAATGTATGGGAAAGAGGGAGAACTAGTGACAGGGACGGGACAGATTAAGAAGGGTGAGAAGAGTGAGCAGAGAAAAATAAGACTCAGTTGTGAAAGTGCTAATACGAACTGGGAAGTTGAGTGGCCATGACAAAAATTTTGGAAAGGCGTGAGTGTTGACGGAGGGTGAAGGTGAAAATCCAAGCAATTAGCACAAGAACTGAGAAAAAGTGAGGAAAAAGTGGGGGAAGGAGAGACTGCTCAGAAGGAGTATTACCAGTTTTTGAAAAATGAGGGTAATGAACAGAAAAAGAAAGAGGAAAAAGGGGAAAATCAGCAAAGAAAATTGAGTGAAAGTAATGAAAAAAATCACACAAATCCCAAATTTTGTTAAATGTTTTTATTTAAAACTGACTTTTGAACAGTAAAAATAGCAACATGTGGTGTTCTTGATTTGGTGTGTGTAAGCCCTTCAAGGTCATTATAGTGAAGGATTTAAAGAAGACAAACTGGCCGGTATGGGAAGGATTCATAATCGATCTATCATTATACAAATATGGGAAGTGGAAATAACTTTCCTGTTTTTCTAACATACTTATGTTTTTGTGTAGGTATCCTGACTTTTGGTAACTGTAAAATGTAAATAACAATAGCCAATTTTTGCCTTTGAGCACATTATCTTCCACCTGATTAGTGTCTTAGTTGTCCTCTTTGAAACGTGTAATTTGAGAAAATTAAGCTCCAATAGGATACTGTCACTGACATGAATGGGAAACATTCTATGTTGCAATGAAAGCTTCAGTGTTTCTGGGGAAACGTGTCATGACAAGTGAAAAACTATGCAAAATGTTAATGCCGAGTCTGGCCATACCACCTAATGGTATGATGGAAACTGACTTCGGTATGTTTGAAAATAGTGTTATAGAGATGACCTAACTGGGACCAGGGGCTGCTTAGTCTTGAAATCCTTTCCTGCCTTCAAGCTATCTCCAGTATAAATTCCTGTCTTATGTGTATCATGGCTCATTGCGTAACTAATAAGTGAATAATTAGACAAAATATAAATTGGGTCATTTCTGTGATATTCTTTTGACTGAAGGATCCTCTCATTTCTTGGTTTCACAGTGAAGATGACATTTGTCTTTAGGAGTTCTTCTCTGTCCTTTTTTTGCCAGTATAAAGCTGTTCTCAGACCAGACCAGAAGTCACTTTTTACTTTTTCAAGGTTTGTCTGCTTCTTCACAAGTGCCTATTAATGTGATAACTTTTTGGGTGCCTGTCCAAGTACTTTTCTGTTCATGCAATCTGTTGCTTGCTATGGATTTCCATCTTAGCCCCATCATGTAGCTGCTTGGAGTACAGCCAGTTCTGCCTGTCAGTGGACAAGGTATTTCTAGAAGTATCAGCTTCAAAGCTCTTGTATGAGATAACACCTCTTACAGAAAGAACAACTGACAGTAAAATAAAATACGTATGAAGAGTGCAAAAGCTTTTCTGTCTGAGCTGACAAACATTTACACTGCACTGTCATGTCTTTTTTAAAAATCATGTTGGTTCTAAATTTTGGTCAACATTTCTGTGTGATGACATTACAGGCATGTTGATAGTGGGTCTGAATGTCTGGTAAATTTAAGCAAACAAATTTCCACAGCTATGCTTAAATTGTGGCTTGATCAACAGATCTTACAGCTGCATCTCAGTGCTGCTTTTAGGACAATTTTTATCATCTTTGGTTATACAGTGGATGTGGAAGTCCATATTGTGCATGACTAGTGACTGAGTAACATCTGTGCTTGCAAAGTATAAAGTATTATAACTGAGATATGCTATATGAAAGGAAAGAGAAATCTGGGCCAAAATCAGAATAGTGAGTGAGAAATGCAGTTATTCAGCTCGTGTCCCCCCAAAAAAAATACTTTGGACAAAGGGCCTTATTTTAATTTCCACTGATTTTTTTTTAAATCTCACACATTAATGAAATGTTAACAATGTTATAGTACTAAGATACAAACCTTCCAACAGTAGATTTACTACTCCTGCTGACTTCTTCAGTTAATTCATTTGAATAGCATATGCAGCTAATTGCTTCAATATCAGATTTAATATGGAACGAATGATACATGCATGAATGCAAGTCTCTGCATTAGATCTCCTTGTCCTTGTCGGTTAAGTATGGTAGTACAATTAATACTAAGAAATCCATTTGTCTGGAACTGCATAGAGTTGGCTTTTAGTAAAGTTTTCCAGACTACTTTAAAGAAGGTAACATGTTCATTGAAAATAATGGATTTAGTTCTAAATTTTCTTAAGCTTCTCTCCAGGCAACTGCCTGACAGTTTAATAATGATGGGATATTATTTCATGTTCTGCATTAATATTTTTAGCACCAACATTTCTAATGATTGTCTTTTGTAATCACCCTGTGAAGAGTTTTCCTGAAATATCTAATAGGTAAAGTTGTTTGGGTTTTGGTTTTTTTTTTTATTGCTTTCATTTATGATGGATTTTCCTTCTTTTGCAGTCCAGAATAATTTACACAAATTAAAAAGTTATTTTTAACTTTTAAAACAGCAGGTGCATTTCTGGAATACTATTGTGTGCTAGCCAAACCATCTTTACTTACTCAACAACCACAAGGCAAAGAGGTTTATTTTGCTCTACCCTATTAATATTCTGCTTGAAGGGACAATGGAGAATTTATTTTCACCTTACAGATCGGTTCATTTTATTCTTTTGAACTTGAACGGGACCATCCTCAGATCTGAATATTTTCTCTGTTTCTTCAGGGATTACTTCTTACATGAATCTTCGGCAAAAGCAGGTGACAAATATTTTTCTGCTGCTTCCAGAACCAAGGCTACTTGCAGGTATTCCCTAGGCTTGCTTCACTTTTGGACCTGGTACAGCTGATGAACTGTTAGGATCTGGAAAAATGCATTAGGGTCAGACAAGAGGGGATTCACACAAGGAGCCTGGACAAAAAGTTGGATCTCTGTATTATAGATCCAATCCTCCCTGGAAGAGAGAAAACTCTCCCTGGTCAGTACAACAATCTGGAAAGACTATGAAGTCAATTTTCAGTGTGTGGCATGAAGTTTTAAGTTGTGCAAATCTAATTAGTATTAATGGAAGAAGTATATGTCAATCTATGTGGACTTTCCTAAAGCCTTGTCCTCAGCTCTCTGTGATTATCATGGAGAGACAGAGGTGAGAAAACGTGTGTATGCTTTGTGGTGTTGAGTAATATCGTGGTGTAACCCCAGCTGGCAACTAAGCACCACACAGCCGCTCGCTCACTCTTTCCTCCCCTGGTGGGATGGGGGAGAGAATCAGAAGAGTAACAATGAGAAAACTTGTGGGTTGAGACAAAGAGAGTGACGTGTCCCCTTACCAGTAACTGCGTTTGGTTCTTTCAACCATGCTCAGAAGAGGAGTGCTCATAAGTGACACTAAAGACCAGTTTAGGTATGAAAATATGTTCAGATCTGTAACTCCATTGATAAGTCATTACAGTACTTCAGAGTTTTGGAGAGAAGAGATGACAGTAGAACGCCCACTTGAAAAGCCAAATTAAGAAGTTGTTCCAAGTATTAGCCAGATGTGAAGATTTCTGATGTAATCAATAACGTGTCTTTCAAGGCCAGAAACTTCGGGTTGCTTTTCTAGACATAATGACTTCTAAAATAAACTTGCATATCTATGAAAACTCGCATTTCAAATAATGCTCATTTTCACTCCTTTTTTTTTTCTCTAGGAGAATTGGATTCTGATTATTTCATATTTATTCATCCTTCATGTGACCTAGACATGGTTCTTCTTCAGGTATGCTTTTATGGAAAAAATAAAGATGTGGAAGAAGGAAGCATGCCTATTGTAGCTTCACCAGGTTTTACTGGTGCAAAAGTAAAAAAAGCTAAAAGTAAACCGTGCACCTATAGCCCTTTTGTACTGTGTTACTTGTATAGGTTTCCCTTCTGAGAAGCCCCTGTCTCATCCAGCATACTCAGATTGTGCCTAAATTTTTGCAATTCTGGTTCTATGAATTCTGTTGCCTTTCTTTTTTCTTTTCTTTATTTTTTTTTTTTTTTNAGCTGGGGAAGGACTTTTTACTAGGGCATGTAGTGATAGGATGAGGGGGAATGGTTTTAAACTGGAAGAGGGCAGGTTTACATTGAACATTAGGAAGACGTTTTTCACTTTGAGGGTGGTGAGGCACTGGCACAGGTTGCCCAGAGAGGTTGTTGAGGCTCCATCCCTGGAGGTGTTCAAGGCCAGGCTGGACGTGGCCTTGGGCAACCTGGTCTAGTGGGAGGTGTCCCTGCCTATGGCAGGGGGGTTGGAACTCTATGATCTTCAAGGTCCCTTCCAACCTAAACCATTCTATGATTCTATGATTCTGTGAGTTCAGAAAGCTCCCACAGGTCCTGTGTCATATTGTTTGGCCCCATGTGGGTATCTAGTATAACCCAGGGTATCTCAAATGTGAGAGACCTATGCTTTGGCACCTAAACCTGTGGCCACAGTGCCCTGCTTCTGAGATTTCCATGTTTCGCTTTTCCCAGCGGTAGCAGGTAACTGCAGTCCCGTAGGCTGCTTCCCACAACAGGAGAAATCAGTGATGCTGAGATTTGTTATGTTTTGAATTTAGCAAGTTTTATGTATTGAAATAGCAAAGTTTATGTATAGCTGGTTATTGGGTCACATTCCAAGTACCTCTGCCATAAGAACTGATTTAAATTAGACACAAGACAAAGAGGACATTTTCCTGCTTCTGGCATAATGCTGTTTGTAAGGATGACAAAGTGCTATGTAGCTTAACCCTGTAAATACCTCTTAGCAATATGGATCATCTTCCCATCTGAGAAAAGAAAATCTCCATATAGTATCTTTTGGTGGTGCTTGTCATACTAAAAAATCTTCATCTCATCTTCTGAACTGTTTTCCAGCCTTCTTCAATCTGTTTTCATTAGTCAGGCATCTTATACCACATCACGCTGGACCTTCCTAGTTTATGAAGGTCTAAAGATTGTTTCTTTTTTGCAGTATTTCTCTTAATCTCTCACATTTTCATGTTGCTTCTTACTCACATAATGTTTTTTCTTATACAGGCTAACCTTCATCTAAACTCATCTTTAAATCTTTTATGCATAATACTACAAAAAATTATCTTGTATATAAATTATTAACATTAAAATACTATATTAGCTGAAAAAGACTGTAATTGTGCTGCTGTGCTTTCAATCTCTCCTGTGTAAGTCATTGCATTTCCTCAGTATGATCATTGCAAGCAATGGAAAGCAAGTGAAAATGGGCAAAACCTGAAAACTGACTAACTAAAATTAAACCTCTAAATCTATATCTAAACATCTTTAAAGCTGAAGGGAGCCATGCTTGAAGTCACTGGAGCACAAACTATCTCAAAATCAGACTCGTTTGATTTAATGCTCTCTTATTGTGAAGAAGTGAGGGTTTTAGGATCCCAATTTTTATCTTTCTAAAATGGTGAACTGTGCTGCTTCTAGAAGATGTAGCTGTGTGGTATTAAGCAGACTTATCAAAAGAAAGTTATTGAGCAGTATTTTCAAAACTTCATCACTTCAGCAATCTTCACTGATACTAAACAAACAAGTATTTTGTTATTACTCATGCAGTAAATAATAATTAAACACTTCTGCCTTGCTATGTTTTTCAGGTATGGAGGTGCCTGCCTCAGGGAGCAGCACGTTCACTTTGATACCTCAGGCACGTGAGATTCAGTCTTCTGACAACCACAAGCTGTAATAACAGCCCAAGTTTAGGCTACCCACAGATGCCCATCTGCCTTTGCAGCAAGTGCCACTGGGATCTCTCTAGTGAGAAACCAGGTGGGTTTTTTTGTTGTCTGGCACTGGCCACCAGATGAGAAAACAGCTGGACCATTCCTTTGCTGCTAGTGTATGCCTGGGTCTGTGGAAAGGCTGTATAGGCACCCACTTCTGCTTGCTTTCCATGGCTTCCAACTTGCCCTTGATACTTTCATCTCATTCATCCATGATCACGGACTTACGTGAAATCAGTGTAGGTGGCTAATGAGTTTAAACTTGACTCTTCGCTCAGGTCAGTATTTGATAGGCAGCGATATGTCGCCTTATGTTCATATTTTCAATGCCTGTGTCATGTGATGATTTATCATTAAATTATGTATGGTTTACTTATCAGTCTTAAAGTGAAGGAAAAATAATGTGGAAATGAACTTTGCAGCTGATTTTCAAAAGTCTCTCGTGCTTGTAAGTTCATCAAAAAAGATTATCTGAACCTGTGTAGTTGTTCTCTTTTGTGGAGAAGTTGCTGCTTGGGAAAGTTAGATTTCTTTTTTTCTATTTTTTGATAAAATTTAAGCTGAAAATAAGATGATGTGGTATGAAAGAAGTGCTGTGCTTTAAGGAGCATTTTATTCCCACACTGTATACAGTAATGGAGCTGCAAGAAGTTTGTGAAAACATGAAGTAAATGAATATTAAGTGCAAAAACTCAAGGGCAGAAAATACTTTCCTTTTTTTTAAAAAGAACTTAGCAGGGACAGAATAAGCTGTCTTCTTGAAGGCAGCTTGTCTCATTATTCTGTGTCTAGGTGAAGATGTCTCAGACTAGACTTTACATGAGCAGTTGCAGAAACAATTAATAGACCCATGTGAGTTAGAATTGGAACACTTGCACTATTCTGACAGCTTTTAAAATGTGATTTGAATAAACTTTCTTGCATTAATTTAACTGTAAATCAAATGTTACTCTTCACAGTTCTAGTTCTTATACAACCTCCTGGGATGGGATTTGGACTATTATAATCCTATGCTGCAAAGAGTTTAAGTAAGGGTAAATGTTCTGGTCATTTCTGGAGCTCTCACTACTGTAGTATCTAAATGCTCAAAATATGTTTAAAAGGAATTAATGTACTCCAGTTGCAATCTGATCAAAGCTACCAATAGAGTATCAGAAGTGTTCTCTGTTTTTTACCCTACAACTTTCTCTGTTTTTAAGGAGTTTGGGCCTTTCTGAGTAGATCAGATAAGAATTTTTCATCTAGGTTGCTTTAAAGAAAAATGTGCATTATTACACAGATTCAGTGACCACAGAATCACAGGTTGGAAGGGACCCTAGAGGTGGTTTAGTCCACCCCACATTCTCAAAGCACAGTCAACCAAGCCAGGTTGCTCAGGACTATGTCCAGTTGAGTTTTGAGTATCTCCAAGGGTGGATACTCCACAATCTCTTTGGGCAACCTGTTCCAATGTTAATCATGCTTACAGTAGAATAAAATTTTTCTTATGTTTAAATGGAATTTCTTGGGTTTTTTGACTTATGCTCAGTGGCTCTTCTCTTGTCAAGGGCACCACAGAGAAGATTCTTGCTTCATCTTCTTTACTATCTACAATCAATATTTATACACATTGATAAGATGCCCCACGAACCTTCTCCTCTCCAGGCTAAACAATCCCAGCTCCCTCACCCTCTCCCCATATATCAGATGCTCTGATACCTTAATTATTTTTGTGGCACTTCACTGGATTCAGTCCAGTTTGTCCAACTCTTTCTTGTGCTTGGGAGCCCAGACCTGGACAGAGCAGCCTCACCGGTGCTGAGTAAAGGGAAGGATTGCCTCCCTTGACCCTCTGGGGACACTTTCTAATGCAGCCCAGGATGCTGTTGGCCGTCTTTTCTGCAAGGGCACATTGCTGGTTCATGTTCAATTTGCCATCCACCAGGACCCCCAGGTCCTTTTCTGCAAAGCTGTTTTCCGTTCCAGTTTCTTGGCCCCCAGCCTGTCCTGGTGCCTGAAGTTACTTCTCCCCAGGTGCATAACTTTGTATTTCCCCTTATTAACGTTAAAAAGGTTCCTCTGTCTTTTCGTTCCTCCAGCATGTCCAGAACACCAATCTGGTCTATCAGCCAGTTCTCCCAGTTTTGAGTCATCTGCAAACTTACTGAGAGAAGATGCACACTGTCCCATTGTCTAAGTCATTGCAGAAGATATTCAACAGTATTAGTCCCAGTATCAACTGCTGGGGTACACCACTGTTAACTGGCCTGCAGCTGGACTTTGTGATGCTGATTACAACCCTCTAAGCCCAGCAGTTCAACCACTTCTCAGCACACCTCACTGGCCACTTACCTCGCCTGTGCTTCATCAGTTTGCCTATGAGGATGTTATGGGAGAAATGGTCAAAAGCATTACTAAAGTTGAGATAAACAACATCTCCTGCACTTCCCTCATCCACCAAGCCAGTCCTCCCATCATAGAAGGATATCGGGTTGCTTGAGGATGATTTCTTCTTCATAAAGCTTTGCTGACTGCTTCCAAGTACCTTCTTATCCTTCATATGTTAAGCAATGGCTTCCAGGATTATTTGCTCCAACACCTTCCCAGGGATCAAGGTGAAGCTGGCTAACCTGTAGGTCCTCAGATCCTCATTCATGCACTTCCTGAAGATATGTGATATTTGCTCTCTTCCAGTCTTCAGGAACCTGTCCCAGTTTCCACCACCTTTGAAAGATAATGAAGAGTTCCCTCACAGTGATATTGACCAGTTCCTCAAGACTTGTGGGTACTGCTCATCAGGTCCTGTAGACTTGTGTATGTCCAATTTGATTAAGTTTTCCCTAACATGCTCCTCCTACATAGTGGGGAAGTTTTCATTGCTGCACACTTTTCCACTGGTCTCAGAGAACTTGGGATTCCCAAAGACAAATCTTACCAGTAAAGACCAAGGCAAAGCGAGCATTGAGCAGCTCGACCTTTTCCATGTCTTTTTGCAGCAGCACTCCTGCCCCATTCAGTGGGATCAGGTTTTCCTCTGTCATTCTTTTGGTGCTGATGTATATTTGTAGTATTAAAAATAGTATTTCTGAATTTGATATGGAGGTCTTACCAGTCAGTTTTCCTACTTGTTGTGCTTCTGTTGTATCTCATGTTTGTTTCTGCTGGTGCTACACTAGCAGCTTAATTCAACCAGGGGCATATTGCATGTTACAAGGTGGGGTTTTTTTCCTGACTTTTTGGTAACTTAAAAGGCCTTCTGTAAACTCTTCCACTTCCTTCTAGCAGTGCAGAACTGAAAGTGTAAGTCTGAAAGATTATGCAAATCTTACTGAAGAGAGAAGACTTTTGTCAGTACTGTCTGTGAGATACTAAAGTATGAGATCTTTTGTTAAAAAAAGTTTACCAAACAGTTACTGTTGTCCCATAATCAATTTTAAATGAGTAAGACTGCAAGCAATCTTAGCATTAGCACCTGAGATTTGTGCATGTACTCTGTTGGTCATAGAATAACCGAATGGTTGGGTTGGAAGGGACCTTAAAGATCATCTTGTTCCAATCCCCCTGCCATGGGCAGGGACACCTCCCACTGGACCAGGTTACTCAAAGCCCCATCCAGCCTGGCCTTGAACACCTCCAGGGATGGGGCATCCACAGCTTATCTGGGCAACCTGTTCCAGTGTCTCACCAGCCTCACAGTAAAGAATGTCTTCCTAATATCTAATCTAAATCTTCCCTTTTTCATTTTAAAACTGTTACCCCTTGTCCTGTTGCTACACTCCCTGATCTTTCCTGTAGGATCCCTTTAGGTACTGGAAGGCTGCTATAAGGTCTCCCTGGAAACTTCTCTTCTCCAGGCTTGGGGGCTTGTTTTCTTCTATTTAACTGATGTTCTTTACTCCAATTCTCTTTTCTTCATGCAATTCTGCATGTGTTTTCACTGCCAGACAGCACCCTATGCCTATGGAACCAGCTGGAAGCAGCACACTTGCAGATCTGCAAGACTTAGTGTTGCTTAACTTAGCAAGTTAGAACTCTGCCATACAATTTGTTTTGGCTCTAGGTGCCTTCACTAAATGGAATGAGAACCTTTAATTTAGCACTGGAGGGAGCATTTGTCCCCGCCTTGTGTTTCCTGCCACAGTGCAGTGGATGGAGTACATGTAGGGAAGATACACCACATTGACTAGAATGTATAGAGCCAAAGTTGTGTGGCTTGCATCTCATCCCCGTACAGTGTGAAAACAAAAGCCCTTCCCTGTCCCTAGTCAACTTCATTCACACTTCGAGGAAAACAAGAATGGAAACACTAATACTAAGCTGTTTTCCTAGAATGACATGGCATTTAGACAATCCTTCTCTAGTGGTATAATTCTCCTGACTTTTTTATTGTTTGAAGGGTAGGAAGCATGAAGGAAATAACTCTAAAAGAAAACCATGCTGTTAGAGGAAAAGGTAACCTGCCAAAATAGGTTCTCTGATGCTACTTTAGCTAAATACCAGGCACCGATCATAGTTAAAAGTGTTGTATGACGTGGACCAAGTCGAATCCCCCTACCTACCCTGGCCCCCATTATACTAGTCGTTCATCAAGGTTTAGATCCTGCAAATACCTATGACCTATGTGTATCTGGAGACTTGCTTTCTAAGCAAATGCACTACTGTTGCACGTGGTGATCTATGCCTGTAAGTCTTTTCACTGTGGAAGAAATAAATTAAACCTTGTCATTCTTAAAATCAATACCAAAAGTGTCACTGGACTGAGTGTAGCTGAGATTTTCTATTTTCTCTCTCCTCTACGGGACCAGCTATTTTCAGTATCTGCTAGAAGCACTGTGGCTTCCTTTCACTTCTCTGAAGGTCCATTTACATAATGCTGGGCAATTTTTATTGCTGCTAACTGTTATTATTGCTAATCTTTCAGGTCCCTATTATTTTTTCCTGAGTCACTACGACCCCAGAGTTGTGCCGCTGGAATTTCTAGTCTGTAGACAGGAAACTGGGAGGAAATTTTTGTCCTTTTCCAGAATATGCCCAGATGGGAGCTTGGTAACTAGAGAGCTCATTCAGCTCAATGCCAAAGCTGCTTATCTCCACAGTCAGGGGGCTGTGGAAATGTAAGGCATCAGGAAATAACTTGTCTTATTTATATCAGAGCTTTTTATGGAGTAAGCGTTGTACTGTAGAGCATTCAGATACTGTAGAGTCAGCGTTCCAACATAAGACATTCCTAGCAAAAGATTTTCAGTTGATTCTACCACCTGATTGCATTGAGATAGAATTATTACAGTAGTGTATTTCACGAACTGTGCAGTTCATGAGCAATGAAATTTTAATCCAGCTGCACAGAGAACTGCGAGAATGTCATCTTAACTTGATATCCCTGCCACCTTAAATCCTGGCATATGCCTATAGAGAGAGACAAATTAGATTTAGTAGTAGCTGGCAGGGAAAGATGTGAGAGAAAGAAGAACAAAGTAAGCTAATAGGGAAGTTTAGGGATTAAGCTAAACCTTTCCAATGTTTTCATCCATTACTCAGTGAAAGAGAAAATGGTATATTGTGCACACAGCTTGAATACACTAATCAACAGTTTCCTGAGTGAGAATTGCAGTAATGAAAATATATTTCAAGTGACACATGATCTGGAAACATCACTGTCTGTGTCTAGGCCAGACAAATTCATTCTCAACTTAAGGAATGGGAACAAGCATCAGCTGTATCTCCAGCCATGCATAAATAGCTAAATAAATAAAATGGCTGGCTAAGGGTTTCCAACGTGTCAGTGAACATCATCTGCTTTGATTCAAAGTGGTAGCTGTCAAGTCATCGTGTTCTCCAGATGACTTACTGAGTACCAGCAGGTGCCCAAAGCACATCCTCAGTGCTCATAGTTGCACTGTCATGGGCAGAATGACCGTTCTTAACATAGAGAGCACCACATCAGTTTTGAAGATGGATCTGTAAACCTACCCAGAATAGACATCTGTTTGGGTGCCTTCCACCTCCAAAGGAAAGTAGACATAGAAAAAAAAGCTTTTAAAACTGTTATATGGCTCTTTCTTGAACATATGCAATTATAATCAATAATTGTGAATTTCTTCCCAGCTCTTCTCTTCCCTCCTCCACACACCCACCCTTCTACCTCCTTTATTGTGCCAACAGAGAGTTCAGCTGAGGACTGTCTGACTTTACAAATATGTACATGAGTGGAAGAGCTGTAAACTGTGTATGCACTGACGAACTGTGGGCACGCCACTGCTGACCCAGCTGTAGAACCAATTGCTTGCTATAGGTGGGGAGAGGCAAAGGGGAAAGCCCAGGGTTAGCCTCTTAATTAATACATTGCTGCTTATTCATGTGGCCCAATTTATGTATTTCATTGCTACTGATGTATTTGCTGTTTCAGATCTATCAGATATTTCTTTCTGCTCTCACTCATCTATTTGCCCCCTCAATTGAGGTACTGAGGTTGTTTTGTTGTTTTTTTTTTTTCTTGTGAACACTGAATTTTAAGGAGTGGTTAATACTGTTTGTCCAAGCTATTTTACATGCCTGTCTTGAACCTAGAAATGTTGGCAGAGGCAAGTTTTTTGATTGTGTTGTAGATATTTACATGAAAAATACAAGCTTAGGTGTATAAGTAGGTCAGCTTGTGGTTACATTGCTGCTTATTGACTACTCCTGATGGACTGCACCATGCAAATCTGGCCTCTTCCTTATCTCCATATCTGCAGAAGATGGCCTTTGAAAGTGCCAATTTGAAGTCCTGTGTTCCTTTCACTTCTAGATAAAAATGCTGCTACTTTTAACGATTGTGGGGAGTTTGTGAGATAATGGAGGTAGACATACTGAAGGGGTGGGGTTGCTGAGGGTCCTAAGCATCGGTGTTTCATTTGGATGTTTTATGGGGAACCAAGCATTTATGTTCCAGTCTCATATGCCCCTGTAAGTTTTATGTATGCAAGAATTCTCCTGTGTTTACAGGATTATGTGCATTTGTGTGTGTGTATAAACTAGTATAAACTAGATCCTAGTCGTTGCATACTTGAGCTGCTACTTAACTGCTTAGAATGGACCACTGGATTAAGTCATCCTAAAGTATGGGGCAGTGGTCCTGTTGTTGGAAGCGTTCTTGAAGGCTGTGCTATATCTTTGCTCTGTATATGCAATAAACTAAGAAGAAGAAATCACCTGTAATTGCCAATGGAGAATAATGGATAAGAACTAAACACTGCTCTTCTGAATGATTTCTGGGAGCTTGTAACTGCCAACATAGTGAGCATAACAGGAGGGCTCAAAAACTGTTTAAATGATTGCATGATACAACTTCTGTTCTTGACAGGATCCTTTAATATTTTGGGGAATTCACACATATGCCTTTGCAATGTATAGACCCACCTTCTTTGCTCCTGAAGAGCAAAGAAGAGTTTCTTTCTTTCCTTCAATAGCCTGTGTAGTTGCAGACTAGGAAATCTGTGTCACGGAAAAAGGAAAGATCATGTTTCTTTGGGGTATTCCCTCTCCAGTTCTCATAATCAACAAAACAAGGACTCTCAAACTGTGGGGTGTGTTCAGAGCATCTTATTTAAAATCGCTGATTACCTTCTCTTCTGGGGATATGTCTAATTCCTTTTTTAACTCACTTCTGTGATTGACCTCCACGTTCCATAGCAATGAGCATTGCAGTTACCTGTCCTTTCCATGGAAAAGAAATTCTGTTTATTTGTTTTAAACTTGCTACATGATGATTTCATTGATCATTCACAAGTGCTTGTCTCATAAGAAACAGTGAAAATCATTCCCAGCTTAGTTTCTCCACGTCTTTCAACACTTTATCGACTTGTAGCATATTCCTCTTTGTATTTTTTCAGGACTAAACTATATAGTTTTCCACACATTGGATTGCTCTCATGTTTTTTTTTCTGTTTATCGTACCTCTTCTAGTTCTTTTGCATAGTTTTTCATATGGAATGATCAGAATTAGGCACATCATGGCTTAAGCAGTAGTAACATGTCACTGATGATTGCTATTCCTTTTAAAGCAATTGCAAATATTTGATTTGCTCTTCTTTTGGTGGAGCTTTGAATTTTCAAAGGGCTCAGGGTGCCAGGATGTCTTTCTGAATTGGTATCAGCAGAGTCCATCACTGTAGATGCAGTGGTAATGTGATTTTTCCTTGTGTGTTACTCTGCGCTTTTCTATGCTGAATTTCATCTTCTCCTGCTTTTATGACTATATGATATCTCAGCCCCATCAGTACTGCAAGAGTCTTTGCAACTGTTTGCATTCAGCTTGTATTTTGATTATCCTGAATAATTTGTATCTTCACTTTGTAAGTCAGCCCTATTACCAGATCATTTATAAAGATGTAGAAGTGAGCAGGTTCATATGTGATCCTCCTGGCAACTGCCCTTCTTCCCCCACAGAGTGAAGTAGTCATATAATTCTACCCTACAATTCCTTTCTTTTGATAAATTAAATTGTAAGAGGCCTTTTCTTTATCCCCAGGCAGCTGACATTTTTAGAAAACATTAGAGATGGGAATTTAAAATCTTTTTGAAAATTGAAGTACACCGTATTGGTCGATTATTTATAAAAGGTGCTTACGGAAGATCTCTCAACACCCTGCTTCAAAGAGGTACCTAGAATATGCTTGGTGAAACCAATACTGGGCACCTGGATGTATATCCTAAGGAATTTGGAAAAAATGGTTCTGCAGAAGAATCTCAATTGTAAAATAATGCTAAGGATTGAGTCATCAGTCCCTAACCCTGCCCCTTACAAATTTAGGTGTATACCTAAATAGGTTTACCTATGGGCATAACTGAGATTTTAATTTAAAGAATACCTGTCTTGTTTAGGTGTGGTAGAAGGTGTAATTTGCTCTCTCATTTATTGATAATGCGGTGATCTGCTGTGAGTCAAGCTCAAAGACCATCTTTTAACTTGAAAGATAGTCATTGGGGATAACAAAAGCTACATCATTTTTACAACAGCAGTTTTTGGAGTAGAGCTGTGCCTTAAAGTTGCTGGTTCAGAGTTACCAAGTGCTTGTTGTTATAGATGGGGTGCTTCTTGTGTGTTCGATATTGTTGGGAAAACAGAGGACTGTGGTTTTGCATGTGTGACAGAGATGGATCGTATTGCTTAATGCATGATCAGATCAAGATCAGACACTGGTGAGAGTAAGCTCTTGGAGCTGTTTAGTGCCTTCTAAGGATGATTGTGTTTTGCAACCGGAGGTTTCCAATCCATTGACATTAGGTTACTCAAATAATATCGTATTTTTAACTGAATTATTAGTCAATGCATTTAAGACCCTGATACTAACATAAGCATAATATAAATCAGATAGCCCTCAGGTACTCTCCCACCTGCTTACCTCTTAGGGTAGGAATACATTTTTTTTTGCTCTGTAGGATCCTTTGTTGCTGATTAACATGCAATGAGAACAAATGGTATACAACTGGTACTAGTTTTTGCTTAACTGAGCTTCACAACTGTCCTGCAGTGCTAAGGTGCCAAGCATATGGCAGTAATCTACTAATAAAAGAAAGCACTTTGATTAATATGTATCTTTTCCAATATGTTGCACAATTTACCTGTTCTGTTGTGACTGAAACAGCAATGTTCATTCTGGCATCAGCTATTTTCACTGTCAGTTTTGCAACCTTTCAGCCTGTTTCATGCACTAGCAATTTCCTTTGGAGGTGGCAATTCCTCAGAGACAGCTAGGGTTGAAAGGTGCTACCTTTCCTCCATGTAAGTCCCTCTTAAAACTTGATTTAAAGCCTGAAATCTCAAGAGCCTTCTGGTGGACAGGTAAGGAATTCACAGACATATATAGACCTTCAGTATAAATGACAATCTATCCATTAAATTGACATTAGAGGCAAAGCAAAAAAAACCCAAACAAACCAACCAACAATTCACTGCTAGATGTTCCTCATCTTATTTTTGACACAATGGAAACATCCGTGTTAGAAACCTAGTTACCATATGCACCCTGTGTAATTAGTGAGCAGAGGAAGAATCGCCTCACTCTTTGACAGTGTCGCATGTATAAATGAGTATACAATGATATCGATGTGGGTTTCTTTGTAGAGCCAAAATGTTGTTTGAAATTAGCATGAAATGGAGTTTGCAGGGTATTCTAACTTCTAAGCTGTGACTCCCTGTCATGCAGATATTCTTAAATTTAGCTGGAATATTGATTTTGAAGCCTGCAGTTTTAATACCTGATGATTAAGCTAAAAACCACTCAAGTCAGTAGAAGTCTTACATGTTTTTTATTTCAGCTGCTAAGCTGCAGGTTCTTGTAATTCTCATTTGTAATTATGCCCAAAATTCTGGTGCTTCATTACCAAAGATCTGCGTTTCAGTTATAAATTTCTTATACATTATCACTGAGTTTCAGTGTTTTGTCATTTAGCAAATACTCTCTCTAAAAGAAGTAAGTTGCTCGAAGAAACTATAACTCCATTTGTCGTATAAAAATGCAGTTGCTTTAGTGGAACCTTTTTTTGGTAGTTCACTACCAAAAAGGAATACAGAATCAGATATCCTCAAAATGAATGCTTGTACAAAAATTACAGTTTTATTGCGTTTTTTATTTTAATTTTTTAACCTGTGGGAAAAAATCCAAAGAATACTTTAACTGCACTTATTGCCTCTACCTGAACTTGGACAAAAATGGGGAAAAAAGATGCAAACATCACACTGAGCAAGGCTTTGAATAGTGTTTAAAAGGCAATTTCAGCTGGGCAGCAGGCATGCTGACAAACATTACACCTTCTCTGAAATAACCATTTCAACCAGACAATCCTAACATGGTATTGTCAGGCTTTGTTGGACTGGGGAAACAAAAAAATTAAAATACATGAAAAAAAGCTAGTGCAAGAAACAGATGTTAGTATAATGGCAGATAGATTGCAAAACATATACACATATAACAGTAAAGGAAGCTTTTTAAAAATCCAGGCTTAAACCATCCTGAATGGATATGAAAGCATGTGACAATATTTACTTATAATGAAATTTTGGAGTCAGTAGGGATCCCATTTTGCATGGAGCCGAGTCCCAGTGCTTGTTTCTGTCATGTCCCTCATGTTGTGGACTGCAATTTTTTTGTTCCCAAACGTACTTAATTTCATGCTAATTTGGTGACTCTGGATTATTGATGCTAAACCCTATTTTGTATAAAGGGTGTATTTGAAGACACAGCAGATGAAAACAATAACTTTAATTTTCCATGAGGAAGTGGGACTCATACAGCAGCTCTGGCTGGAATAATCTTTTGGGGTTTTTTGTCTGCCTTGTCTCATATTTGGTATTATACTTTGGAATGATGGCCTGTTGAAAGAAATGCACCACTATGGAAGAGCCAATGGGCATGTGATATAAGAAAGCAGAAAATTTGATGATGATTTTCTTTTCTCTCTAAAAAGGTTATTAAAAAATAAAAGGAATACAGTTATTGTCATTTGGTTTTGAAGTTTCTTCTTGTATTGAGCTACCTGATGCTGTTTACTGAGCGTGTTGGATGCTTGCAGGTTGGTGGGGGGAAGTGGGTGACTCGGCAATACCATAAACTCATTCCCCTCCTAACCCCAGCACTTGTGAGGATAGACTGCTTATACAGAATGCATAGTCTGGATTTCATTTGATGTTAGCATTGATCTTCCTGAGGCAAGCTGAATACATTTAGGCTTGTTCTGAAGACTGTTGATTGGCAGATCATTTCCCTTGTATCTCAGAAAATCTGTATGCAGCTCAGAGTTGGGGGGGTTCCACAATGAAAGCCAATAAAGAACAGGATTTTTTCTTCTTGCACAAGGCACAGAAGTCTGCATTTCATCACAACAGTTGTTTCAAATGTGTGATTGTCAAGCTTATAGAAGAATTCTAAATAAGCACCTCTTGATGATGTCATGTAGCAGGGACCTTTTAGTTTTGTGTGATATTAATGACGTGTACTTGTTCCAGTTAGGTTTGTGATTCCTTCCTGTAGTGAGGATCAGAGTAGATTATAGTAATGGCTCTTTCTGTCCTTAAGGTGTATAAATCTGTTAATCCCTTTATGCTCTAGTCATTTATGATCTAGGGTTTCTGGCTGAGTGGAAATGCTCTGAGCACAGCCAGATGTGTTACAGAAGATTTAGAGGAAAATGAGGACTCTCGTCAGAAACTGTCAAGGGACCTTTATGGCTTTGCTGCCACAGGATTGAATTGAGGGAACTTCCTTGCTTCTTATGGGTGGGCTTAAAATCATCTAATCCTTCAGAAAACCGCTCAGTGTTCGGTTTCTGTTTAGACCTACGGTCTCTGAAATACAATCTCCTTTCTGGAGGTAGTGCAGTATGTGGCAGCCCACTGGCAGCCATGAATTCTGGAGATATGTTGTCAGGCACTTCTGGTGTTAAGAAAACTTCTGTAAGATCTGCTTGTTCTCCACTTGGCTTTCAGAGGGCTTTTAGAGTCCTTTCTAGGCACTTGGCTGAAGCTCAAATTCAGATCTGCCACAGTGTGTATGTCCGGACACTATTGAAGACAAATGATATCTGAGAAAAGTTTGTCCTGTTGATGAAGAACAGCCCTCAGACACACTGTTCCTGTGCACTTCTTTACCCCAGAACCTTTTCCCCGTGTTTAATATGGATCCGTCTTGCTGCGCTTTACATCCATAATTCAGTGTTCATGGGCATGGAGAAAAGATCGTTCTGTTCTTTGAAGCAACCTTTTGTGTTTGGAGCTGTTGTTGTCCCCCCTCTTCTTTTCTTTAGGCTAACCCCATTCTTTCCGATTTTCCTTCCTAAATGCGAGTTTATACACCTGAGTAGGATGTTTATCTTTTCTTAGTGCTATTGTTGACTCTTTTCTGAAGGGTTGTTAGGCAAGTAGCTGATCCTAGTCCTGTAGCTGTGCGGTTATTATACCTCTCTCAGTTAAGTACTCCTCCTCCCTCGTCTTAAAACAGATCTCTCAGAAAATCCGCTCACTGCGTCTCTTCATTTTCACAGGCAAGCAGCCGCCTGGCTGTGGTTACCACTGACCTTTGCGCCTACCCTAGAGCAGTTTCATCAGGATTATATTTTCCTAGTTAGCTTATAAGAATGCCAATCAAGAGCAGCAATAAAAACCCCCTTTACTAGCTCAATGACTGCGGGTCTCCCTTATCCAGAAGTCCTTATATTTTGTTCTAAAGAAATGTATTTTTGTTGCTCACTGTAGCCAATGCTGTTTCAGTTGTAAAATGAACTGCAAAGCCCGGAGACAAAGGGAAAAACAAAGAAAAACAGAAAAGGGGGGGCTGGTTTGGTATTTCAAGGAAATGTGAAAGTATCACATTCCCCCTTTGCTTTCTCAGTGAAGAAAGATTTTGGCACTGGCATGAATTTTTAGGCAAATTACTTTCTTTTATTGCATTCTCTAAATTATACAGCAAATGTTTGCATGCAAATCACTTGTTTGCCATTGAAGGGTTTTCTTCATATCTTAATATTAGCAAATTGCCTTTTCAGCATTTTCTGGATACCTTGTTTTAGGTAATGTACATACCTAGTTGACATTTGTCATTTTCTTCCAGATGATGCTGTAAGCAATAGCCCAGTTAGTAGCTCTCTAGCCATCATAACATATAAACATCACACAATATAGTATATTTCAGCATGGCATGAGATTTGCCAACAGATTATATCATCATAAAGTGAACTGCATCACCATGCTCTGTACCACTTGCTGGCTAAAACAGTATTTTTATACTTTGTCTAAAGAAAATAATACAATAAACAAGGACAGCCCTAGCTAAACAGATTGTAATACTAGTGTTAACACGCTTTTTCATATCCAAGGCATATTAATTAATTTCAGGAAGAAATGTGTTGAATGTTTTTAATTCAATGATTAAATAGAAAGTGATTATTTTTATTGTGTGGTCAGCGACACATTATCTCTCATCATTGAGAGATGGAATAGCTTGGCCAGTACAGAACAACATAAGCAATATTAAGGTGATACAAGTCTGGCATTCGCAGAGTTGCTTCTTGCCTATTTACACACATTAATTAAGCACACTACATTAATTCTGAGATCTACTAAATCAACTGAACTGCTAAATGAAGTTTCCTCCAGCAAATTTGACTCTGTGAACACAAGGTAACCCAAATGCTAAGGTCAGATTTTGTTGCTTCTGTTCACATAACTTTTGCTAGAAAATTGTACTGCGTTCCAAACGATGTATATGC
This sequence comes from Anarhynchus alexandrinus, assembly GCA_008711295.1. Classification (NCBI taxonomy): domain Eukaryota; kingdom Metazoa; phylum Chordata; class Aves; order Charadriiformes; family Charadriidae; genus Anarhynchus; species Anarhynchus alexandrinus. The sequence goes on along the minus strand of VUYV01000091.1, from coordinate 3,298,081 downwards.
AGACAGTATTCATGTTTTGAAGCTGCACGTTGCCATGGCACCCTTTGACCTCAGTGGGCATTTCAGGCATTTTCAGAACAGGTTTAAAAACTGTTTCCCTCCTAATGTCTCAGATAAATCTGATGCCATTACATTTCTTACTCAAGGGAAACACTAAGAGGCTTTTGACAGTCATGTACATGACAAAGTAGGTATTTCAGTGGTTACCACTGCAATTCAAAATACTAGGAGCAAACTTTTCTGCATAGGCTTAAATGAGTACCCATCTCATTTTCTTGAATGGGTGACCAAATGAGTTAAAAATCTTTTGATGCTGTCAGACTCCACATGAGAGGGCAACATCCAGCTCACTATGGCTATAGCATCAACACTGAGTATTAGGTATATCAGAAGTTCAGGAAGGGCGGGATTAGGCCTTCCCTACCTGCTGTGTACATTATGCATCACACACTGTCCTTTTCTTTACCTGGAGGGCAACTGTGGGTTTAAAAAAGTATTTTTTGCAATACAGGGAATTGAAATACATGGCATAACTGCAGTGATTAAAGGAGGAAAAGGCTATTACAGCTGTATTTCTTTGTAAATGGAAAGTGTTAATTACAGCGATGGTCCTTTTTCCAGTGTGATATTTAACAATTTTACTAAATAACCCTCATAAAAATATTCACAGTTGTATTCTTACATGCTGATTCGAAACTCTTCAGTAAGGCAAATGTGTAAAGCTCTTAAGACAGAGTTTAATTATATTAGACACTCAATAGAATTTAAAATCTTTTAATGAACAATCAAATGGGAAAAATATCCTGGAAATGCATTGCACGAATTTAGTTAGAAGTCAGGTTTAACTAAGATGACATTCTTTAATTTCCTTACCAGCCACTGCACTTGTCTTCTGCTTCTTTTCAGTTGTTGGTAACAAAGGTTGTTTAAGTATGTGTTACTACCTCTGTTAACCTGACGGGGTGGAAAAGTAAATACAATATTTAGGGCATTTCTTTTAAGCGTCTACATCTCTTAAAAATGAGGCATTGTTGTGTTGATCTGCAGTGTTGATTCCTGCTTGGCTTTTTAAAATGATACCATTTGCGTATAAATTTTGTTGCACCTCAGATTTCTTTTAACTAGAAAGATCAACTTTGTTATTATTGCTATTCTAATGCATCTCTAGGTGTCTGAGTCTTTTGTAGCTCACACTAATCCTCCGAAGCTGGGAACTGAGTTTTCTTAATGTGACGTGTTAATGCCAATATAATAGCACTGACAGTAGGGAGCCTAGATTGATGTTCTCATAGAGATTAACATGGATTTAAAGTACTTTTTCTAGAGAGAGATAATTACTGCGATTTTCAATGTCCTCTTATATCTTAATTGTTTACCAAAGGACCTTAGGTACCACCGAGGCACCTCACAGTGTTTGTGGTAAATCCTCTAAGTCAGCCTTCAAACATAATGTCTCCAACCTCAAAAAAACCAAACCAAAATATATGTTTCAACACTAGTAACCAGCTCTTCACATCTCCCTGGTAGATTTGCTACCAAGTCAGTATCCCATACAACTCTGATGTTGACCCATATAAGCACCTACCAGATTATTATTTCTTTGTCCCAAATTGCATACCCCTTTTAACTGTCAGATACATGGTTTATGCTGGTTTTCAGCCCTGTGTGTGCAGGTTTTAGGGTCCAGGGAAGGTTCTTATGAAGGTAAATACCTGTTTCAGAGGTATGTGTTAACTCATGCTTATGTCCAGCAAATAAATCTTTTCCCTCTGCCATGGCAGACAATGGAGTTCTGCATTCTGGCAAGGCACTTTTTCCTGCTATAAAAATGAAAATTGTTTTTGTTTCTTAGTGAAAGGCTTTTTACATGTATTCATACATTCTGTTGAGGCTCTGCTATCTGAAAGCTCTTTGCCAGGTTGTATTTCTGGATGCTTAAATGTGGGAACACAAAAAAACCCAACCCTACTTCCTGCATATCCATCTCTATGCAAGTTGTAATAATGCACATGGGGTTTGCATTTTGATGTGTTATTGGAGAAAGGAGCATGTGTTTGAAGAGTCTGAAGGATTCTTATTTGTCGTTCAGTAATTTTTATTCCATTCAACTATGCTTCCACACAAATGGGCATGGCCCTTTTATTTATGAAAACCTTTATTAGTTTCCATGACTCTTAGAGGTTGAAACTCTTCTTAGGTGGAAGCAGGGAACTCCACAAAGAGCATGGGACCAAACGAGAGGGAAAGCATCAGTGTTTGTCCAGAGGAAGGCAGATGTGCGCCACTGCTTCATGCTCGGTACAGACATATTTTGCTTCAGGTCCTCCTGAAACCAAAGGGACTTATGCAAGAAGAGGGAAGGTACTTACATATTTTGCTGACTCAGTGCCTTTCTGTGGGTATGTGACTGCGTTGCTAACTGCAGCCATGCATTTGCTAAAGGGGAGAAGATTCCTCCTGCCCGGGTTGTATTGCCTTCTCCGGAGTGGCAGGCACTGCAGAAATGCATGAAGAGTAAAAGTCCTGTGTTTCCTAAGCACTGAATTGTAGTTCTTGCTGACTTCAAGGATAGATTGCAAGCCAGTATATATAGTCTGTCTATAGAAGGAGATATATGCTTTATTTTTCTTGTAAACTGTCATTTGTAGGTTTATAACTGGTTGAGTACTGATTTATTTCCCACATATGACTCGTTTTTGAAATACATTGAAGTATTTGTAAGGAACCTTCATTTAAGTTACTCCTCAAAAACAAGATATATGATACTGCAGCTGCCAAACTCAAGATCTCAAAAATTATGAATAAGGTTTAAACTGCCCCCCCCTTTGAGATTATTATAGTAACAAGAATGACAAATTGTTACTGTTGCTTTTTTATTTCTGAGGGTTTTTTTACAGGACACCTACTCCTTGTCTTAAAGGCTTTTTAAAATTTTATTTTTTTTTTCTAGCCAGTGCAAGCTCTAGAAACTATTTGGTAACAAAAGCTGAAATTTTCTAACACCCTAACTAGTGTAGCTTTTGGAGCATAACAGAAAAAACATATTGGAAGACTGAATAAATCTATGGCTTTATGAAACCTGTAGCATTGACAGGAGTTTAGATGGTTATTTTGTGGTTTTAATAGTTTCATTTATTTTCTTTTTGCTTTTAAAAAAAAGTTCTGTTTCTTGGGGTTGCATAGATCTAAATCTGCATAATGTTTCTTGTCAAGATACTGTGAAATATTAGTTATTAATATTTATCTTTCTTAGAATCTTGTACAGGATATGAAAATAAGCCAAAACACAAGAAATGGAGCCTGAGAATTAAGTTGTTCATACAATTTAATAAGAAAATCTTTTACGCAATTTGACCACAAAGCTCGGTACCGGGCAATATAAACTCCTGGTCTGGTATTCCTTAACTGAATAGAAGGAAATAATTTTGGAATAATCGTGGTTCTTAATATTTTTTTTAACCCTGTTGTCTGTTAGTTCTTACTACTAGGTGAACAAGCAATCCCACAGATTTTAAAAAATGCTTTATTTTACTAAAAATTATCAAGCGCCATCAAAATTTGCAGCTTTCATCTTCCTTCACTGGTTTTATGTGATTTGTCACAAGGAAATTGTATTACTGCACCATAACACCATGACAGAAAAATGGGCACACCCTATGTTTAAATTTCAGTCAGAACATCTGGACCACAGCCTTGGAATACAGCATTGAACTGGAAATGTTTGCCTTGAAATCTTGTAAAACGTGTTTCTTAGGCAAGATAAATTAAAGCAAAACAAATAAAAAGATCCATGAGTTAAAAGTATACCACAATTCCAGTGCAAAACTCTTAAAGGAGCTATTTTACATAACTCAGAAACTATTCCTTTTTGAGCAACGGAGAAGAAGGTCTGATTTCTAGAAAACAGTAAGTTTCAGTTCTTAGGAATCTTATGAGCTACCAAACTGACAGCACCTTAATGCTTGAGGGCTTTATTAAAAGGCCTTCTGAGACTGAGAGTGGTTTTTGTGTGGTTATTGATAAGACATTTAAGGTAGAAGAAATGTGCAGCTTCTCTATAGTCGTACTACAGCTGTTTCCAAACCCACAAACCTTTTCCACTGTTTTTACTATTCTTTTGGGTTTTTTTTTCAACCTATCTTTGTTAGTAAGACATCCCTGCTATGAACAGTAGGTGAAAAGTCTTAGTGTTAAAAAAATAAATTTGGGACTATTCATGATATCTAGCAGCATTCAGAAAATTTGTTGGACCATAGTTTAAAAGTTCGTATCCTAACTTGTTTCCAGTTGTCTTCTCCTACACAATGCACCTGTAGCCCATTCTGGTTGGAAAGAACATGTAGAAGCTCTTTTTGTGAGGTTTCTCAGGAGCACATGGGGACTTGATGCTTTCAAGGGAGGTGTTTTCTTGGAACTGGTGAGCTTGTCACAGTTTTTAGTGGAGTTTATCTCAACAAAACAATGAGTGCATTGCAGGGGATCATTTATTAGTTATAACATTAGTTATATGTTTGTCTCTAAATGCCCCTAATTAGAAGAGTCTTAATCTTGTATTATTTGATGACAGCTAGTTAACTAGTTGTTGACATAACTTTGCAAATGGTTACCTGTTTTATGGAGAACTGCTTCTATTTGATGAGGAAATTTAAATGTTTTGTAAGGCAATATGTTTTGCACTGTTAACAGTTACAAGAGATGAATTAACTGTGAAGTCAACGATCTTTTAAATCGTGTTTTAGCCTGCTGTGTCCTGTCAAAAGGCATATGGTCTCTTGTCTGATTAAAATCTTATTAAACCCTCCACTGGTAACAAAAGAAAACATCTGTATCACTGATTTTTATAAAATCTCAAGTGTTTGGGGTGATTAATTGATATTTTTATTTTTTATTTGAATTGATTTCATTTTTACTACAGCACTCCATTTTAGAATTATAGCTACATCCTGACTGCAAGCTTGGCAGCAAAACAAAGGAGCAAATGCCTGCCACTAATCAAAAAACAGTGCTTAGTAATAAATAACAATTGTCAAGCAAGGACTCTCTTGAGACAATAGAGGAAAACTAATTGCATGTAAGGTACATGCCACAGATGAAGCTTACAGGAAGCCTACCTCGCTCTGCGTTGTGCTATTACATCATCTGTAGGTGTCCATTAGTAATACATTATATCTTAAATCATATATAGCCTGATCCAGCTCCAAAAATCCCTCTACCTGATTCATATCGCATGTGAATGGCACTGTCTACATGCTTCTGTTACAAGTATGTGCTTTTACAGGAATGTGTAAGTATCTTCACATTATGCATTCTACAGGTCGAGGGAGGTCATTCTCCCCCTCTACTCTGCACTGGTGAGGCCACAACTGGAATACTGTGTCCAGTTCTGGGCTCCCCAGTTCAAGAGGGACAGGAAACTGTTAGAGAGAGTCCAGCGTAGGGCAACTAAGATGATGGAGGGATTGGAGCATCTCCCTTATGAGGAAAGGCTGAGAGAGCTGGGACTCTTTAGCCTGGAGGAGAGAAGGCTGAGGGGAGACCTTATTATGGCGTACAAGTATCTAAAGGGTGGGTTGAAGGAGGATGGAGCCAGACTCTTTTCAGTGGTTCCCAATGACAGGACGAGGGGCAATGGGCACAAGTTGGAACATAGGAGGTTCCGTTCAAATACACAGAAAAACTTCTTTATGGTTAGGGTGACAGAGCACTGGAACAGGCTGCCCAGGGAGGTTGTGGAGTCCCCTTCTCTGGAGATTTTCAAGACCCGCCTGGATGCAGTCCTGAGTAATGTGCTGTAGGCAATCCTGCTTTAGCAGGGGAGTTGGACTAGATGATCTCTAGAGGTCCCTTCCAACGCTGAAAATTCTGTGATTCTGTGATTCCGTGACTATTAAAAAAGCAGATATATCAGACAAACTACCACAATCATTTGTATAGTATGGATCTAGCAGACCTTTCTGATTTTTGAGAAACATCTGAGAAGTGCCTTTTTTGGAGGCAGAGGTTTTAGATGTTATATTGTGTAGAGAGCATGTGTACACAAAGCAGAAAAAATATATGTCTTTTTTTTTATAATGATATAGAATACTTGGGGGATTTTTTTGACTTGAGCGTTTTGTAAAACATGAGAGATAACTGAGTGCTGGCTATTTACATGTGAATATACATACATAGGTTATCTACTGATTGTTGATATTGTTGTAGGATTCTCATCCAGAGTACAGGGAAGCTTAATTGTATTAGTAATATTAAGTTTTCTTAGAGTTGTAGCAGAGCAAGTGGAAAGACCTCTCAAAGGCGCAATTCCTATCTAATCTTGACCTTTGTTAACTGACCTAATGGAAATGGAGTAGAATTATATCTGTGATGACTTTAATGCAGAATGAGTCATTAATTTAAAACACTGGGTACTAAAACAGTAAAGCATGAGGGCATGCTAATTTCTGAAACTGATTTTGTTAGGTTGGGAGATGAATATAAACCATTTGTGAGATTGAGCTGTTTGAAATTTTATGATGTTTATGAGATCACTGAGGTCTGAACAATGTTGATACAATAGAAAGATTCTTGCAAATAAGCAGATGTTTAATGAATGAAACAAGGTACCACAAAATTTTGCAGAAAATAGCATCATATTATTTGGTAGTATATATGCTGGTGAGATTGTATCTGTTATATAAGGCCATGCTGGAGGAGCAGTCAAGTTGATATGTTGAATATCTCCTGATCATGCCAGGTAAAGAGGTTTTAAAGATGAAAAGGATAGTAAACTATTACCAAGCATTTGCTTTGTAAGCATGCTTGTTTGGTTATAGTAATAATGAATGTTAGCTTTCCATCTTAATTTCTGCTTAGCTAAATCTGTGATTTAAAAAACAAACACAAATTAGTGTAACTGGTCAGAAACAAACCTAGCAAAAGTGATGTGCATTAAATGGGCTTTATCTAATCTCCCTCTGAGCCCCTGATCAGCAGGGGGTCTATGTGTGCAGACATACTTTTTTTCCCCAGAATTTCTTCACTTCTGGGGAATACTCTGAATCCAGCTCCCCTTTCAGATTCTTCTGAAACCACCAGCCCCTCTCAAGGCTTTCTCTGACAGTGATGTTGCTCTGAAGTACCTCTTTCAAGCTGCAGGGGCAAATCTTGTTGTAGAGATTTGTAGTGACATTAAATGTAGAAACACTAAAATTGGTGTCAATAGAGAATGGAGGGGAATGTTGGGGTGTGGATGCAAGAGAAGGAAGGTAAGAAAGGCTTTCAGAGTGGCAGGTGCTGGTGATGCTAGGTTACCTGCATTAATAAGATCACAGCACATCAGCATGCAAATTCTCAGGACACCCAGTCTGGGAAAGCACAGAAGAACCTAAGACCAGAGAGAGCCCACACCCAGACCAGAACAGACTCAAGCCATTAAGAAATAATGACAAAAAATGTAGCGAAGAGAGTTGGAGACCTAACTTACCCACAGCAGGAGACTAAAGGAAATTCACAGAAGTTGAAGAGAATAGATGCCCAGATTTTCTTAATCATTAATAGATCAAAAAACAGCACATGGTCTTCTGTCTAAGAAAAAACGACGAGTTCTAATGAAGACTCGATAGCCAGAGCCCCTTGCCCTCTTACATCATTACAAGAAATTCTGGGCAAACATATGTACATATGTCGTGTGCCTGAATGCTCAACAGTATGCTTGGACCTCAGCATCTCAGTGCATATGACAGCTTGGCTGTGTGAGAAAAACTTGTTTTGTTTTAAAATAAAATCATTTTATCCTCCCACAAATGATTGCACTGAACATTGCTATATTGCATTAACGTTGCAGCATGTTTTCCTTCACTGTGAAAGTGATTTTCCTCTCTTTTAATGCTTGGCAATATCATTGCTTGAAATAGAAGGTCAGTAGGGTAGAAACCGGAGGAGTACTGGGTGCTGCATGCTTGGAAGGTCTTTCCTCCTTCACCACGTGAGGTGGGTTCCACAAGAAACCTGTGCAAGATTCAGGTCATGGTGAGCGAAGGTGAATCAGTGGGAAAGACTCTAAAGGAGTAAGCCAAGGAATTAATGTTTGTGTATGTCAACTGGGTAGGAAAAGCATGTAGATAAAAACAGCTATTCAGGGAATGAAGCAATATAATGAATAATGAAATCTGAGTGTTTTGAGGGAGAATGTGGCCTATAGATTTTGGGACAAGTGTAGAAAATACTCATATTTCAGCATTCCTTCAGCCAAACAGGTATAACATGGATCCTTACTTTAAGCTGATTGTGGAGGTTTGCATCACTATGTAAAACCCAGTTGTGAAGCCTAGAGCCTGTTTTCGTTGTGGATTTTCAAAGAGAAACCTGAATAAAACAAGAAATACTATTTTCTTAACAAGAAAATGTGAATAAGAGAGCTATAACTCTCTTGTAGGAGGAGAGTAAAAAACATATTTGTTCCTCATATGAAAATAGTTTGATCTTCCTGATGCTATAGCTATAAATCCCTGTTGTGCATGAAGAAATTATGAACTCCTGTTGCAGTGCATCAGCTTGGGAGAGTGCAGAGGGACTCTGTTCAGCATATGTTGTTAGAAGATAATAGAGGAAATGGGGTCTTAAAAAGGTAGGATTTTATGTGAATAACATCTATATGCTTCCTACACATCTACAGTAAAGAGCTCCTAAAACATCGTAGAAGTCAGTGATTAGTGATACAGCCTAAGGTCTTCTCCAGTTTATTTATGTTGCAACTTTCTACCTACATAAGTTTAATGGGAAGACCCTTACTTATACAAACTTTAACAAATAGCCTTTCTTAAGTGTAATCTATTTATAGCTAGTTTAAATCACTGTCAGGGCTATGCTGGGTGGGTACTTTTAAAACCCACGTAGGCTTTCCAAATATTTAAACTTGCTAGCTTTTGTAAAGCTGAGATTCTCTTCTCTATAAGCACCTAAGTATACTCACGTTAAAAAATATTCTTCCACTCCAGGAAAAATGCATATGCACAAATTTAACTTCAAACATTTAAAGTAAGGTATATTTAAAATGAAGGCTGTGCTGAAGTTTTCTGTTGGGTCTGACGCACAGATTATAGTCAGGCTAGGTACTACGTGTATTGCAGTGATGACAATAAGAGGGAAGGTGCGTTAGAATTGGTAATAAACAAAAATCCTGTGAGCAGCAGGACTAACAACCTGATTTTCAGCAGTTTTGTAGGTTGTCAATGTGCAGCAATGCTACACTGGGAATAAGCAGCAATGCCAGATCACTCTCTCTTTGGCTACATAGGCTCTGTTTACTACATACTTCTGCTAAAACATCTCATGGTTCAGATTTCTTCCCACAGTATGTTCACAGAGGAACAACTGGCAAGTAAATTGAATTTCTTTATTGTGAGCAATACACTTGTCGCTATCCTATGAATAGGGTTTTCCTGTATCTCTGTAGATGCTGTTCTGTATATGGAGAGGGGAGATAAAGGGGATGACATAAATTATTTCTGCACAAGCAAAGAAGAGCAAAGGGTAATTCACACTAAATAGAACTGCTGTGTCCTCTTTGCATATATATATATATGAGGGACCAAAAACCTGTCATAGGTATACAGGTAGACAACATAACTGTAGTAAGCCTAGTTAATTTAGAGAAGTTTTTAAAAGCTAGGCTGAAAACAGTTTAGGGAAGCTACTGAGGAGTTCTTAAAGTCAAGTCTTTTATGTCAAGGAACCTAACTTCTAAAAGCGATACTCTGATTGAGGAGAACATTACTGGTAGGAAGATAATGTAAGACTATCACTAGAATAAGTTATGTCCTCCAAGCCCTTTAAGATATTGAAAGTTAGACTCATAATAAATGCTTTCCTGAATATAGATGAAAATAAGCATGAGTTTTTGTGCTTTCCGAGGCTCAAAGCTTAAAGCGGAAAATGCCTGTTCATGTTGCCAGAAAAACTTTGCTGAGAACATACACATGATTGAGATCTTCAGATTTATTTTGATATGTCATGTTTTATAAGAAGCAGTGCTCTATTTTCATAAGAAGAAGCTTTAGAATTACTGGGGAGTTTACATGATGGACCTTTGCTAAAAACGTCATTGTGAAGAAATACACAAGAGAAATTATGGTGGATAGAGCTGGATGGCTATAAAGGTTGATTAAGAATGGCTATTGGTGATTTTTATATCAACTTTGTTTATCACTTTTTACCATATACTTAAGTTTCATTCATATAAATGCTTATGACAAAGAAACGGAGATTGATCAGTCGCATTCAATAATAACTCTCAGACATCAGTGTTGTCTTGACTTGATATAGATGAATCTGAAGCTTACTTGTGGAACAACCCCTGCGGAACTCTTTGCTTCTCAGCTTACCTGGCTTAAAGCTTTGAACAATAAACTTCTGTGCTTTTACAATCCAGGCATAGTCTGGCAGAAATACAAGAAAAGTTCTCCCCAAAATCTAAGATCTCAGGAAGTTCATGCACTCTAGAATGTTTAAAAGACCCTCTAGGCTCAATGAAATAGACATTCTACTTGTGGCATGGACATTACTGCATCTGGTGTGCTGCACTGTAGAGAAGGACGTGATCCTGAAGTTTAATCTGTTTTATCAGGCTAAGGAACTTTATCTTCATTTGAAGTCTACTTCCATACATCTGTATCTGAGGATTTGAAAGTGTTGCCAGGGAGGTGGTTTTGCATTAGGAAAAGTGACGGAGAGTGTCAATAAAGAGTCATTGTACCTTGTCATATTGCTTGCACTGAGAAGTTGAATGCTGAATATGGAGAGTTTTAACAGCACATAGAGAGCTCCATGAAGGACAATAATTTTTTCACTAATTTTGTGGTAGTCCTTTTAGTAGCATTAAAGATCCTTGATTAAGTATGGCCTATACGTAGGAAATATTAATGCCATACATGAGAATAATGAAAATTCTTGAAGCTTACCCCCTTTGTATTTGCCTGTGTCTACAGTGAGAGAGACCTTTGTGTTTCATAGATGTGACAGAATCAAAGATTTCTCAGAATAAGCTTCATCCTCCTCCATAAATCACTCTGATCTAAAGATTTATATCATGGCTTGTAACATGCATTTATAATCTTCTACCCTGTAAGTAGCATCAGTGATATTTTAGAATAATTGCTAAAAAAGAATTTCTTAGCCCTTGGCGTGTGCTCCAGCAATGCCCGTTCTTCTTGCAGGGATTGCTGGGTAGAAATCTGTCATATCTGTGTAACCAGAATGACTTCTCAGAAATTGTGTAGAGGGATGGAAATGCAAGACAAAATGAGGTCTGAAGGAGATTATCAACACTTAAAAAATTGAAGTCTTTACCAAATCATATGGTCCTCATCCATTCAAATGTGTCAATCTCGTGCCCTTTCAAATGGAGGAAGTTAAACTTCGTGGAAATTTTCTTACGAACTAAGAGAGAACTGGACAAGCCTCCAGTTTGGAAAAGAAAGTACAGGATGGACAAAAAGAAGATGAAAGCTTTAACTATACTTTAGAGAACGTCTTAGGCACATGTTTGGTACATATATATCTACAGTGGAAAGATCCGGGACTCTTCATGTGAAAACCCTGTTCTTGGCATTCCCAGTTAAATAGTTATTGAGTATCCTTTTAATCTGTAGTTTTGAAATGTTGGAGGAATTTAATACGTGATCAGCCTAGAGTCAAAAGAATTTCAGTGTGGAAAAAGGGGGTGATACATCCATGGCTAAGAACCTGCAAACTCTTGATATTTGCAGAACTTGGGAGTCTGCGGCAATGCTTATTCACAGAAGCCGAAGAAACTTTGCAGGGTATATTTCTTTACCCAATAAAGCATTTTCCAGGTATCTTCATTAGGATCTACTACTCTTCCCCTCTGTACACCTGCTCTGAATACTCTTGTCTGTGCTCTACACAACAATTTTAGACCAGTACTTCTCAGTCTGCTAGATTACCTCAGGCAAAAAAGACACTATTCTTGAGCAGCAAATTAAGGGAGAGGTATAATGAATCTTCTCTCCTATGTAGTGGAGGATAAAATGGGAGGCAGTTATGAGGATTTAATTCCCTTTTATATGTAAAGAGCTTTGAGGTCTTCAGCGGGGAACATGATGGCTGTGCGATTTTCTATACTGATGGTAACTGAAAAGAAAAAAAGTGTATATTATTGGCCTAAAGGCTGTCTCCTGTGCTTTATTCCCTGAGAGATTAGGTTGTAGTGCTGGTTGGGATACTAGGCAGCTTCACAGCGAGAATAAGTGGCAAAAAGACTCCTACAGCTCTGTATGTAGAATTGTGAATTTCATTCAAAGGAGTGGGAAAAAAGGAAAGAGGAGGGATATTTGCTTTATGAGTTGCTATATGATGAGAAGGCATATGATTTCTCTGTTCCCTCTTTTCTGAGTCTGGGGTAAATACAGGATACATGAGCTAGCAGCTTAGCCTCAGGTCTTTATTTAACTCTAGTTCCTTTGATTTCGCTCCAGCTGTGGCTTACTGCTCGTTGGCCTTCCCTCGAAAGAGATCCCTCCTGGGACCTGACGAGTGTGAAAAGTGTCTGTGAGACAGACAGAAATCAGTGGACCTTTGTATATCGGGATCTCTAAACAGAAACCAACATCTGGAAAGATTTAATTGCATAAAGAAAAGACAACAGAAAACATACCCTCCAGAGCAGCTGAGGTTACTGAGACACAAGTTTCTATGTCCTTCTTCATGCAGAGTGTTTTCCTCTGACACCAAGGTATTGATTGCTCATCAATTCCTTCCTTTGTCAAGATGTGGTTGCTTTCACAGTCATGTGAGCCAATGCCAAAGATCCCTGTGCCTCATTGTTCCCAAAATGGCTACGATGTGGTCTTTGGTAATCAACATTGTTACTGTGATGGTAGCCAAGTGACTATTTTATTGTGTTTCACAGAGATAGATGTCACACTTTGCTGTTTCCTAATGCTAAATTGCATTATAGAGCAGTCAACTGAACATCACTCCTCAGCGTTCAGGTTTGCGAGGATGCCTACAAACACAGGAGAGGCAGCTGATGCCTGTTTATTATGTGTCTCACCATTTGCTCTTCCCATGTTTTTTCAGGATCCACCCAAGTTTTTAATTTTAAACTGTGGAGTGTACATCACATATGAGACCTTTCTATTTATGTAGTTTTTTCATGCCTGTTTTGGGGGAACACACGCTTCTTGACTGAAAAATACATAACTGAATTGTTAAGGCTTCTGAGTACTATTGGGATACATATAAAGGTTTCTTTGCATTATTTCTATGAGCTGTTTTTGTAACTGAGCTGTTGATGGTCATCAAATGAGAATTTGAATCTCTGTGACCTACTTTACCTAGTACTTCATTTCATACTGCGATAAACGTGAGAGACTAGGATGTGTTACCCAGCAATTACTTTTCATTCCCTGTGTATTTCCATATATCTTTAAGTAATATGTACTACTCATATATAAAGATGTATCCAAATATTATCACTGTCTCCAAGAACTGCTGCTTTTCCTGTATTATTCATTCAGAAATGCAACGTTCTGGCTAGAAGTGCTTTTATTGAAGAAATTCACTTATTGCTTTTTTTCAACACTCATTGATTTTTTTAACAAACGGCAGGGTGATACTACTTTGCAGACAACTCGAGGCTGTTGGTTAAAGTCCAGATCTGTAGCTGATTCATTCATAGATCATCCTGAGCTGAACTGGAATATTTTTTCTTAATCTGCTTTGCATAAGGTTGTTGGGGTTTTTTTTTAAACGTACTATTACTTAATGTTAATAACTAGAAGGAAATGAGTAAAGGATATTTAAAGATGATGATTACTCTCAAGAAAATCATTAATCTAGTTGACATATCAAAATCAAAGGTGTACACTAAGTAGGTAAAAATAATGTTGGAATAAGTCCAAGGGTTGAAGTAACCAACATTCGTTTCAAGAAAAGATCTTTCTGGGTCGGGGTTGTTCATTCATTAAATGACCTTTAAGGGGACAAATAACTGTCACCTTTTAAGCTCATGAATGAATGTGTGTCTTATGGTATAAATATCAAGTCTTCTGTAAGCAATAAATTTGGCACACACTTACACATATTCTTTCACATGCAGTGAAAAATACATCCAGAGCAAAGCAGAGTTTCTTGCAGAAATACAAACTACATAAAAATGAGCCAAATGTTGAATTTTAACTAGTCATGCATGTCATTCTTAATACGATACTCATTCATGTTTTTTTGAATTTGAAAGCTGTTGTCATTTCCCCATAGTTTTTCTCTCTGTAGGATAAGTAACCTCAGTTCTTTTGTTTTCTCCTCTTGTACTCTTCCGGTCGTTTGCCTTGTTCTTCACTAGACCTCCTCCAACCCTTCTGCTTCCTTCTGACAGTGCTCCTTAGGCCTTTCTGAGGCTGAGCTGAAGGCATCAAGTGCTTTACAGGTCTGACTGCCTCTTCTCCTTGCTATATGTGTCAATGGAAAATGTTACTAAGAACTGAATGAAACTGAGCTGTACTGTATAATTTGTTCTCGTTAACACCTTATTCATGACAGTTATTGATAAATTCTGGGATTGGGAAAAACCACTTCACACTGATACAACATAAGAAAAGTTGTGTGCTATGTGATTTCATATAATAACTTTCAGTTATTGTATCAATTTTTGTCAAGTGAATTATGGCAAATTCAGTGTTATGTAGTGTTTCCAGGTTTAAGCAGCTTCATAAGTCAGCATCTGATCAATAGCAGTTACTAATGTCCCCTAATTCTCCACAGGTGACAAACAGGGCTGATATAGTTTGAAGGCATGCGTTAGATATTAACATTTAAAATGGAGTTTTACCACTTCAGATTGTAATACAGAGTAATTACTATTGCCTTTAGTGTGTCAGGATGGTAAATTTCTTTCAGGAAAATGTAAGGTCAGCTCTTTGGTGTCAGGCATTTCTTTGGAGTCTGTAAATATCAAGTAATTAAGAAAATAAATCTAATGGAAATATGTTTGGAAAACATATTGTACCCTTACTGGGCCTAGGAGATTTCTTGTCATAGCAGGTAATTTTGTAAATTTTCGTTGAGTGTTAACTTGCAAATAGACCCAACCTAACATCTGTAAAAGCCATTTTGCATTTTTTTCTCATGATTTTATTGGGCAGGACATCTGGAACATTTGTCTTTATCATATAGTAAGTCTTAGCTTAAAAACGATTATTTTTGAGTTTGAGCTGAACCGAGTTACCCATTTTTCTGTTAAATGATATTGGAGAGAGAATAAAATAAATGCAACTCCTTTAGTTTCAGAATACCAGAGGAGGATATTTGCATTTGCAGGATGCCATTGAATGTCATAAAAAACTTACAGGAGAACCAACATGTAGAATTATCCCATGATCTTGATTCAATCCCGTACGAGTCACTGATAATGTCATGGGTTGTTATTTAAGTGTTCACTTGTATGGTGTAGCCATTATGATTGGAATTTTTAAAAATGGCTCTCAGGAGGGGGCATATGGGCCACAAAATTTTCAGATCTTACAGAAAGGACTTTGCCTGATGGTCAAGCAGAATGTCATTTCTTTGGTCATTTCTATGGGGACCCTCTGCTCTTCTGACCACCACTCTGACCGTTCTGCTCTAAGTTACCTTTGAATCTTGGGTATTATCAGCTAGAAAGTATAAGGTATCTGAAAATGCTTTGGATTCACTAAATGGAGCTGTGAAAAGGTGTAGAAAGAGAAGAGCATGCTGGTTTTGACTGGGAAAGGGAATGTGCAGTGGAAGGAACTTGTGTTTAAAATAAGATTGACCACAAACCCCCAAAAGAATAAGAAAGGATTTGAATCAAACAGATAACATCCACTGGGCACTGGTTTGGTTAATACAACATTGGGAGGATGTAAGTAAGGAGCTGCATTATTTTAAAACTGGAAGGGAATTATATTTCCACAAGGTTTCCTTGCAGTTCTTACACATTTTAATGTAATTTCTCCTGAGGCATGTTGATACTCCTTAAAATATATACTTTAGTAAAATGTGAAAATATATACTAAAGATACTAATTTTGTAGGAGTTTATGTGAGTTAGCAACAGAAACATCTCTTATTCTAAAAGAAGAATGTGCAGGTATTTAAAATGTGAAGTAACAGAGATAAAACATAAACCGTTCTTTGTCTTTACCTTCAATATTAACCAGCCCTGAAATAAGATTCTTAAAGAAACTTGATTGTCTTTTTTTTTTTTTTTTCCACTGTTGCAATGCAGTAAAAGGGCTGAAATGGTACTGAACTGACAGTTTTAGGATATTTCCCACCCATTTTTACAGAGTTGGAGGAATCAGTATTTCTGATTATCAGTTAAAATTTACAGAAACTTCTCTTGGTTACATGCAAGTTTGTGACACTGCGGAAATTCACCATCACTGGCTAGTGCCTCTGGGACTTTCTGATAATTTTGGAAATGAACTCTTGCTAGACTGCTCTTTTATTTCACTCTCACCTTTTAAACATTCTTTAACATCAGTGTTCACATCTGGCAATTGCTGCCCTTTGAAAACGCACTTCTCAGGAACTCTGAAGCATTCCCATCCCACCATTTATGGTCAGAAGGAGGTCCCCCAAAAGATCATTCTGCTATAAAGTCATACTTGTTTGGAAAACATTTAGAATTACTTTAGAATGAGCTCGATTTAGAATTACTGTACTAAATGAGCTCAATTAAAGTTTCACATAAATGTCCCTCTGTATTTTTATGCCCCACTGTTGTTTTTATCTCTGTGTTTACTGTTTGTTATATAGTCTGATTGGCTACATGTTAGAAAAAATATTCTTTTGATTGCATTTGTTCTCCTTTTTATACTGAAGTTCATACTAACTAGTCACAATGATCCCACTGAGCTTAAAATTTACAGCACCATAACTGAATATCTCTCTCTTTGCTAATAGCTGGTATTTCTCATTCTTGATGGTAGTTGAAAAAAAAAATTAATTCAAAGCTTAAAAAAAGCCAGTCTGCTTGACTGAGGATAAATCTTATTTGCATAAGAAGGTTCAAAGACTTAGACCAATTTAAAAAAAAAAGAAATATTTACCTGCCCTCTTTTTTCATTTTCCACTCTTTCTAAAAATACACTGATAAAAAATAGTTTCATAAAGTAGCTTATACCTCTTGTCAAAAAGGCAAACATTCAATTATGATCCAGGACAATACCCAATGATCTTAATGCATTTCATAGAAAGAGTCAGCATCATTCCCTCCAATAGATGGTAGTTAATGTGCTCATGAACATCCGTTCACGTACATTATAGCTTCTTTTACTGCTCCCTGTTCCTAGCTTCCAGCTATCTAATTAATTTGATAATGTAAGACTTGACAGGTGGTTTTAATTTTCTGGACCACTGAGAGGGAGACATGAGATTACAGTCAGGGAATACAAATATCACCAAGATATTTATTTTAATATGATTGTTTTGGTTGGTTTTCTTGCAAATATGTAAGGCTATTTTATGGGCTTGGAACAAATAGCAAGGAATTTAGGCTGTTTGTAGGGTCAGGTCGTCTGATTAGTAGGACAAGAATGTGTTTTCATATGAATAATTTTCCTGTCTTACGATTTTTGCTGTAAAAAATATTTTTGAAAGGACAAGTATCATGCTGGAGTACTTTTTTATACACTAGCAAGAGTTCTGCAAGTTGGAGACCTTTGTTTTAATAGGCATTTGTCTGAAAAGGGAGCTTAAGAACTTTAAAAATGATACCTAAATAGTACAACAGTTACAGAAATGCTAACACCTAGTTAAAAGAAATGCTATTCTCTCTCCCGTCCATGACATTGTCATCATTTTTGCCTGGGTGTCCTTGAATGTCTTATGGTGCTGAAATGAAAAACTGGATTGTTCTACCTGTTTTGCTCTCACTGCTGTAATAGTGGAAGGTCTTGCAGTTCTGGATAAATTTTAACTAAAATGGACATGAAGGCAAGGAAGTATTTTCTGCTTATTGACAGAAAATTGAGATGTGGCATAGATCAAGTGGAAGTCTCACAAAATGTACATGTTGGGAGGAAGAGCAGCAGTTTTAGGTGAATGGCTCCTAAAATCAGATCTCTTGATTTCTGATGTATTTCGCTATTCACTAAACCATCTTTCTTTCCCCAGTATATCCCTACTCTTGAGGCATAGCTCAAGAATGATAGATTTTATCCAGGTTTATATTACTTACAGAAACCTAGATTCAAAATTACTTGATAAGCAAACGTTTCCAAACCAGCCATATGTGTATTCCAGTCTTCTGTACGTAGGTTAAGCTCATGTGTGGTAAACTACATAGCTTCTGACTAAAGTAAAAAGAATTAGGAGGGAAACACTACTTGTAGAAAGCATCAGAGTATTAAAAAGGAAAAGAATGACAGCAACATTCACGAAAGGTTTGAATTCATCAGTCTTGTCCCTTGATAGGTGACCTGGTTGCTTACCCACTGCATATAGTTGTTTGAGTATTCCAGCCTCAGTTAACCTTGGAAACTCTTGGCCAGTCCTAGCCTTGTGAGAGAGGGAGGCGGCAATCCTGGAGTAAATTATTTCTTATGAAGACTTAAGGAGTCAGTCAGGTGGAGGAGTGGGGCCTTGCTAAGCACAGCCACCAGAAAATGCAGTGGAAGTTCATTCTCAAAGTTGCAGACTTCTGTGTATAGACATAGGTTGGGAATGTAAAGGATTATTTAGAGAATGCAAAATCATATTTTCTGAGGAGTTCCTTAAAACATAAATCCTTTAGCCAACTCATAGTGGACAGAGGCTTGGTGACCCCCTGAAGTCTATAGGTAGTTGCATTGTGATCAAGACATCGACCTTCACAGATGACTGCAACATCTGCACAAGGAAATTATGTTGAAAGCGATTATAGAATCATTTAGAATCATAGAATCATTTAGGTTGGAAAAGACCTTTAAGATCATCGAGTCCAACCATTAACCTAGCATTGCCAAATCCACCACTAAACAATGTCCCTAAGTGCCACATCTATGTGTCTTTCAAATACCTCCAGGGATGATGATTCAACCACTTCCCTGGGCAGCCTGTTCAATGCTTGACAACACTTTCAGTGAAAGAATTTTTTTCTAATATCCAGTCTAAAACTCCCCTGGTGCAACTTGAGGCTGTTTGCTCTCATCCTATCACCTATTACTTGGAAGAAGAGATCGACACCCATCTCCTTTCAGGTAGTTATAAAGAGCGAGAAGGTCTCCACTCAGCCTTCTTTTCTCCAGACTAAACAACCCCAGTTCCCTAAGCCACTCCTCTTAAGACTTGTTCTCTAGACCCTTCACCGGCTTCACTGATCCTCTTTGGACACTCTCCAGCACCTCAATGTCTTTCCAGCAGTGAGGAGCCCAAAACTGAACACAGTATTCATGATGTGGCTTCACTGTTACGCCTGTTGTATTTTGGCTAGAGACAAGGAATGACTTTTTCTCACTCACCTATTTTCAGTACTATTGATGGTAAAATACTGCACCCATGCTTCCATTTTTATCTGACAGCATAATCAATCTGGTATGACCGTACTGAGCTAAGCTTCTTTTCCGAAGTAAAAATTCCTTTCTGCTTCCTTGTATGTTGGCTTTGGTTATGGGATGGCTCTACTCATGAGCAACACAGTGAGGGTATCACCCAGGGAATTGTTAGGGCCAACTTAGAGAGTTTGTCTATGAGATACAGATAAAGAGGATATGATAGAGGGAAAAAACTACATCAAGAAATAAGTCAACAATCTCTTCAAGCAAGTCTTATAGAATAAGTTTGTTTTTGTTACTTGGGCTGCTCATGACCTCTGATTGCCTCATCTTTTTCCTACAGAATAGCAGCCAGTGTAAGTCTTTTGTTTATGTCTCTTTAGAAGTAACATCCTCGGAATAATCTCCTTGTACCATTCATAATGACATTCAGAGAAGTCTTAAGTCTGCAACAGGTGGTGTTTTCTAGGAAATCATTTTTTGCACACTGACGCTTATTTTGGTATAAGATGCTAGCATTCCTATATAGACTAATATAGCTAGAATAACACCTCGCATTGTTTTGGCTAGTGAAAGAAAAATCTGTGTTTTCACAAATAAACGGAGGCAACACACTGGGACATAGGTAAATGAAGAACATTTCAAAGGTTTGAAAAACAAATATGTTCAGGAGGGGTTTGTTTTCCTTTTGGGGAATAAAATGTTTGCATAATGAAATACCAGTTCATTGAAACCAAACCTTTGTTTGGGTAACTTTGATTTAAACAATTGCTTTTAGTTTAAAACATGGCTATCCTGATAATTTTAAAGATGTTCCCAAGTCATTATTCCATTTAAAGTCTCTTTTCACTTTGGAACAGACAGTTTTTAAAAAAAAGCTAGAAATTGAAGTAAATGAATGGCCACTAGTAAATATGTATATTACCTGAGTCATTTGCCACTTGGAATTTTGGTTCATAGTCATTTTTGATATTTCAGCTTTTTGTCACCTTCTATGGTAGGGAAAAAGAAAGCTTAAACTCAGTGAGCTCAGGAAAAATATGTGTCTTTCAATTCACTGAATATATCTGTCTTTATATATTTAAAAATGATTTATTTGAAAGTATAAGTTTTGGAGACCCTCAGTGGGTTTGTTGTTCTGTATTGTAAAATTATGTCTTGCAGATAAAGCTGTGGAGGCTTTGCATCTTTGAAAATCACATTCCATTTCGAGTGTCTAAAAATCAATTGAAGTCTTGGCAGTCAGATTTGAAAATTGCGTAAATGGGAAACCTTTTCTGCTCTGAGATGCAAAAAAAGCCAAGAAAATATGAAAGAAAAAAGGGCAGTAGATATTTAGTGAAACCTAACTGTAGCCCATCCATGCATGTTCCCTCTTCATGAGTTTGTAAAAGACTAAAGGAAAAAAAAAAGCCTTTGTCAAAAATGTCACCAGCACATAAGGCCATAATCAACTTTTTACTATGCTCAGTCAGGACAGAAGCACTACTTGGTTATTTATGACTTCACCCTGTTTTAGAATTCCACCAACAACACACACAAAATGGTAGAGGGGCTCAGGAACTCATCTGCAATATCAGAGAAAGGGTTTTGGTACCATTATATATGTTTTTTAAATTGACCTGGTTCTGTTTGTCATACTACCTGTTGCCCTAGGTTTTTTGTTTAAATATTAATCTATTATTAAATATTAATCCAGAGCAAAATTGCAAACTGAAACACACATTTGATCAGTGACTCTGCATATACTGCCACTTAATCATATTTGAATGTATGTTCAGCATGTAACAGTTCTACTGTCAGCTTCATCTCCATTCTCACCTGCTTTCTTCCTCCTATGTTTTCTAAAGAAATGGTTTTGTGAAAATACTTGATGACAGTCTCCTTTTCGAAAGGTCTTGCCTGGCCTTGATGTACAATATTAGACATTTTGACTTACTGTCGCCAGAGCTTGGACGAGATTTCAGTCACTGTTTATCAGTGGCATAACTCTGTAATATCCGATCTGAATTAATCCCTTTAATGAAATGTTCTCCTGCTTTATAGGACCATTTAAATGTCTGTACTTGTAAACTGAAGGCTGTTTCCTGAAAGACAGGGCGAAACGTTTTTCCACAGAGGAGATGACCAAGAATGACTGACCTGCGAGTAAGTAGGGAAGAAATGGCTTCAAGAATTTCAAGAGGCTAAGGGGATCTAGTTCAGAAAGAAAAAGTCTTGCTAAGGAAAATCAGCATTTCTTGGAGATCTTCCTTTCTGAGCCATAGCAAGTAGCAGATAGAAAGACTACTGAGAGACATGCAAGATTAGGCAGCTGTCTGAAAATGCCAGAGCAGGCATTTCTCTGCTTGCACAAGGATGGATGGAAATAACAGTTGCCTCTCTCCTGTTGAAAGGTGGCAGCAACGAGGAAGCACAGAAAATGAAGTTCTGAAGTTTGCTAGGCGTACACCTCACAAAAGAAGGCAATGCAGTTATTTGGTTGGGCCATCTGGTCTCGGACAAAAGAAAAGAGTTCATCAGGAACAAGCACTGGAAAATTGTTTGGCAAATGCCATTTCAAGTAAGATTCTGTCTCCCCTAAGTTTGCTAAAAGCAAAAATTCTTGGGGAAAATTAGGTCATACAACTTTCCAGGGTAGAAAGCTAGTGGGTTTTTTTGTCTTCAAAGTATCTAGGCTGCTATAGTCTGCAAATGTTAAATGTTAAATGTTAATGTTAAAAAAATGTTTAAGCAGTACCAACTGTTACTTGACCATTCTGCCAAATAGTAGCTTTGGCAAGTAAACAAAATGTGATTAATTAATAGAATTTCTTGACATGAACATTAAATGAATTTCCATATCTTGCAAATCTTATTAGTAGACTGGCAAAGGATCTCTTTGCAATATGGGGTTACCTTAAGTGAAAAAAGAAGGCCAAGAGTACAGAGTTAGGAGAGTGCACGGGGTGCTAGAGAGTAAGGATAACTTACTGAAATTTGCGTTGTCTCCTGTTCGGAAATGAAATGATTGCTATGTTAATGTAAGTTAGGGATAACGGGGGAAAATGCAGTTATTGCAACCCAAGTTGGAAAGGATCCGTAATAGTTTCTGGGAGGGGTTCCTTTACTTCCGTCCACAGAGCGATGGGGACGAAACTCTGTAGGGCTCTACTTGACTACCGAAAAGTGAAAGAGTAAGAGCAGAGGAGGGTTTTCATACCACCATTCCCCGTCTTCCTGTCAAATGACCAGGCAGTGTAGTTGCACAGTGTAGGGGAAAGCTTCTGTGAGAAGCTTTCCTTTAGAGACACTGGTTTCCTCCATTGCAGTTTACCACTGTGTCTGTTCTCCATAGGCATTAACACATCCACCACCACCTTAAAAGGTTAGGAAAGAGAAACTATGATGAGAATTAACTAATAGGGCCATATCTGAGCAGTGTGTTATTCCTGATTCTGAAAATGGGGTATATGGTAAAGCGGCTGACATGCCTGGTGGTCACAAAGTTTAATGGGGGCAGTAGGGGACCAAGGAATCCTGGAGTAAATGTGAAAGAGAAAGGGAGGGGACACCCATGTCATTGCTTTAGCTATATAGTAGAGCTTCTTGAACTCATTTTTATGTTTTGTTTTGAAAGTTTTCATTTTCTTCAGTTTCCTCCCAAGGGATTTAGTACTTTTTATTCCTATTTTTCTTGTTTGAAATCTTTCACTCAATCTGCCTTGTATGTTTCCCAGTCATAAACTTCTATGAAAAGAATGAAAGCTTTTTACACTGTATTATGTCATGTTGCAAGAAGCACAGAGGTAGTTACGTTTCACCATTTCCAAGTCTTTGACACTGTTTCCAACAGCATTCTCCTGGAAAAACTGGCTGCTCATGGCTTGAACGGATGTACTCTTCGCTGGGCCAAAACTGGCTGCATGGCTGGGCCCAAAGAGTTGTGGTGAATGGAGCTAAATCCATTTGGCAGCTGGTCACAAGTGGTGCTCCCCAGGGCTCAGTACTGGAGCCGGTTCTGTGTAATATCATTATCAACTATCTGGATGAGGGGATTGAGTGCACCCTCAGTAAATTTGCAGATGACAGCATGTTAGGCAGGAGTGTTGATCTGCTTGAAGGTAGGATAGCTCTACAGAGAGATCTGGACAGGCTGGTTAGATGGACCAAGGCTGATTGTATGAAGTTGAACAAGGCCAAGTGCTGGGTCCTGCACTTGGGTCACAACAACCGCATGCAGTGCTGCAGGCTTGGGGGAGAGTGGCTGGAAAGCTGCCCGGCAGAAAAGGACCTGAGGGTGTTGGGCGACTGCCGGCTGAATATGAGCTGGCAGTGTGCCCAGGTGGCCAAGAAGGCTAACAGCATCCTGGCCTGCATCAGGAATAGTGTGGTGAGCAGGACTAGGGAAGTGATCATCCCCCTGTACTCAGCACTGGTGAGGCCGCACCACAAATACTGTGTTCAGTTTTGGGCCCCTCACTACAAGAAAGACACTGAGGTGCTGGAGCGTGTCCAAAGAACAATGAAGCTGGTGAAGGGTTTAGAGCACAAGTCTTATGAGGAGTGGCTGAGGGAACTGGTGTTGTTTAGTCTGGAGAAAATGAGGCTGAGGGGAGACCTTATCACTCTCTACAACTACTTGAAAGGAGGTTGTAGAGAGGTGAAGGTTGATCTCTTCTCCCAAGTAACAAGTGACAGGACAAGAGGAAATGGCCTCGAGTTGCTCCAGGGGAGGTTTAGATTGGATATTAGAAAAAATTTCCTCACAGAAAGGGGTGTTAAGCATTGAAACAAGCTGCCCAGGGAAGTGGTTGAGTCACCATCCCTGGAGGTATTTGAAAGACATGTAGATGTGGCACTTAGGGACATTGTTTAGTGATGGACTTGGCAATGCTAGGTTAACAGTTGGCCTCTATGATCTTAAAGGTCTTTTCCAACCTAAGCGATTCTATGATCATATGAAAAAGGAAAATGAAATTACAGAGAATTCATATGTTAAAATTTTGTGGCTATCTTGTAATTATCATCTAAAAAACACTTTCTGTTGGTGAACAGATATAGGAGAGAAAAAAACCTGCAGGAATTTAAGATGTGAATGATGTATATATTTAACATCTATGTAAATGCTATTGCATGAGGAATCTGATTAATTAATGCTAATTGTAATGATTGGTTTCTATTTTTTCAGTAATTAATTAATTAACAAGTATATAAATAATATTTTTATTTTGAGATAAATAGTTACTTAATATTGATAACCTCTCTCTAAAAACTGAAGCTGTAAAATTAGTACGTACTACGAACCCATGATTTTCACTAAACTCTTTTTTTATTTCATCTTTTTATGGAATTGTAGTTAATTAAGCAGTCTTTAAAATGCACCTATAAGTCTGCAAATGTTAAAAATCGAATATTTTATACATTTATAGAGAGAAATAGTAGTAGATGATACCTTCCACTGAGTTCCAACCCCCTCATCCCCTACTTAAAATATGTCTTTGTTTCACAGATGACATTTCTATAACATCACATCCAATTAAAGAGAGCTGAATTACGAAGAAACAAACAATGAAACTATAAAAAAACAGTGTAATTGGGTTATAAATTTGCTGAAGGGATGGTTGGCCTCCCCTTGCCCCATCCCCAACAATAAATTGGAAGGTGTGTTTTAAAAAAAACCATACGCTTACTTTCATAGTTTTGTGTATATACAAAGAGTCAACAAAGCTAAAACTATTCAGTTCAGCTTCATCTGTTTCTTCATATGGATGTTAAGAGATACATTATCTTAATGGCTCACCTAATCAACATAATGAGAATTTCTGATTTTGCCTGATGACAATCCATTCACTCATTTGTGAAACAATTATGCTGAGGATGTCAGGGCAGCACCACCTTTAATTTGAATTGCGTATACGTGGCTTAAGAACATAAAGCAAAATTGCAGTGCATTATAGTGAAAGCTGTAAAATACAACAATCTTATTAAAGCAGCCTCCTTATCTTCAAGTAAACAGCCCCAAAGTATTCCAAAACATGCGGGAAATAGTGCTGTTTTACCTTCATTAGAAAACATACCTCCATTTTTGCATTTGCAATAGGAAGGTTTGGTGAGTTGTTTGTTCTCTTTCTGCCTCTCTTTTTGTCTGTGTACTCAGAAAGTCTGAAGTTTTGAGTCAGGAAATATTTTCTGCTCTCTGTGAGAATGTCAGAAATGGAGAATTTTCTTTAGAATCAAGAAAGCCATGGCTGGTGGCTTTCATCGGTAGATCTGACAGTGTTTTACGAATGACATCGGGGTTGTTTTTCCCAAAGGGAAACAGAGAGAAGAGGAGGTCACCAGAGAGGCCAGAGGCAGAAATAAAGTTGAATTGAGGGTCTTTGTACTGCTTTTCGTTCACTTGAAAACCCAGAAACCAGAGGATAAGACACTGCACTTGGATTTCTACTCACTGTCTACCTGCACTGATTGACCACGGTAACAGACTTTACAAACTCCCTGTGTTGTGGAGTTGGCTCTTTTGTCACTTGGGATGGCGCATATTTTATGTTGCAGGCGTGGTGAGGCGCCTCTCTGAGAAAAGGAATAAAAAGAGGCTGGAGAAGAAGTATTATTTTCTGTTAGACAAGTGGATATCAGTGGAGCAACAAACCAGATGCCACGCAGCGACTTCTTCAGGTCTGAAACAGAAGCAGCCAATGTGAAGTGAGATCCAGATTTTCCATCACTACCCAGGTCTGTTGGCTTGTAGAATATCTCCAATATACAGTCCTCAGTGGGTAATTTTAGCTAGATTTAGATTGAGCAGTTAGCAAACATAACTGCCTTTCCTGCGATCTTCATTCCCTGGTTGCCCCTACCCTCCTGCAACAAGCTGCGTCTCTCCCATGGGACTTGAGGCAGGGGATGAAGGACAGCTGTCTGCCATGGCCAGGCCTCCCACCGCGGGGAGCTGGGGTGCCGGTGGAAGGCATGGCTGACGGCAGGCGCTTGGAAGCACTCCGAGGCCTTGGAGTTTCTCAGTTGCTATTTCATAGTTATACTTTTGCAGGGGGAGACAAATTCGCCTGCGGTGCAGGGTGCACCCGCTGGGCGCTGTGTTTGCGCACTCTCCTTCTGACTTCAGCAAGAAGCTGTAGCGGGGCAGGGAGCAGAAATTGGAGTTTCTGTCTTGCACCTCTGTGTTCATGGCTCCTTATTTCTGCAGCGTGCACAGGCTATGCATGCCGTATTTTCGCGCGTGAGATTCTCCTGTCTCTAAAATAGCATATCAAAGTACATTTTTGGATGCCTAAATACAGGCTTCCTGCACCTTTTTAAATGGCCTGACATATCCCTCCTGACCTCCAGCCGTTTTTCCTAAAGGGAACAGGTCTCTTGTGGATTCTGTATGATGACTGCAAGCCCTGTGTGGATGTCTTGAAGGCTTTAGGATGTTTTAAATGTCACTCAACATCCGTATTTAGACACCAGAATTGTCCTTTGTCTGTATTGCTGAGGCACCATTTGCTTATTTGGATTTTGTCTTCCTGTACCAACTATAATTATTTTTCAGTAAAGCCAAACAATTCAGTTCAAGCATGTGAACCTGCTTCTGTGATGCTTGTTGTAACAGCATTGAACCAGGGCTCTTAAGCAATCACTCCCCACTGGGTACCACCCAGGTAACAACTAAATGGTTTCGTGGGTGATCGTGCGAGTCCATCCTGACTGAAATGAAGTAGAGAAAGTTTCTGGTTTCACAGACAGTGGTTATGAAGTATGGAAGCTAATCAAATTCTTTGTAAAACAAAATATCTAAGAAGGTCAGTCTATTTCCCGTTATATTGGTTTCTTATTTTTGTAGATATGACTACTGATAATATTGTGACCAAATTTGATTGCACATTTTACCTGTGGGTTATTTGACTTATGTAAGCTGTTTGCTCCTTCTTAATTGTGCTCTGTGGTTGGTTACCTAATTTACATGTCAATAAATTTATTGGCGGCAGAAACCTCTCCAACAGAAGACTAATTACTGGCAAGTGTTGCCTGGCTCACAGTGGATTCTAAATAATGCATAAACCTGACTGTGCATAAGTAGCCTTGTTACATGTAAATCAGCATTGTGGCAGGAGAAACAATAATTCTCCAAATGTTTGTGCAAACAAAAAGGAATCTCCAGTTTGGAAATGGAAGATGCAGCACTTCTGCAGTGACTGCCTGACATTGGCCACTTAGTGTGTTTTCTGCTGGTTCTGAATAGCTGCTGCTTTTTCATGGTTTGGGCTGCCTCTGCATTTTTGGTTGGGTTTTTTTTGTCCTTTTCACTGGCTATCTTGAATCATTTTTATGACCTTTTTCGTATTATGCTTCTGACTGCTGGTTGTCTTCCAGCTATCTTATTTCAATTTTGAAAGTACCCTTGTACTGTTTGATGTGTATTACAGAAGCATTATGTCTAAGAAGAGCCACTGCACTGCACTGTCTTTGCGTGTAACCATTCATTCTGCCTTACACAATATCCCAGTATAAATTTTATGTCAGTAGATTTAGTCCTGATTTATGCTGGTTTAATTGAGAAAAAAAATGTGCAATTGTAATACGTCAGGGTGTAAACCCTCCAAACAAAGACCTGGTCTGGGGAAAAAAGGCTGAATTTTTTTGGAAGAGTTTGGGTTGTTTTGCTTATTTTCTATCTGAGGTTCAGTAGGATTCGTGCATCAAGAGCTATACTGCGTTCTCTGAAAGTTCGTATACAAACTTTCAAGGTGGATTTCTGGCCCTCTGGAGTAGATGGCATTAGCATGTTTAAAACACACGTTTATTGTTGTTAGTTAGCCTTTCAGACTAGAGTGTTAACCCTAACTAGTTGATTGTTCTAAGAAATTTTCAAGTCTTTGCTGGTGCCCGTTTCTCTATACTTTACTGATCATGCCTGGAAGAAAAGGTTAGAGTCGAGTGAGGTGTCTTAGGGAGCATCAGCTCGCTCCAGCAAGTGTGTGCAGAGGAAGCCACAGAGAAAAACCAGCAGCCTCAGCATGATGCTGATACCTCTCCGGTGCTACTTGTGCTTGTCTGGGAAAGCAGCTCTCCTCCACTTGTCCAGTACACAGAGAGATGAGTCAGCTTAACTCACCTGTGGCCCGACTAGGTTGAAACTGAGAAGAGGTGTATCAGTAGTCTCAGCTAGGAGGTCACAGACGCTGCACTTCGGTGGAACTTAGTGCCCATAGGTGGTGAGAGGAACGTGAGCATTCGTCACCTAAAACAACTGTGTGAAAGTCAACTCCTCTGTTTTCCAGCAAACTGGAACAGTAAAGTAGTTTTCACGTAGTCCAGGCTGCTGTCAGACAAGAAATGGCCTCCAGCAAGCCGTTTGGCTGTAATACCTCAGTTTTAGTGTGTTTTCTAATTTGGGTACAGCAGTGGGGGTTAGATCATTGCCTGAGCCAACTCTTTGGGCTTGGGCCCAATTCCAACATGCGACACAAACATACCCAGAAAATTGAGCTATAAAGGCATAGATTTGCTCAATAGATCTGTGTGTCAAAAAATGAGTAATCCTAAACAGATACTCTCAAAATGAATTGCCTTTTTCTTCCAAACCTGTATGATTTCAATAAGATTACCAGAGTAAAAGGTTTCTACTGAACTCTGAAACATCAGTGTTGCAATATTTGTTGTTGATTTGATATATGCCGTTTTGATCCGTTTCCCTCCAGCTTCAATATATACACAAATCTGTCAGGAATAATGTTTCCTGTGCTATTCCTTTGCATTGCATTTTTTTTGCTCTGTCTTGAAGTATTAAAAATGCATTGCATCTAGAATCAATACAAGCTTTTAAACGGGTACCAAATCCTGGGAAAAAGCTGCAAATTATCTGTGGACTCTTCTCTGTCCGTGAAAAATAAAGGTGAGACTTTGCAGTCTTTTCCTTTGCAATTGCATTAGGGATTAGGTTAATGAGCACTAGCATTGCAGACTGTAAAATGTGTTAGTTTTGACTAGAGAAACAGCATGGAAAAGCAAATTAATCGGCAAAGGGAATAATTGCTGAAGTCATGCACTGGAAATTCCCACTACTCAAAAATGTTTGATTTTTTTTCCTTAATTGATTATAGTAAACTGACAATGTCTTCTTGTTATTTAAATACATAATAAAAAAGGGATTAGTTTGTGGGTCTACCTGTGTTATACTCCGATGAGTCCAAGGACAGGATTTGAACTGCAGCTGGAAGGTCTCTCAGCCTACCTCTGCTGCCTCTCCTTACGGGTGTAAGTAATCTGCATGGGAGCTATTCGTTCAGGCTGTCCTCCTTCAAATATCACGGCCGACCTGGCAGGCACGCTGACAGAGGTATTATCATGGCTGGAACCATATCCCTTCCCTTGTTTCTGCACTTACTTTATGCTGAGATGAGAGCAGGGGCTTCACTGCTCCCTTGTGATAAGTGTGGTTCTTTCAGGAGACTCAGGGGGTGATGGTCTCATCTTTATTTTGGTTGTAGACTCGCACAATTAACCAAGCGTACTCTTAAATAACTTCTAAAATGGAAAGGAGATTTAGCTTTTCTTTCTGTGGTTTTTATCTGTTCTAAACAAAATCCGGTTCGCAGGGCTTCCAGCGCTGTTGCTTGACCTGAGTTCAGCTGTGTGAGAAGCCATTAGATCTCTGCCCTCCTCTCCGCTGAAAGCCTTCACCAGTCGACAGCTTCTTGATAGGCAATCCCCCGTGGTGCTCAGTTGTGGCAAAGTACCAAGAGTGAATGAGCAGATGAGCAGCAGAAAAGAATGAAATAAACGTGCTTTGCCCCCAGACAGTATTTAGCAGAGCGGTATTTTTTTTGAATAGTAAGCTTTAGTATTGCTTAAAAATCAGTATTTCCAGAAGGATTATTATTTCTCTATTATTCAGGCATTTTAACTTTTTACAGAAAATAACCCAAATATTATGACAGGTGTCAACAGAAAAGCAATGACTTTTTCTGTCACACTCTCATAAAGTGTCTCAGGTTCAAACACACATTAGTAATAATTAATAACTGTAGTAGACTTTTTCTTATGGAAGAAAATCTTTCTAGGTATCAGCCAGAATAGCTGAGTTACTTTGCAGGAACAGGTAGGTGAAGAGGAGGCTTAACACTGCATGTTCTGCTATCGTTATTCTCTTCCTGATAGAAATAGGATAGAAAAGATCTTGACACAAATAACTCCATCGGGTTTTTCCTGAACTACAGTAAATACAGGCCGTGCCAGAGCCCACGTAATGGTTCTGCCCTCAGGGCATCGGAGTTCAGGAATCAAATGCAGGCGCAGGGATGGTTATGATATAAGGGAGTTTTTATCCTCTCCTTTTCCAGTCTATAACTGATGGAGAATAAGAGCAACTTTGTTAGCCCTGTGCCTCCCACATCACATTACAATGGTTCCTCCAGCAAAGAAATCTCTTAAACATGGTGTTTTGGGTTTTTTTCAGGGTGCTGTAGTGTTGGAGGGTGGGAGGGGGGCGGATTTTTCCTCATGTTTGGCCACTCTCCTAAACAAATGCACGTTAAGCACAGAGGCTAAAGGCAGCCAAGAAGCTGGCAAGATACTAGCAGTGTAAACAGTGGTTTTCATTTTTATTGTGGCATCTTAGCAAAAGACAGAAGGTGTAAGACATTGTGAAGCAGCAGAAGTCAGGACAGGGAAGGAAAGGCAAATGAGAGAAAGGGGATGTGCACAGGGGGCTTGAATCTGCCCCTTAATGCAATTAACTTTCACCAAACCCCATTATCACCCTGGCTGAGGCTGTGGCACCTGATGTTTACAGTAACCAGGAACCACTTTGAGGAATGGGGAGCAGCACGACCGGTTCAGTACAGACTGAGGACTAAGAAGATCCATAGGCTGATTCTCTCCTGCTTATAAAGGTAGGTACTCCTGCTGTTCTCTCTGCATTATGTGTGTTTGGTACAGGTGTGAAAATGCTCTACTGAATTCTAGCGTGGAACTCAGAGGCAAAGAGAAAATGGGCTACAAATTTTATTTGTAAAAAAAATTTATTTGTAAAAGCAAAATTTTATTTGTTTATTTGTAAAAGCAGCTCATTGGCTGCTTTTGCACACAACAGTTGGCAACTGCAGAGTATGAATAATTCTCCAGTTTGTGGTCTTTAGCTCAGAAAAACTTGATACTTAAGGATTTGTTTGAAAATCACTTTTCCAAAATCATGTTTATTTTTGAATTGTCTTTGGGTAAGTATCAGTCACTGAGAAGCTAAGAGAAGAGCCATGAAGAAAGCTAAGAAACCTAGAGGAGGTTTTGGGGATCTCAGGCTGAGAATGGAAGACCCTGAAAGTAGACAGTAAAGTGTGATCTTTGCCTCCTGCAGACACATCTTGCCCTTCCTACAAGTTCTTCAGCTCTCTTTGTTTCCATCAGGGGAGCACCTATGAGCATTGTCCTTTGGGAGGAGCAGCTCATTTTGTCTGCTTTTCAAGTACAGCTGGGAAGGGCATTGACCTCTCTTTTCCTTACAAACTTATCAACTTTCTTGCAGTCTAATGAGAAGTGTTCATGAAAAATTTGAAGCATGGTGAAAAGGGGTATTCTTTTTCTTCCTGTTGAAGATGAGTAAGAAGGAGAGGGGTAGCAAGAATGCACTTAGTGCTGTAGGCGCTTTTAAATGCATTTCTGGGGTGACATTGGCAAGAAATTTAAGTCTTGTGCATTTGTTAGACTGAGCAGATAACTTTAAAATCAAGTACGTGTAATATATACATATGTAAATATTACTTAAAGTAAAAACTTCTAGAGAAGAGATATTTTCCTAGAAGTTGTGAAATCAGTAAGGATTTTGGCCTTCTCCAGACTGTGTTATTGCAATGATTACTGTATAACTAGTTTTACTCAGAAATTAACTTATGCTGTTAAACACGAGTTATCTCCAGTTACATTGCAACTACCAATGTGCATAGGGACTCATCATATATTTTAAGATAATTTATTATTTAATTTGCAGTTCTGGAAATGCAGTTGCAATGTATTAGGGTTAGTTCATGAATTTTGTTGAGAGAGATGGTATTCTGCTTACTCAGCTAAAATTAGGAGCTAGGTGTTAGCTGAATACTGGTTTATCATTTTCAGATTGAGCTGGTGTAGTTGAGTCCGGATCTGAACTAGAGCCCGTCTAATGTTTAATGTCTTAAAAATACCTTATTTCCAAAGACTATCTTTTGGCATTTGAGTCAACATTTTAGTCACCCATGTCCTATGGGGAGGGAAAAAAACCCAGAAACCCACGAGCCTTGAATGTGAAGGTTTCAGCAAAAGCCACGTGCACCATTCATAGGTCTCCAATCCTAACCAGGGTCTGGACCTTTTTCTGTGTAATCAGTTTAACTCTGGGAGCCAAAATTTGCAGCATGCTAAAGCAAAACATTCTCAAAGCATTTGGAAGTCGTTGAGTGTCATTAACTTTGCTTGATTTAGAAAACTGTTCACATTCTGCAGTTCAATGTCTCAAAAATTCATTAACTGTTAATTAATTCAAGCTTTCTACTTTTGATAACCCACAGTGCTTGATATAATAAAACAAAGAAAATGCTGTTAATCATTGAAATGCCCTATAAATTGATACTGTTACATATTAAACATAGTAACTACATTTGACTCAGGAGAGCTAATTAGTAAATGTCTGCTATAGCCTTTGGTTACTGAAATCCTAGACTGTCAATGTATTTGCATGAACTATTGATTTCACAGTTACAGAAAGCTTCTGTAGACTTGCCATTTTCTGTGTATATTTTTCTCACAACCCCCAACAACACTGGCTGGAACAGGAGAATTCAATCATGCAGCATAATGTTTAACTCAGTAAAACAACACAAGAGGTAGAAGATTCTGGCAACTATCCAGCATGTGACTCTTGTTTTACTCCAGGTTTCAACAAAGGGTTCTTTTAATTGGAAGGGGTGAGCAGGGCTCACCCATTAGCCTGGATGAGCGTTTCCCTGTTTACCACTGCTGCTGGTTCCAGTACACAGAAAGGTGAGGTTTGTGGAGAGGCTTTGGTGTGCTTTGCAGAACTGGGTCTTGATAGAAAAGTCTGTGCATCAGCTACTCCATTTTAGCTGAAATAGTCATACTTACAGGAGGCACTCTTTATAAAACATTGATTGCTTGAAATGATTTATCCCTGGATGTTTTCTGTTGCAAGATTTTGTGTGCATGCAGACTATAAGTACTACCTAAGTTCATGAAAAAACTGTCTTATTTTGGCTGAATGTCATACAAACACTCATAGTGTTTTTATCTTTTGAGTAAAAACCAAACCAACCTCTGTGGATGTTTTTAAAATTCTTTCCATCCACAATACTTTTTCATAGTTAAGTCCTTCCTAGATGTCAAAACCTTCCACACCCAGATGTAATTAACTCTGTCTCTGCATAGGCTTCACACACTTTCGTTTCTTTGTTTGGATGCTCTCCAGTGTTGTCTGAAGAGAAATATGAATTTTCTATGTGTTTATTAGCATGCTTACAGACTACTGTGAAACTGTAATAAATAAAAAAATAAATGGCCATCTGGCTGTTGCTCACGTACACCATATGCAGGATGCCATACAGTCCCAGCTCATTCTGCTGTTTAATGAGAGCTGAAGGTAGCTCCTACCTTGAGGGAAGTTCTGCTCCAGGGCAAAACTAAAACATTGCTGTATATCCATACCGAGAGCTCTGTTCACTCATTTTCCAATTCTAATAAGGATGCAAGCCCAAGTAAGTGTAATAATCCAGACAATTACGATATGGAAGGTTTTAAACTGAATATTTTAGAAGGGGCTTAGGGAGTTGGGTGCCTAAGCTCCCTTACCAGAACTACCATGGTTCTCAGGATATTGCACGCACCACCACGTGTGAAGCAGAGAGTGCCCTATCTGTTTGACACAACCTTAGTTTCCCTATTGAAATATGCAAATGTAGGATCTATTTCCAAGGGCACATCAGCTCTTTTCCCTTATATGCACCAGAGTAGAGGACTGATGCGTAAGAAGTGTGGAAAAAGAACAAGGAGTTTTGTTGCTTGCTTCCGGACTCATTAAGGCTGGATGACTTCAATTTCCAAAGTAGCTGCAGTTAGCTGCGAGCAAGTGCAGTTCTTAGATTTTGATCAGGACTGTAGGAGACTGTTCACTGCAGTGGCCTTAGCAGTATTCACTGCTATGTCCTTAACTGTTGAGGTTGGTTTTGTTTGTTTGTTTATTTGTTTGTTTTTTCATAAATAGGAACATTTTTGTTTGTTATAATCTTGTTGCTGGATAATTTATTTTGCAATGACATCCACCGGAAACTAAAATTCTGCCTTTGCAAAGCTTTCATGAGAACACAAACATAATGTGATTAAAGATTATATGTTTAATGAAATCCCCCCAAAATACTGTGCACAAATGTAGATGATACATATTTTTCTTTGCAATTGTCAATAGAAC
This sequence comes from Anarhynchus alexandrinus, assembly GCA_008711295.1. Taxonomy (NCBI): domain Eukaryota; kingdom Metazoa; phylum Chordata; class Aves; order Charadriiformes; family Charadriidae; genus Anarhynchus; species Anarhynchus alexandrinus. Next base: position 3,263,150 of record VUYV01000091.1, on the reverse strand, counting down.
ATGTCTGTTAACCAAGATAATGGTGTTAAAGAAAGTATCCAGTTTTTCACTTTGGTGAAACAAAAAAAAAATGTCCTAAGCAAAAAAGAAAGAAAACCTTTGTGTTGCTAACATTTCCTTAAAAAAAAACCAAAACAAAACACAAAACTGTAATATTTGCTTTCTCTCATTACAAAAGTAGATATGGGGGGGGGAGAGCAGAAATAGAAATGACAGATTTCTTTTTAGTTTGGAGAAGATGCAAGTAAAAGATGCAAGTGAATTTTTAAACATGAGAAGCACTAGTTCTACACTTAATTAAATAGTTAATATTTAGTATCGAGACTTTCATGAAAAAATTCAAATGAAATCTTTCCATACACCAGTGTATGAAACATTTATCATTTTGAGTAACCCTAGTGATAAAGAGAAATTCTAATTTTAGAAGTCAAAATACAATGTATAATCTGTTGCACCATAATTTAGTTAAAAAAACCACATTTCTCCTGCGGCACGGTCCAGTGCAAAATAGGTAAATAATTGTGTCTGTTTTGAGGTTTTACTTCCTACTTTCATTGATGTATTTTATTATAGTTACATGTAGCTGTAAGTTACAGCTCACATGGTGTTTGAAACTGAGTAAGATGTTCCAGTTTTGCCAACAAACGATCATGCCATCTTTCCGGGGATCTGTTTTATTGGTGATTAACGACAGGTTATTTCTTTAATAATGCCAATAAATTTCAGATGTAGATCTAATTTTATTTTAGGCAGCATATGTTAGCACTGATAGCTGTCAGTCAGCCAACAGTCATCCTCAAGTAAAAGTGCTTCAAATCCTGTGTACCTCCAAATATCTTAACTCGTGCCAGGAAATATTCAAGAATTTCAAAAGACTCCGCTTGCAATGCCATTCAGAATCACAATTCCCAGACACCTGGGGTCAAAGCAATTGCTTACCACTAATAACTGCAGCAACATACAAGTTTCCAAGGTGTAGATGCAACACCAGCAGGGATATTTAATGGAGTGATTCTACTTTCTGCATGCAGGAGTCTGTATTTTCAAAAGTCAACTAGGTAAACTGGCTCAATGTGAGGGAAGTGCAGTACTTCTGTTATTAACGTTTGATGAAAAATTAGACTTTACATTCCATTCTTATTAATTTTCTAGGTTGCCTTTGCCATTGTCTTAAAGTAATCACACGTTCCAGTCTTTCTTTTGGCTGCATGAGTTACCTAGGAAATAAATTTAGTTACGTTCAGTGGAAAAGGCATTTGTGTCCCCTTTGGTAGGCGTCACAGCAGCTTCCTGTGCCAACCCACCATTTGCTGCACAGGACATTAGGATAGGACTCCTCTAGCTGAGGCAGAAGTTCAATGAATTCTGTCTTTAAGTGTAATGCTTTTGAATATATTTCTAAAGCTATATCTACATATTGAAGTCTAGTTAGGCACATTTCATTTTTCGCTTGGACTTTGTTTTGGGATTTTTCCCCCTCCTTTTTTATCTTCTTGACAGCAAGATAACTAAAGCAAGACCTTGTCTTGTCTGTTTTCATGGCCAGACCATGCTCTAACAAAGTGTAATTCAGGCTGCTACAAAACCTTAGTAAAGCTTCTTGGGGAGTTTGTAGGAATTGGACATACGCCTCTAGGGAGAAGCAGGAGCAGCCCTTTATCCAGACCTTTGCACGTTCTTCCATCACTTGTGATCCCCTTGGCTGCATTTTGGGGCCCTGTGGGAAGCTATAGGATAGCATGGGGAAATCAATCCTGGTTTGAATAGTTTTAGTGGTGGCTATTGCAGAATTTATTTGGGATGATAAAAACTGGCGTATATACCTCAGGCACTGTTTCCTAGCTATGTAGAAATGAAAGATTTTCTAACCTTTCTGGAAAAGACAAATAAAAAGCCTGTGGACAAGCTAACACAATACAGAGAAGGGTAAACTTTGAATATTTGTTTCTTAGATTTTTCTGGTTTACTTTACATTTTGCAGTCATTTCCCAGACTGTCATTTGATGTCCAGGGGATAATCAATGTTTCATAAACTAAAGATTAGGCTGTGCTTGTATAACTTACATTTATATAGTACCAATCAAAAATGTCAATCAGTTCTTGAGAATGTTTTAACTGTGCCATCGTGGAAGAAAAGGTAAGAACAAGGTACCTGTTTATGGGGTTAAAGAAGTACTGAAGTAGTTTGTCTAAGCTATAAATATCTGCGTGGTATCTGTGGTTAAAGTTCTCTTTTTGAATAAATCTAACTTCATGTGACTAAGTGGCAAAGACCCAAGACAGCCAGAACGAACTGGGTTTTTAAGAAGTATATGAAAAAACAGCAGCTCAATAAAGATGGACAAAATGCCAAACCAGAAGTAAACTCAAAGGAATCTCTCAGAACAACCTGAAAAGGTTAATTAAATCCAGTCGTATAATGCTGAGCTAGACTCTGTTTCTTCACAGTTCTTGACTTTGCCTGGGAGAATTTATCAGGTGTCTGAAAGGGTGAATGTTCCCTTTCTCCTTTACCATTATGTAAGGTTGAAAGACTGGAAAACTGGATAGACCAAAGTGTGTGTCACCTGCGACAGCTGCTTTGCTGCTGAGGCCAGTAAAATAGCTCTGAAACAAAATATTTGTCTGTGTGCTTGAGTGTGGCCAAGAAAGAGTAAAAATCTGATCAGACAAGAACAAGGTAGAAAATAAATTTATTGCACGCAGTTGGATGTCATTACATTTCACTGAAGTCCTTTGAGGCTGTATTAAAACAATTAGTATCAGACATGTTAATTCAAATAGCTTTGTGTTCCAGTGCCTCGAGGGCTGGGGGAGATGAGGAGGGAAGTGCTGAAGGAAATAGGTCAGGCTGTTTCTTCGCTAATGGCTAGGTGGAAATATTTGTGTCAAAATACTTGCAGGGATATATTTGTATCATTGCACCCTTTACCTTGTTGCAGGGCATTGGGGATAGATATGCTTCCATCCTGACAAGATTCATGCTATCATCAACACTTATGGGATTTCCTTTCCCCTAAATTCTCCAGCAAACATGACTGATTATAGAAAGTACAGTTTATTCTTGAAGAAGCCTTTTGTTCTATATTTTTTTTCCTATTTCCTTGGCTAATTTCTGTCCCAAAGGGTGCTTTTCTTGGTTTTATTTAATGGTTTTGGATCTTTTTTATTTTCTGTCTTTAGGACAGTGCTAATAATAGGTCCTATATTAGTATCAGAGCTGTCTAAAATTATATTAAAAATAGTTCAGTCTCCACAACCCTTTCCGCCATATTTCATAGATTCACAGAATCACAGAATACCAGCTTGGAAGGGACCTCAAGGATCCAACCTTTCTTGGCCAAAGCACGGTCTAGACAGGATGGCCCAGCACCCTGTCCAGCTGAATCTTAAAAGGGTCCAATGATGGGGAATCCAACACTTCCCTGGGGAGATAATTCCAATTGTTCTCTCTGTTAAAAATATTCCTCTTGTGCCCAATCAGAATCTCCCCAGGAGTAACTTGTACCCATTACCCCTCGTCTTTTCCATGTGACTCCTTGTAAAAAGGGGGTCTCCATCTCCTTTGTAGACTCACTTTTTACTCAGTATTTGTGACCTTTCGTATACAGTCATTCATATCCAAGCAGCAAATTCAGACAAATGTTGTTTATTCATGCTGCATGCAAAAGGGGGGTAAAAGTTGAGTGAAATTATTGGTAAAGAAAAAAAGAGGTAAACACTGAGTCAGTTATCTGATCAAGAAACATATCACAAAACCAGACTAAGGGTTTAGATACTGATAAGATGTTTGCTAATTGATGATCACTTCTGCAGCATCATGCAAATCTGGAATTATGTTTACTTTCAATAAAATAGATACAGAAGGATTTATGCAAATCTGTCTTTCTTGCAAATTGCATGATCAATTTTGTAGTCAAAGTACTTTTTATAGAATGTCTAAAAAAGGTAAGTTTTGTCATGTGTTGCCTTACTTCTTAATTACATTTTGTGTCGAAAATTTTGTTCATGTGCCGTACAAAATGCAACAAGATATTTTAGTGCCTCCTCTCTTCCCTGCAACCTCCCTGCTTCTCTGGCTGCTGCTGTTGCCTTTTGCTTCAAACTGCCTTTGCAAACAAGCCTACAGTCGTTCTCCCCGGGCCACTGCAAAACAGGCAGCCCTAGCCACAATTAACGGCCGTCCTCAGAAATTCTTGGGCTGTGTTAGCCCTTTGCCTAGCTATGGCTTTTTCATTTAAAAGTTGATTCTTTTAATTATGTGAAGATCCGCTTTATATATTGGGAAATGATTCTTTTTTTATGGCACCTAAACTCCAACACAAATTGAGCAATCTGGACAATATTTGTGACAAGATAATGTATGAATCTATATAAATGGAAAAACACCTCACATATGGCATATATGAATACATAAATTCAACTTTCATGCTTTCAAATGTTTCACAGGTATTACCTAACAGTAAGAAAATAAATAAAAAAAACCCCAAATTACAATAAAATGTTTTTTTCACAGCTGATAATAAAATTATTGATTTTATATCCCCCACAGCTCTCAAAATTGCATCTTTACATTTTCTAAGAAGCAGAATGATTATAGCAATGTCTGAGATACAAGCTATTGTGAAACTGAACCAGTCGTATGTACTCTCTCCTGTGCTGCGCTTATGATTTATAGCTCCTGTTATTTGAAATTCACACTGGATTTCTGAGTGAGGCTTCTCATTCTAAACATCCACAGATCAACAGATGTTCTGAAATGATGTTTTGGAACAATATCTAGAATGTTTTCTGAAAAAAGTATATGACATCTGCATTTGTTTCATGTTTCTGATCCCTTTCTTGAGATTCAAAATGACCTTTAAATTGAATTTTTTCTCAATTTGTTCCTCTGATTGGCTGGGCACAAGGCAAGACTCCTCTGTAAAGCACCAGAGCAAAGAGGTGTTTGGAAAGAGTTCAGCAATTTTGGTGAGCAGCACCTTCAGTCAGGCATTGAGACTTAGAAGGAAGCTAAACAAGCATCAACCTTCTTGATCATGCCTCCATTTTCTTTCACTGCTTTGTTTTTTCCCTTGAATGACAGGCACATTTCCTTATTTTTCTCTCCTTTCTTCTTGCATCCTCAAGGAGAACCTGCGAAGAGAAGCAGAAGTTTCCTTTCGCCTCTGTAGGCCCCTCGAAATCATGTGGAGGCAAGATTTTTTCCTGTGGATGACTGAATATATTTATGGTGGTTGCTGAATATCATTCTCCAGTAGAATTCTGCTTGATACAGTGTGTTCAGTAAGGGCAAAGGAAGTACAAGAATAAACAGTAAAAAATAACCCTGCGGCACTGTAGTTGTAGCCTCTTTCTCACAGTTCTGGGCTAGATGTCTCGGTGGCCGATTCACTACATCCCAAAACAGGTAATAGCTTTTCCCGAAAGTGATGCACCGTTAGGAGTACCGCTGACTGCTTCTCGAAAAAGGCTCAGAACGGCAAACATCATAAGAGGAATGAGAAGAGGAGGCCTACTTTCCTTCTAGCAAAAATCTGAATTTGCCTCATGAATTTTTACTCACTTGGTTGACTTTAAGAGTTTCCTTGCCTTCTATGTTCTTCAGTTCTTTTTTTTTTTTCTCATTGCTCACACCGTGGTGTGCAACTCCTCCCTTCCTTCGCCCTTACTGAGTCTCAATGGACAATTAAATGTTTAGTGTAGCTTTGGGGAAAAAAGTCTTATCTGGAAGCAAGAATCCTCATAATTTATGACAACTGTCAAAACTTCAGGCACAGTGGTTTTAAAAATCTTTGCTGATAAAAGCTTCCACTTACAGAAAGGTCTGACCTGTGTGAGTGGTACAGTGCATTTTTTGAGCTTTGCTTCCATGCCTGAGGGGTACTGCAAATCAGAGGCTTCTGAGTATAGGAAGACGTGATGACTTGTGCCAAGGGACTAGGCCATCAGCTTGCGCCATTTATGGATAAATTTCAGCGTATTGTAAAATGCCAGACCTCATAAAATGCCAGGCAGAAAATATTTTGGTGAAGTCAATTGACATGTTAAGAGACTGAGCACTTTTTTTGAACCAATTTTTTTCTTTCGCAATAAGAACTTACTTTTGCAAATCACTTGTGGCTGTTGTAAGATGTTGGGCAGGGCATGTACTGAGGTATCTGTAGTCAAAGCCAGATGTGTTCATCTCATATGAGTGGGATGATGGGAAGATGGTGAGGGCGATGCTTCATTGCTTTACTCTGTGATTCCTCACTTGCCTGAGTGCACCGTAGTGGAACGACTGGATTGCTGCAGCCATGGATATTTGGGACTAGGAGGTGGAGAAGCAGCTTGTCTCTATTGCGTGGCACTTCTTCATAATGAATAAAGCTTAATGGGTGAAAAAAAAAAGTACTTAGTTTTCTAAAAGGTATTTTTTCTTGCTGCACTTCCAGTGGGAGTGTGTTGCTAGTTTAATGATGGACTGTGCTTCAAGCCACCTGTCAGTGGGCCCAAAGGGATGTGCGGGGAATTCACTCAACTTTTATTGTTAAAACTGAAACCCTCTTTTTCTTGTGTCCATGCATTTCATGATTACAGTCTGCAGCCCCTAGGATTTCTGGAATTAGGAATAGATACCATCACAGCTTTTGTGTAGTTCTAGTTACTGTTTCCCTAAGTACTAAGCAGTTTGTACTATTTTTAGTGTAATGCATTTTTCTGCCAGGGCCTTCAGATCTAATCTTAAAGTCTTTCTTTTAATGTTGATGTTGGAAAGATGTTATTGTACCGATAGTCCTGGTACAGTTGGCTACAATTTCTCTGCTCCTATTTATGTTCCAACATATGGTGAAATTCCACAGTTTTTTAAAATGTGGTTCTGTACAGTAGTTTTGGTCTTGATTCCAAAAACTATTTCAAGTGAAAGATACATGCGGTGAATTAGATGTCAGACATCAAAACAGACACTTGGAAAGCTGCCTGACCTCTTGGTGTTTGGGTGTAAACATCAAAGGTAAAAAAAAACTCCAACAGAACAGTATTGCCTCTCACTTAAGAATGACTCAGAACTTTCACTGAGAATGATGAGATAGCTATGAATTCCCCACTTATTTTATCTATTGGGCCTCAAACAAAGGAAAGTCACCAAAAAAGGGCATATCTTTGGTTCATTTCTTCCAAGAACCTCGGGTTAGAGAAGTCACCTGGAATATAGGATTCAAAACACCAAATCCCACAGGTGCTTGAGGGGGCTTGAGGACTGTGTCATGTCTTTCACTATAGTGTCCTAAATTCCAAGTAATGGGGTATTTCATGGTTGGCATTCTCTCAACCCCTCTTGTTGAAGCCATTGCAGGTCACATGAAAAAATCTGTGTATTTATTTTAGAGCGAAAATAAAATGGGTACTTTGGTAGAAAGGTTACGTGGAAGGCTTATTCAATAATGGAAGAAGAGCTTTGTTTCTGTTTTCTGTTTCAGTTCATTTAAAATCTGTTTACAGAAAACAATAGTGAAGGCTACTGGTGAGATGGAGGAATGCATCTCAATCTCCAGAATAGTCTATAGCCATGTGACTGGGCTTGAATGTTGGAGAAATAACCCACCAGGAAAGAGAAAGATTTAAAAGTAACTCAGATCTGTGGAAATTAGTTTAGTCACTAGGGCATTATGCCAAAGAACAACCCACACCAATCAAATCAGTTTGTATATCTCGAGTGGTGACACTTTCCTTAACTGGCATCTTTGATGTTAAAAATACTCTGTGCATACATAAAATATTTCGTTACTAAGCATAGTTGATAGCCATAAGGAATCATAGTTCTTTAAATCATTTCAGTTGAGTGCAAAATTATTGATCCCAACCTAGGAAATAAGGATAGCGCTATGCTCCCTCTTTTCTTTTTCCTCCTCCCTCTATTTTATTGAAAATATTTCTGGCTGGACAAACAGCTGCGCTGAGGCCCTAATGGCTGAATGCACAGAGCAGCCTCATCCAGGCACACAAGTCGGCAGGAAAAGATAGGATGAGTTCCAGACACTGAAGCTCTTATAAGTGTCAAACTCCTGACAAGTGATTTCAGTGCCTGATCCTGCTGCATGTGAAGTGATGCTTTAATTTGCAATTGAATGACAAAGTCCTCAAGTCATCCTTATCTCCTGAGTAATTGAAGAAAAGCTCTGCAGTGTAAAAACTCATTATGATTCTTCTGTGTCATTTTGCACCTTTGGAAAGGAATTTTTTATCATTACATTGCTCTCCGGCATATTTTTATTAGCACTGAGCTGCAAAATATGAGATGCACACCTAGATTATGTGCTTGTATTTACAGATGAAATTGAAGATTAAAAAGAAAATTCATATTGCATCTGTGCTAATTCTGCAGAGCCTCTCTGCCATTGATCTTTAAACTTATAATAGTTTCTTTCAAGCTCTGATGAGAAAATAAAATATAACTGTTCTTTGTAAGTGTTATTTGTTGCTGTCCATACCAGAGGAAGACATGATTTTATAGTCATTTTAGAAGTGGAGAGTAATCTAAGGAAGTAATTAGAGTAAGTTAAGATAAAATCTAAGATACAAAACTTTGAAATGGGAGACAGCATATTTTCAGTAGTCTGATGTGCTTCTCTCCATTTCCTGGAGCTGGAGAATGGTAATTTTTGGAGCACTTTCTGCCCTGTTAGAACTTGAAAGCAGAGCTGGAAGCCTTTCAAGAGATGGATTTCTCTCTTTTGGGAGTTTGAAGAAGGGGCACTGGTCACTGAGTCTTTAATTTATAGAAAGTAGATTAGGAAGTAGCTGGCAGCTGTTACAGAATTATCTACACATGCAGTGGGCTAGATCCACTGATGGGCTGTGAGTACTTTGTGCCATTTTGGCTAAGTAAGGGAGCATTGGTGGTTGCTTTCTTTTTTCACAGAGTGTCTGAGAGAAAGTAAGACGTAACAGTGTTCTCTGCATTATTTTATAAGTTACTGTAGGGATATAGCACACACAGAAATGAGACTCGTGAGGAATGGAAAGAAAGGTGAGAGTGGATCACGGCCAGGAGGGTTCTGAGGTTCTTTCTTCTGTAACGGAGCTATAATGGAGATGCTCCATGCCTTCATGCACCTCTAGTCTCAACCTGCGGTTGGGTGCATCAAAGGATGAGTTTAAAGGAGAATGTGTTGTCAGTGAAAGCACATGAAGCACTGTGCATCTCTCTGGATGGCGTTGCAGAACAAGTGGAAGAGATCCCAGGCTGAGTTCTGTGGCTTTGGTGACAGAAGTAAAGCATAAAGCATAAATTGGCTCTAAATTGTTTTGACCTCTTATTTATTTTCTCTTTTTAGAACTGGCCATTATCTTATCCCTGCACATGATGTTTATGCTGGCCTCAGTCCTAAGACCACTGAGTCCCAAATATGTTCCAGGTGAGTTCTCTTTCCCTTCGATGGAATTATTCCTTGGGGGTAACGCTATAGTAGGTCTCTACTTTAGTTCGTGATGATAAATTATGTACAGAAATTAGTGTCCCCTCTTTACTGCTTTTAACACTTAACTGTGATTGATTTACAACACATTGTGATGCTTTGTGGCCGTAAGTCTGTGTTGCATTGGTCTGTTTGCACTGGAACATAAAAGAATGAACCAAAAGTTAAAAATGTTTCAAGGTAGTTATTGGTTTGGTTCTGATATGTCTTCAGGAGGTTTTTTTGTTTTTGTTTTTATATTCGTGATTGCTGTGAACCGGGCCATGAGCATCTCCAAAACATTGTTCAGCACAGAGGGGAAGCATCGCAAAGGAAAAGGAACCACTTTGTGACCCTAGTGATGTTTATACCCTCTGTATTCCAGATGCTGTGTGGCATGGGAATGGGGTTTCTCTGTCCAGTGCGTGAGACCTCAGTTCCCCATGCCTGGGAACTTCTGTTTGAACATAACCCTGAGGCATGGCCAGTTGAGGACCCTGCCGGTGGAAATGAATGTGTGCCTTTGTAAAATGCCTTGCCTCTATACTAACTATAGCTGGGGATTTGACTTTGCCTTATCTAATGCTAGAAAATGTTTGGCATCTGGGGATTTGAGAACAATCCAGCTGAGAACTGCACTTTCTGACTTGCTGTTTGAATTTCTATTAATTTTCTTTTCATGCTGTACAACCAGTTTTATTGTTTGGGGGGGTAGGTACACCTTAAATCTGAAAGTCATGTAGATTAAATCAAATCAAATTAATTTCTCAATTCTATATTGATTGTCTGAGAGTAAGCAGTATAATATTTGCCTCATGGGAATGATGGCTCTGTGCACAGCTGCCACAGTGCGTATTCTTTTTGGTAAATGTGGGTGGTTGAAAAGTGTGAAGTAAACATCAGTATATTGTTAACCATGGACACATAATCCTTCAGACTGAATAGTTTCTGAAACATGAACAATGGGGACTTTGGAAAACAAATGACTCATGCAATTGCACACTTAATTTTGGAGAAAGCACTGCACAAATCTTTGTCTCATCACTATAGGGCAGAGATATATGCCATTGCCTTCAAATGACGGAAACAAGTCTTGTGAGAAATTGATTAAAAAGTTGCCACTGCTATAATGTCTTTTTCCCAGGATAAATGGGACAGGAGACAGAGTCTCTCCCTTCTGCCACAGTGATAATGTTAGAAGGGTGGTAATCTGCCCTCAGATCAGCTCTTCTGGGGCAAGACCACATTCCCTGTGACTATCCTGTGCTATGTTTTCCACCCCACTCCCAGGTGACACAGAGAAAGGGTCATTCTGACCTGGGTTCAGCCATTGCCGACAAAGTAAATAAAACAGCTAAAGTTTATGTCTTGGTTTTACTTTGTCTTTGAACAGTCTTTGCATCCTAGATGCACTGTGATTTGGGTTGAATTTAAAGAAGATGGCCCAAATTAAATTCAGGAATTTGGCCTAATTACAAAGGTGTCCTCAATCCAAGTGCTTTAGATTATGTTCTGCTCAAGCATACTTCTTGCAAGTGATTCCTTGGGAGACTGTATTCCTGTGCAAGGCACCCATGTTATGTGCCTTAGGTTGAATGATCTGACCACCTCTGCAAATGGGCTATAAGGAGAGCTGACTATAACTGGAGATAGGTATACCCTTTGTGGATGCAAAAAATATTTATTTCTATTTTTTGAGCTCTTTACCTGTCTTTTAATACTTGTCTGAGACTGTGAGCTGCCTTGTGTAATAATTGCTGTGATACTGTAAATACCAAGGAACTGTTGTCCCCCCCCAAATTGCAAAATTGTTATCATTATACGTGAAAAATTGTGGTTTTGAAAAATCAAAGGCCAGCGGAGGTATAATACATAAATCTTGATCATTTTGTTCATTTTTATGAACTTTTTTTCAGTCAGGGACAGTGATCTGAAGGCTGCAAAACTGGTGAAATAGCAGTGTCTTGCTGCGTCTTCAGATTCGTGAGCGTTTGTATATGAGGAGCATTGATTTATACCGAGAATTTCAATCCGGCTTCAGCCAGGTTGAAGACTCCTCTTGTCACTCAGTAATGACTTTCTTATCACAGAGGGCCAGAAGAGCTCTCGTTGGTATTTTCCGATTTCAATAGCCTCTGGTACGGTGGGTCACCAGATAGCAGTGTCTCCGCCGGGTGGTTCTGCTGTCAGCTTGGATGCTATGGACTGTTTCTCATCAGAGCAGGTTGGAGCTGCCTAAATGTACCGGGGAGCTCTCCTGAGGCCCTGCTCCAGTTATGGACAGAGATCTTAAGGTCACTGATAGCCTCAGTGCCCTTCATTTTTTTTTTCCCAGTGTTGCCATTTAAAGATGTCTTGCTAAAATTTGGCCCCCGATGCTGCTGATAATAGTCAGTGATGTTCCTCTCATTTGCTTTGCAACAGGAACAGGAGTGACATGTTACAGATCTGTTCACTCTTGTCAAAAAATAGGTCACTCAGAAGTGACAGGTCTGGCCGGTGGAAAGGCTGGGGAAGGAACGTGAGGGAATTTGCTTTCAGTATGATGCCTGGTATAGAGCAGTAACACACATAAAATACATAATCGAGATATAATGTACAAATAAGTTATTTTGCTTTGTGTGTGATAGTGTACTCAGAAGCCTATTTCTATTTAATAAACTGCAATATTCACTGCTCTCAGTTATATTTTAAGGGGCTTTTACAAGAGGCGGCTGGACCTATATCAGTGCTCCAGCACTGTGCTGTTGCCCACCTGCCTGGCTTGGCAGTGGAGCTGAGCGAGGCAGGCGCCTCCCCTGCCTACTGCTCGCCCCCAAGCCATTTCTGCACAGCACAAGATCTACAATCCAGTCTACAGGAGAAATCCAGGTTGTTTCTTGTGTAGGAGATGATGTTATGGGGAATATAGAGGAAAAAGATACTGATGATTTCAAAAGGGGCGAGATTTAATCTCAGTGAGCTTTTTGTCCACACCTGGGGTTTCGCCTCCCAGGAAGACTGCTTGGCCCTCACTTTCCATATTGTATAATCATTGGATGCTCACTTGCTTGAGCTCAAGGCCAGAGTGTAACAACGTGGTTTTGCTGAACCACTTGAGTATCTGGCCAGCTTGTCCAAAATGCAGCAATTATTATAGAATAGAATCACAGAATCATAGAATTATAATTATGCAGCCTGAGAAGGGAAGATGAGATTCTGCTCTGTATTCACTGTTGGATTCACTTTTTTAGCAATTGGTACAACTTCGCATCGCATCAGATTTTCCTTGTGCGTCAAGTGATTTAGCAGCAGCTTGATTCTCAGGTTGTGCTCCCATATTTACAGTCAGTTGTTGTGGGTCTTGTCAAGTCCAAGGAACAGAGATACGGTCTTAGACGCGGGAGATCTGAGTTGCATTTCTGCTGTTGGCACTGCCTTGGAGACTGAATTTATGAAAGTAACCTCCTGTCTCTCTGGTTTCTCTTCCCTCCCATTTATATGTGGCTAGCACGTTACCTGTGACATGGGTTTTTACTCTTTGCAGCGGCCGTTTCTGACTGGGAGAGGAGGTTGTGGATGTGACGGTGTGAGCTGCCTCTGCCCAGGCGAAAGGCATGTGGGGGGCAGCGGGTATGCTGTGCCTCTCGTCGTGTGTTACATGGGCACTGGCTGCTATTGCTGCCCAGGCACTAAGGTAATGTAAATGGCACTCACGGGATCTTTTCCTCTGAGAGCTTAAAAATGTGGTGCTTGAACACTGCAAAAGTTGACAAGAGTGTTTGTATCTTTGTTCTTGCGGCTTTGGTGTGTTGGACGAGGTTTTCTCCTGGGACTTGAAAAGGTTCTTTTTGGAAGTTAGCTTTATAGGATTATATTAATCATAATGCAGCTTTCAAGGCACACTGGTTATATTTATTATTTTGAATTATGCTTAATGATTTCTGTTTTCCTCTTGTGCATACTTATTTTTATTGTGTGCTTTGCTCTGTATTTAAAGCGTCTGGGATGCTTTCACAGACAGGTGCTACATAAATAAAGTGTATTATTATTTTAATAAGCTGCAACAGGGCAGCAATTAGAAAAGCCCATATGTTCATATTGTCTTTTGAATCGTTGGTATTGCCAGGATTTACCATTCTGGGAGAAAGGTGAAGTGGAAAGGAACTTCCATGTGGGAAAGGGAAACTGCTCCTCTCTCCCATATGTCCATATGTCTTTCCCTGAAGGCATTAAAATAGATGCAGTGGGTTATATTTTAGGATTACGTCCAACCTTTCTCTTCCTGTCTCTTGCAACGTTGTGGAAAGGGTAATGAGGAACATTTAAATGTTTTGGCTGATAGGTGAGGCTTTGGGACACCGGTGAGACCACAGCCTACCGTGTTTACTGATGGCCTCACAGCTGCGCAGGAGACCGTGCAGACAGCTGAGCTGAAAATGTTTGTTGTGTGTACAAGCAGGAGGGTTTCTGCTGCTCCTTGCATCGAACGCCCAAACCAAACATTTCTGAAGAGTCAGAAATGTTCTGTTAGCTGATGTTCTTCTGGTGATTTGTTATTGTTGCAAACCTCTGCGCTTCTAAAAGCAAGCTGGTCTTGAAAGACAAAATATCAAAATAATACTTAAAAGCCGAGAAGAAAAAACCACAAAGTACTATTTCCAGCTGGGAATGCCCGCGGAAAAGCTAGAAATCTCTTTAGAAATACTGTTTCTCTGTGATTTCCAGCTACAAGCAGAAAGTTGTGGTGGTACAAAGCTGGAGGTGGCAGAGGGCAGCAGCAGGCGCGTTAGGCAGGACCCAGCCTGTCCGGGGGTGGAGTCCCGACTCTGCAGTGTCCGGCAGTGCTGGCGCACCCTCAGCCAAACCACCGATGCTCTCACTTTCTCTTTTTGGTCCCGTGACTGTTTCTGAGTGTGTATTTTTATGACTGCGCGGTAGAAAGTGACCAAGACCTAAACTAATGCCTAAGCTCGATCAGAATTCAGATAATCACTCTGATGTTTAGCTATTGTTTACTGCGACCATAAAGACGTTTTTCTCTGGAGACAATCTGTGATTCCTATTTTGAGTTTCTGACTCAGTCTGGGATCCTTTTTGACTTACACTGCTGTAAATCAGACCAGATCTTCATACTAAGTACGCAGTACTTCTTTTTTGCACATTGTGAAAGTAGAAAACTAGATAGGGCTGCTTAAATTTTATTGAAATCTGTGTCGCTGTAGACTGCATTTTGAAAACCAGCCAATTTTTCCCATGTAGTTTCTACAGTATAGTAAAGCATGCACATAAGCACGCCTACACACCAATTCTGTACTACAGGAGTATCTTTTATTTCCACTGGAATTCTTTCCTTGCAGTTTTAATTGTAGGCGTTCTACTTTTTTTTTTCTTTTTTTTGCAGTCATCAGCGTTTGTTACACTAATTCTGTAATATTAATTGTGTAAAGGGTACCTAAGGCATTTTGTTGTTGTTGCAAACTGAGAAATCAGTTATAGCCTCACCAGAGAAAAGAATTTGTTTTTCTTGCTGGAAGATAGACTCCTGCTTGGAGATGCACAGCTAGTCTCTTGCAGAAAGAGGTCTGCCCGCCTGCCTGTTGGGGGGTCTGGCTGCCCACAAGTGAGGAAAATGCATTTTTCTCTTAATGCTGGGACAGCAATGACATATTGTAGCTGTTTCCCAGCATTGGGGCCTGCTTTCCTCAACCAAGCTCACCTTAACATCTCAGGAACTTGGGACAAAGGTAGGAAATATAGGGTCCCACAGGAATATGACATATGGCTGGGACCCAGGCCAGTTCTCAGTAAAGTTTGCTCATAGCCTGAATGAAGGGTAGAATTCAATATTTGAGTATCACAGTCCTATATGAAAAAGCTTGGTTTGTGAAATATGGGATTTTTGCAGTTGGTTAAAACATTGGGTTTACTTATGTTGTTTGATTTGTTTTCCTTAAGTTTAGAAAATATAGGAAGACTGAATATTTCTTATCACTATTATGAAACATTCTTTTACAGATGTAAGATTTCTTTTAGCTGTTTGTCTTTGGAACTAATTACTTGCTTTATATTTCTGCCTACATGCATTTAAAACAAAAATTGTTTTAACTGTAACTCTT
This sequence comes from Anarhynchus alexandrinus, assembly GCA_008711295.1. Classification (NCBI taxonomy): domain Eukaryota; kingdom Metazoa; phylum Chordata; class Aves; order Charadriiformes; family Charadriidae; genus Anarhynchus; species Anarhynchus alexandrinus. The sequence continues at coordinate 3,247,612 of VUYV01000091.1, read as the reverse complement.
CTTATTGTCCAAACAAGCTGGATCTGATGCATCATCTTATTGTTGGCTGGAGAAGTTGTTCAAATGCAGAACAAAAAAATGGTCATCACTCTGAGTTTGCATTTGAGGTGTGAGCTACAACTGGCAGACGCAGGCAGATGGGAAACACAAGTGGTGCTATTAGTTAAGATGATAGTCAGGGTCCTCAGCACAGCAGAAGCTTTACCATCATCATGTTACACAGGCATTGGGAAAGGCGGTGCTCTAAGGAGGTTCGGAAAACAGCAATAGGACAGGTTGCAGATGTTTCTGAGATGCTGAAAGGGGAATGGGACGGAGCACAAAGGTGATTGTTTTAAAATTGAACAGGAGTTCGGTGGGGGCTGGCAGGAGTTCGGTACTGCCCAGCCATCCTATGCATTTTTAATGACACAAAGTGGGAGAAACTGGTTATCCAAAGGACCAATTGCTGTTCACTCTCCTTCTGCAGCCTCCAGACATTGTCTGAATTGTGCCACTTTGTACCAAATACCTGTAGTATATATAAACTGTCTTTCTGCCCAGAGGAGAGGTAGAAATATAGAGAAAAGGCAGTAAAAACAGGTTAGAAAAAGTAACATAGCGTATCCTCTTCAAAATATTGGGGGAGGGGAGGTAGTGGGGAAGCAGCAGAAATGGAAAGAAAAGTTGTTGTTGTACACCTGTGATGTATACAGCTAAGTAAGCTTAATGTATGCCATTTGTTTCCTGCAACTTCAAGTGCTTCCTTGACTGTCTTTCGTGAAAAATGGCTGTTTTGTAGCAGCACAGCATCTTACGGATCATCCCAGTACTGTCCCCTCTGGCACAAGGGTTTAGCTTTGGCTCATCTTTGTCTTTTTTTTTTTCTTTTTATTTCCTTTTCTTTTTTTTTTTCTTAATCAAAATTCAAAGTCATTCAGCTTGAAAGGACGGGCTTATTGTGGTGAGTGGAAAAACAATGCTGTATGTTAGATCTTTCCCTGGGCACCTTTACAGGCAAGGCTCATCTGGCATTGGTACCTTATTCAGCATGTCACAGGGATGAACAGTTACCTCCAGATGACAACCTGACATGTTCTTATGACAAACCGTATTGTGTCACAGAAGCTTCGGAAGCCAAATTTAGCAGTATTCCAGGCAATGTTTTACGAAATGTAACTATAGCAACTAAACCTTCACTGCCAGTTGTTAACACAGTCTTCGTTTTAAAAGGAACCAAAAAACCCTCAAAATATCTCCCCTCCTTGCTCGCACACCTACACATGCTACACAGCATATTATGTACTAGCTGGCTACTGGCTACCTGCGTTATTAGATATTTGATTTAAAAAAAAAAAAAACCTGAACAAGGCAAATAGGTGTAGTTACTTAACAACAACAAAAAAAAGTTTTGTGGCTTTTCGTAGCAACTTTCCCTCATCAGCTTTATCTGTGTCGCTGCAGTTGCTGTTCCGATTGCAGTCACTTTTTATTTTTTATTTCCCAGATGCCACACGGTGGTGCTCCTGACTCCACATTGCTCAGGGGCCTGAGCTGGTTGAGAGGAGTTACAGATGCAGTGTGCGTACCAAAACTGCTTTTGGAGGGAGGGCTAGCACTCGTTATGCAATGAAGGTGAATCGTGCCATGGGATGGGGTATGTACTTTTCTCCAAGGACTCAGCTACTAAGTCAGATACGGGAGGAAAGAGCTGAATAGCAGCAGCTGATAAAAATCCTCAGTATTGTGCATGTATGCTCACATACACACATACTCAACCTGTTTTACACTTGATTAACATGTGAATTTTGCATGCCGGCTTTGTTTTGGCAGCTATTGCGCCTTCCCATTTTCTCTGTCTGGTCTGTTTTGAAGACACATCCAGGTTCATAGCTCAGTCTCCTCCTGGGAGCAATGACAGCATACTTTTCTCTAGGTCTGTGATAAAAATGCAGAGAAGCGAGGCAGAGGGAGGGGAGATGCACCTTCTTCTCCATGCAAAGAGAGGCCAGTACAGAATCAGGAGCTGCCGCAGTGGCCCCAGGCAGGATCCCCAGACTGGAAGGCAGCCAGCAGTGGCGCTGGCCTGGTGTCAATTGGAAGATCCCTTTTCCTCATAAGAAAAGCTCTGTATCTGAGTGGGCATCCGCGCCTGTACCAAGCCTACAGCTCACTGAAATCAGCAGGAATGACTTCATTGACATGTGTGTACTTTGACTCTGGTCCTGTGAACTGTGGCGTTCTGCCAGTTAAGGTTTAGCCGCATGTGTTTAGGAGTTCACTTCACCTCCCATTGAGAGTTTCTGATAGCTTTGCTGAAAATTGGGCCAGGCATTTAGATATTTATGTGAGTCTTGCTTTTAAATTTTAGGAAGCCATCTTTTTAATTAATCCTTACAGAAACAATTGAATGCATGACCTACAAGGATAATTACTTCTGTTCTGCTTTGATTATTTTGGATTTGTATTGCATTGATATGTGATCTAAAAGAGGAGCTCTAATAAAGCCCATGTACATACTACAGTACAAACTTTTTAGAACTGGCAGCCACGTTGTCTATATGAACACCATATTCTGTAGTGTCTTATTATTAACATAACTTTGTAAAGGTTTGTCATTGCTGTCTTTGGATTATTTATACCATATATGTACATCTTCCATAAACCAACTATTGGAGAAAATGTCCTTCTAAAAATACCTTAAATTAGTGCTCAATTTATGGACAAATTGAATGGCCTTTAGTGATGAAATCCCCCGAATCTAAGGAAGCATGATTAGTTTCTGAGAGATTACTATTTCCACTATAGCTTATTATCCATTGTGTGTAGTCTCTAGCAAGAGCTAATGTTAAGCAGAATTCTTTACTGTTATTAAATACAATTGCAAGTGAGTCTCCAAATATGAGTAAGTGAAGGTTACAGATGGAAGCTGGTTTTGAGTGGAAACTGAGACATGAATAGACATTACCAGGGAGCACCTCTCTGCATTACATAAATGGACCAAGGGACGAGGCAGGCAGCATTAACCCTGCCCATGTCTGACCAGTGACGGTTTTGCACTTCAAGTGCAACATTACATATCAAAGACAAATGCTGAAAATAATAAAATTTCATTAATATGGAAACTACAGCTTGATATTTTGAGTGAGTTCATTATGAGCAGGAAGAAATAGCCAGGGGTGTATTTGCAATGAGTAGTGTCTCTGGTGAGTGGTGGGGATAGACAAGAGAAGAGCTTCAACTGAAGTAAGACCAGCTGTGCAGGAAGACGGTGCCTATAGGGCTGCTCGTTCTCTAACAGGCTTGAAAATTATCCTGCCAGTTAGCCTTGTTTCTTATCTTTAGTAACAGAATGACCCATACAGAAACTGATGACATTAAAGTAGGAGGGAGATATTAAGATATTTATTCCGTTATTTCGTTGCATCTTTTTCCAAATGGAAGTGCAAGCTGATTGTCTCAAAGCAGAGCAAACTACTTATGTCGTCACAGGCTGACATTTTGCTGTTGATGATATTTTGTGAAATGCTGAACTGAATTTGTGCTCACTGGCGAGAAATCCTGAGTGGAATTTTTTACCTGAGACAGAATGAAATGGAATCACCCAGACCAACTAAGAGACCTCTCAGTTGTCTTTATTCAATAGGCTTATAAACTTCACAACAAAATCAGATCCCCGCCTACCGAATTCCTAATGAACACATTAAAGTGTAAAAGCTCGGTGCCAAGGAAGGTCATGAAATGTACACAGTTTTTCTGTATGCATAGACTGGTAGAGACCTGGAGGGTTTATTTCCCTTCTTTCTCTCCCCAGAATGGATTAAAAGATTAGTATTTTACTGATCCCAAATTAGAAGATACTGTGGAGGATCGAAACAAAATGCAAATAATGAATTAGTCCCCAAAAGATGAATATGAGAAGTCATTAAGATTGTATAACTGTAAGAGCAATGGAAGTTTACAAGAACATAGAACCATGCCTGCCAATGTGTCCTGATACAATCAGGATTGCTTTCTGCACTGCCTCACAGCTTCCAATGCCATTTTAAGGTTTCTGTGCAAATTCTTACCCAGATCTTTGATGTCTTCCCCTCTTAGGCAAGAACTGCATATTTATGCGTGCCTGAGAGGACTCCTTAGAACCACAAGGACCCACATTTGCTCTTTCTAGCCTAGCAGGGTGTACCCTTAGCTCATCCTGGAGCACAGCTTCTGGCCTCTTTGCACATATCACTTTATGCTCATCTCCTGCTGCCAAGGGGACAGCACATCCAAAAGTTTGCTGATTTCACCACATCCTCTGGCAATCCACAGGTTGAACAATAAAACATATAGATTGCTTTGCTTACATGAAGATAAAGGATTGAAAACAAAAGGTTACAAATAAAACAATGTTAGTGCTTTTTTTTTTTTATTGTATGCCTTCTCAGTTGTTCTGACATATTTCACTGGGAATGCAGTTCTTGGGGTTAGCAGTGGGAGGTCTGGCCATCCAGGTCTCTCACGTATATTCTGTTCTCTGAGTACTGAATAACTTTTCTCTGTTTTCCTGCCTAGATATACTACACTCAGCTTCTCCTTGATTCACTGCAAATGGAGCACTGAAGGCTGGGAGAGAGGGGAGGTTAAAGGGGCAGAAGGAGATATGTTGTCTTTGCTGTTTTCAGTTTTTCACTCTTTGCTCTCTTGGTACACCTGCCTTGCTAGATGTCTTTGTGTTTTAACTTATAATGATATTTTTCATGCCTACATGGTCTTGAATATTTTCTTCCGCTTTTTTTATTTTTATTTAAAGTTTACGATGTTAAAATAGTACATGCTGAAAACATCTATTCTCCATAACATCTGTGCAGTTGATGATCTCCCATGCCATACTAGTTTTCTAAAAAGATCACACAAAGGCATTTTAATGAATCGGTTTAGAACAGATGGAGGACATTGACATTTGATATATCCATGTGAGTGAAAGCCACATGTCTTTATCCAGTATTTATCCTTGGGTTTCATGGTCTAAACCAGTGTTTTTCCCTTAGCTCCTTTGCCCTCATTTTCCAGAAGGGCAATATAATCAAAACACCAGATTAGATGATATTTGAAAAAATTGAGAAGAAGGAGGTTGTGTGTGTGTTTATGTGTGTGATAATAGCTTTAAAAATGTAACGATACAAGAAGGAATGGAATTCCTTCTGCATGGATTGAGGTATTGTCAGATAGTTCCCAGATGAATACATTTAATTAAGTCATGGCATAGCTAAGCTTTGCTTATCACATCCTGTCAATCTTCCTGCATTTCTGAGAAAACATTGAGTAAATTCATATAAGGTACTTCAGACAGGAACACACGCAGAAGATAACTATAGATCCTCTGGCAGTTTGAGCATCCAGAAGTTTCCTCTGCTCTGCTGTCTAACGGAGATGTTTTCTGGGTTCTGTATGTGACTCTCAGTGTCATGTACAGGCAGCAGGCAGGAAACTTCAATTAAACTGTGGATGTTAATTTAGAAGGTGATTCACTTTGATGAATTTACCAAAAGCTGCAAAAAAAGGAGAGCTATGGCTTCTGTGGGTAGAGGTTTCCTAAAATACCTATGTGGGTGAAGAAGTCACCATTAGATGAACCATTAATCATGGGACGTACACTGTGAGATGCTTGTTTTAAGATCTAGAAAGTATGAATTACTCTTTTTATTTATTTTTTTGTAGTAGTAGCAGTGTTAACAACTTAGGAAGTCTATTTTTCCACAAAAATGTGGTTTGAAAGGAAGCTAACCACGTACCCCTAGCCTCTGGGAAAAGTGTGGAAGCTGAATGACTAAACTGGGGCTTTGAACTCACACAAACGTACTTAGCTATCTCATTTGGGATCTCCAGGATTTTAATGTTTAGCCTATGTGACTACTGTATGAACCAGATAAGTGCAGCATCAAGGGAAGAAAATAATGCAATCTGCCCCCAAACCGCAATACTAAGCAACTACAAGAACACATTTACTGTTTTCAGTGATAGGATTAGTGTATGTGCTCCTTGCAAAGCAGTTACATATTGACAAACATTTTAAAATGTGGTGATTCTTCAGGAGGTTGAATATATTTTTAAATATTTCATCCTCATACACATATGTATATGTATATTATAAATATGTCTTTCTGTGTGACAAATTGAAAAAAAAGCCTCTGTGTGTGTTTGTATATGTAACTATATATACAGATGCACAGATCCATATCAATGCACGTTTAAATATTTTGGTCAATGAAATATGTTTTTGAACCCTTCTTGATGAGTACATGGGAGTAATAGTTATGGTTTAGGGTTGCATTGCCTTAAATGTATTTTCAGCTGGAGGAGTTTATTAGTCCATAAGAAAGCTGTGCCTCCAGCTCATGAGTGTCTTGAAAGCTTTAATTTTCGAGGGGATGTCATTCACAGTCATTGTCTTTTCTAGTATGAAGTTCAGCAGTACTGTTTGGTGATGTGTAAACAAAGCTTCAAGTTTTATCTTCCATTAATGAAGTTGAAATGAGTTAATATAAAGCAAAGTGAGAAAGCCAGAATCCGCCAATATTAATTCTTTCTTTATTGCTTCTGGGGTTGGAACGAATGAAAATGTCCATTATCATCAATTTGTTTTGATTCCTTTACTTTCCCCAGTGACGATTATTTTTTAATCCAATAATTTGTTTGACATTGAAAATGTCTATAATTAGTACAAAAATAAATGAAGAAGTGGTCAGGCTTAGGAGGTTATAAGCATAATGTGGTTTGGTTTTTTTTGTTTCCAGAGAAAAAGCGAAGTCATCTAGTAGCAAGAGAAGGTAGGTCAAGAAGTCTGCATTAGTATGGTGGTGGTGAACATTCCTGGTTTCAAAACAAACACTAATTTCTACAGGTTTAATGGTAAATATTTGTTACCATTTAATATTCATGGCAGTTTATAAGAATGCTTGGAATAAATTGAGCCCATTAATGATAAGACATTGTCCTGGTTTGAGCCAGTCTTTGGCTTCTGCTGTGAGGATTTTGTCAAAAAGGTTATTCCGAGTTCCTTATTTATCTTTGGTACCAACCTTAAACTACACCCATCTCTTTTTCCTCTGCAAGTTCAACAATGGCCCCAAGTCCTCCCCTGAGAGAAGCCTTCACTGGCACATTGTGACAAGCTAGTCCGACCAAAAACCAGCCTGCTGGGAGGAATTCCAGAATTATTGTACCGCTGCTTTTGTGAAATGGCTGCAAGGTAAGTGTCCTGCTCCGTTAGTAACAGAGCACCTATTCCATCACACAGTCTTAATTAAAGTCTGATGTAAAGGCTCATTGCAATCCAGATGCTTGCAAATAACTGAGCTATGAAGCTTTTTCACGACATCCATTTTAAGTGAAGTGGAATTGCTTCAGTTCAATGTAGGAGGATAAGTTTGTACTTCCTAAAGCTGTATCAGTCTAGGTATGGTTTTGCAAAAACAAAATGAGAGATGAATAGAATCATGCCTTCATTTTATTCAAAGCACAGAGATTCAGACAGGAATAAGGGGAGGAAGGAAAATCAAATAAAAGTGTTCAGCTTTTGACTTAGTCTGAGTTATAGCTTTTATAAAATTGAATTTTAATAATTTGCTGTGTCAAAATTAAAAGCAGTATTATTCTGTGAGAATTTGAGAGAAAAAGATGTATTTTAGAAAAGTCATTTAATCTCCTTGCATCTTTCCATCCCCTGATAATACTGTAACCTTTAAGCCTTTTTGCTGGCATCTGTACTTTACAAATGAATCTTTTTGCTCATTCTTATTCTTATGGTGGTCAGCTCCAGTATCAGTCTTTGGAGTCCGCAGCATGAAACCTGACCAGGTCCCCACCTATCTTGTTGATTCCATTGTTGCTGGTATCACAGGGGCATCATTATACTTTTTTTTTAAAATTTATTTTTATCAATAAATTATTGTTTCATGTTGTACACCTTCCATGCAGATTAGACACCTTTGCAAAGAAAGGGGGAGCAGTGAGTGGAGAGGTCAAAAACATTTGAGATGACTGTCCCTGAAGTGAATGCCTTGCCCGATGGGAGAATGATACATTTAGGATAGAGTAGCTAGTTTTATGTGAATGCGGGAGAATAAATGATCTGCTTATACTAGTGGTATCTTTCTGACGGGAACATATGTCACCCCTAGTTTATAGAAACACACCTCCAACATATTTCACTCAAAGCTTGTTTGTGTCAGATATCAGTAGTCAGAAAGCCGGGCTTTGGAGGGGTGTGTGAAGAGCTGCCTGCCAGGCTGAGCGTCTTTAGAGATATAAGAGGTGACAGATATGGCACAAACATACGCGATAGAAAATAAACCAGTTATGCCTCATATGCAGACCCAAGCAGTGTAAATTCTTGGTACCACTGCTGTATCTCACTTGTGTGAACAACCGAAGGAGGTGGCAGACTTACTAGTGCATGACAAGTTTTTTACTGGTGGGATGATGGGAAGTACTTTCGGTGACCTTCCAGTGAAGGAGGCACCTTCCAAAGTTGGGGACATGAACAGTGCATTGAGATGAAAGCCTGGGGAAGGGAGGTTTAGAAATCTGTTCCTTTTTGCTGTCTGCAATGTAAAATTTATTTTCCTGAGATCCTTCAGTGTGGTTATTGGGGGAGTAGAGTTGGGGGTGTTTCAGAGTCAGGTACTTGAGTTTGGGAGATCAGAGCAAGATAATAATAATTAAAAAAAAACAACACAAAACAACCTACCAAAATATGGGCAAAATTTCTGGGATTACTTCTTTCTCTTCACGTTGATGATTAACGCAGCAGCTATCCAGAGCTCCCAGTGAACCTCCAACACTCCGCTTAGCACTTCTCCAAACAGCAGCTCTCATTTCTGAACTCTTCTTGTGCTGCTAAACAAAAATGAGAAAACAAAATAGTTTTCTTCACATTGTTCCTCATGACCTTCACCCCTTTGGGGTTTATTGACTCCTAGCTTGTTTTCAATATTAGGGACTACAGTTCCCTTTTGTTGAAGATTTTATCTTCAGATAAAAAGTCATTATGTTACTGTGCCAACATTCAGGCTCTGTTTAGTTTAAAAAAAGCATTGTGTGATAATCCTGGAATCATGTTTTCTTCAACTTCTCTTTTTCCACTTAAAACATTTGAATGATGCCATAATAAAAAGCAGTTATTGTTGATTATTGCTTTTGCTCACTATAATTTGAGTGTCAGAGTTGCATTCAGAGAGTTATATTAGAATAACATTAAAGAGGTTCTTTCAAAACAAGCATGAAAAACTAAACTTGTTCTTACTTAGATGAAGGTGCCATTTTTGAAGCTAAGTCTCTTTGTTTTAAGCTAAGATGGACTACTACTCCATTTCTTTTTTTAAAAACTGTTCTTGTATTATAAAAATGTAAATACCACTCACCTTAAACCTATAACCTTAGAGAAAAGTGGAAGGATTTACTAGAACCCATCAGTTTGCCGCAAAAAACATTTAGGAAGAGTTTAATACCTGAGGGAATATTTTATAAGTTATAAGTTATAAATAAAGAAATAAAAAAGCTTCAGAATAAAGAACTTGCCCATTGTTCCCTATTGCTTAAGCAGTCCCTATGGTTCTTTTAGTAAACATAGACATAGGCAAGATGTCTTATGTATAAAAGTCACGGTGTCTGCTACAGCTTTTTTTTAGGTGGTCTATATACATACCTGAGTTGTAGGATTATTTGAAAAATTAATTTACAGGCATGTTTTCCGTTTTATTTGGTGACAAGAAAATGAAGCACAAATAAAGAAGAATGGACCATGCAATATAGTAACAAATAGCCTGCTTTTCTGTTTGCTCCAGGTTTTTTGTAACAATTACACTAAACTATTGCATTTGGCTTCCAAAATTAATACAGCTAAATATCCCACAAAAGCGTCTCTTAGATAGCTGATCAAGCCTGGGTCGTATGGTAAATAAAATTTCACAGGAGGCCGTAGAAGGAATATGCTTAGAGAAACATTCTTAAAAGAGTAAATTCATTCAGAATTTACCATTACTCAATTTAAAAAAGAAAAAAATAAGAGGAAGAACATCAAATTCACCTACTGCAAAGCATAAAGAAATAAATTATATAAAACTGCCAGTCAAGAAGAGTATTTGCTTGAATATGCATCGTTGCAAATCTAGAGTACTCCTTTATTTGGGGTGGGATTTCTCAGATCGCCAATTTTTCTCTAGATCTGGATATTAAGTAGGTTTTGACTGATAAATCTCAAAGGACCTGCACATATTTTATCTTCATAGCCTAGCGAGGAATTCTGAACAAAATGGGTTTTCCCTGTGTCTCTACCACTGCAAAGGCACACAGTCTCCCATTCAGTGGAACACGATAAAATTAACCATCAGGTCCCTAATAAAAGAAATCATTAAATAGGATCGAATTAAAAAAAAAATAAAAATCCTGGGGTTTAAAACCAAAACAAAATGGAAACAAGGAACATTGTAACTGAAATTGCCCCCCTTTGAACTACTAACAAATTGATATTAGAGTATATGAAATTCTATTGATTATACCATATCAGACGATGCTAGGCTGATATAAATTACTACCAAATATATGCAACAGCTACAGATCTACACTGTCACCTCTGGGAAAGAAATTGTCAAAAGTTACCAGGAAAGTGAATCAAGAATGGGAGAAGAAATGAAGAGGAAAATTATAGATCTACAGCACAGTAAATTATATCCTCCCCAGTGCAAATGATCTGAAACCAAAATGAAAATGAAAATTGACCTTGTCCCAGATCTATACATGTGGCTATACGCCCCATGCAGAGACTTACCTGAGCTTTACAAACCAGCAGTTCTTTGCATTTCAACTACATCCCGGAGACGCTGACATTCCCTCCCCCTCTATTTGCAAAGTACGTAGACAGATGATAGATAGCTCTTGGCCTGCTGATATTGTAGAAGAGCTTAGAAGCCTTCTTAATGGGATTCATAACTCTTACACAATTCAAAAGACAAGAATTACAAAGGCAGACATGCACAAAAAGTAAGTTTCTATTAAATAACATAGGGTGGAGAGAGTAAAATACTGAGAGCAATCAGTAGGTTCTCAACTAGAGTTTGCCAGCCCATTAAAAAAAAATCATAATGCATCCATGATCCAAAAGATAACTACTTCAGGACGTCAGCATGGACTCCCTATACTTGCAGGTGAAAAGTTTCCACCTGTACTCCATGTACTCTATTGGATAAGGAGAGATTTCGGTGTGACCTTTGATGTAGCTATGTGATTTCAGTGTGATCTATCGTGTAGTATTTAGGACTAAATTGTTTGGCAGCATTAAAAAAAAAAAGAAACCTGGCAAGAAGTCCCACTCCACTTACTTCACCCTATCTGGTAGAGTCAGTGACCCTGACAACTATGTAGACAGGTAGGACGTTTGTCAGTTTTGTTTGTATTGCACTGGAAGATAATTCTGCTGAAAAATGTGTCCTGACGGTTGGCCTATGGGATGTCAGAATAAGACGATTTTTTTGGGGGGAAGATATTCTGGCAAAGTTGGTTGGTATAAATAAGCCCTGGATTTATAGAGTTATAAATTTCAGTTGATTTCATATTCTGTGTATTTGGCTATAACTTTCAATGTGGATTAAATCTCCCAATTTGTATCTACAAACAGGCAACATCTAAGGAAGAAAGCAGCGGTATAAACAGCTGTATGCATGTGCTTTGGTGTGACATTGAAGCCTGCTGAGTGACTTCCCAGTAATAGCTCCTTGCCCGGCAGCCCCCGGGGGAGAGGAGGCTGCCAAACACTCTGCAGAAGAGGCTGACAGGACCAGGTACTGATTTTAAAATATGGCATGCTCTCTAATTTTCAGGTGATCCCTGAAGGGTTAAGTTGCTAACTTGAATCTTCTCTACGTAGCACGCTTCTGGGAAGAATGCATGTGAAAGAACGGAGAGATTTTGGGGGGACTTACTGCTTGCTGGGGAAGCCTGGAGAACAATATTATGTTGTAAGAGAATTGTTCAGGACCCTGACAGACACCTACTCCGTGCAGTGTTTGTTTTCTATGTAAAACAGTCCTCTTTCTAACATGGGATATGACATACAATTCAGCTTGGTTTATGCCAGAGTCGCTCAAAGGTGCAGTTCTTTACATCTTTGTTTCCCAACCAAATATATCAATAACAATGAAAATGAACATAATTACATTTCAATTATTCATAGCCAATCTATTAGTTATACTAAGTACTCTTTATTTCCTGTGCTGTAGCTTTCACTATGGGCTAAACAAGTTTAATCATCTTACATTGCTAAGAGCATATGCTACAACATTTACCACAATAACTTGTGTGAGTTTTAAATTAAATTTTAACAATTCTCCATCTTGAGAGCTGTTATATTCCCATTGTCTTGACTGGATGGGAATATTACAATAAAGTAAAATAAAAATATAATAATAAAATAACTCTCTCTCAAGCTGCTTGTAACCTCTTACTTAAGGCTCACTTTTCCCACGCCGCCTTGAAGAAATTACCTAATATGCTGATTTCTACATCAGGATGATCTACTGGGGTAGCTTAGGACATTGGTTCAGCGGCAGCTGGGAAAGGTCTCTGCTTTCAGTCAGATGTGATTGGAATTCATCATAGATATATGTTTACTCTGAGAGAGAGAAAAATAGCCTCTAACCTAATACAGGTTGGGAGTTTTTTTCTTTCTCTGTCAGCACCACACCAACACACGGGCGCTTACAGGCATTCATGTAATATTCCTCATCCTTTTTTTTTTTTTCCCAGCACAAAGATCTCTTTTAACAGTAAGACATTTATGAAATAATTCAGGAACTTCAGCTATGGGAAACTGACTATTTGAACCACAGACTTGTATATTATCGTCCTACAGCAAACAAAGACAAGATTTTTGTGCAAACCCAGTACATTTTGTATGTACATGGTCAGTCTGACATATAGCTGACTGCGTAAGTGTAACCATATCCCTTTTTTAATGCATAAAGTAGGAAGCATAGTTTAGCTTTGTTGTAATTAAGTCTCTGCTGGTTTAGTTGTCAGCCAGTTCTCTGTGGGGCATACTGGACTTGCTTAGAGCTGCTAAGTCTATGTTAGAATAAAAAAAAAAAAAAAAAAAAAAA
>VUYV01000091.1:3132584-3232938 GCA_008711295.1 Anarhynchus alexandrinus | reverse complement strand
CCAGGATTATAATTCGTTGGTAAAAACTGGTTTTACCTTAAACTTATGAATTGTTTTAGAATGTCTGTCCCCTCTGTCAGAATTTACGTAGCAGCCTTACACCTTTTGCTTTCATAATAATGCAAATCTTAACACCATAATTTCTAAGAAGTCCAACCTGTCTTTTAGATTTAGTCTTTATTAATGTGTTGGCCCCTGTTTTCATTATCTTATATTAATTTTTAGTACACTTCTTTCATTTTATTGTATTTAAGCCTTAAATCAATAAAAACCGTAAAAGCTATGTCGTTTGAGATTGGACGACCTGTCCAATTTTACTAGCCCTTTTGATGATATGATCTAAAACATAAGCTATTATCACAATTACAGCTATAAGAAAAATTTATTTTTTGTTTTTATGGTGTGGTATGTTTCTTTATTTGGAGAATGACTACTAAAAAATTCAATATGGTAATGTGGATTGACAAGCTCCATTTTGTAGTATTAAATTTAATTATATAAAAACTAATTTGTCCCATTAGAACTCTAGGGATAATGTAAAGTACTTTTAACTTTGATGTCTGCTGTAACTCTTGATGAAACATAAAAGTTAACAGTTTAAGTAGGCTTTTTATTTCCTTAAAGAAATAGTACAGCTCAGAAGAATTTTGTGAGCTATTTGTGTAAGCGGGGATAATTCTTAGAATTGCAGACAACAGCTGATTCTGGATAACAAAAAAAGTCAGCAAGATGTATACTTTAACCAATACACTAACCAATTCTTTCTTTGGTTAAAAGTCAATCAACAGCTATAGCAAAAAAGGAAAAAAAGAGATTATTCAGCAGTTTATCAAACAAAACTTGTGACAACACTTGACCCTCTTTTCCTGTTTTGCTGTTCAGGTATACTTGAATATTGGGAAATATTAATGAGAAGTTCATCCAGTCAAGAAACAGGATCAACCATTTTGGCAAATCATTCCCAGTCCCATAGAGCAGAAAAGTGCCCCTTGCAACACCCGTTGCTTTTGGTGAAATTTACAGGCAAAATCAAAGGGGCTTTCTGTGGAGGAATGGGGAAGTAACAAGCAGTTTAGTGTCTCTAGGTGCACTGTATATTTGTCTTATCAAATAACTTCATTCTTTTTAGAGTCTAGAGTTGGATTTTGGATACAAAACTCACTTCTGGATTCAAAGTAGAACATTACACAAGTTATACATACTTCAAACAAGGATTTGGGGCAGTTTAGTGGTAGTAAGCAGAATGTATAGGTCTGAATCCAATTTAAATCTCACTCAAAGTTTGGGAGTTTTTGTATTTGCTTAAGGTCTGTCTAAATTGGACAGGTACTAAAATAAATGTAAAGCAAAACAGGTAGAGCCAAATGACAGAGTGCACCTCCAAAGCTGAAAACCGTGTGAAAAACGCTGATTTTGTCATGTAGACTCCTATAACGGTATACCTACTCCTATAAGGGTATACCTATCTCGCTGACAAAGTAGTGCACTACTGTCTCTGAGTATTTCTGCTGATAAAAATGCTCGTGTTGTTTAATATTTTGAGAATGGTTTCACTAAATCACAAAACATTTATTGTATTTGGCATACCTCTGGGTGATCTTTGGGACCCTCTCTCTAAATAATTAAAGACTGAAAATTGTCCAGCAGTTAACAAAAGCTGACAGGCAAGGGTATGGTATGGTGGAAAAGTGGTGGGAAGGGCTTCCCCAGGTCTGCTTGCTCTGTTCATTCTCTTCAGCTTTGCCACTCAACCATCGCTATCATGAGCAAGGCATTGATTTATATATATAGGAAAAAAGTACTTCCAGGGCAGACTATTCCTATGCCTTTCAAGCGACTATGAGTAGTAATCCTTGAAAACAGCTGCACGCACAGGAAACTTCACCATGATAAGCAACTATGCTACTCCAAGCTTTGCTTGGATTACCAGTTCCTTTTTATTTTACTTATGAAGCGGCAGAATATTTCTTCTCTCCTAGGTGCTTTAAGTACCTTTGTGCTAAAGGTTTACCTGCAGGAAATTCAGTTTATGTTTAATTCCTTCTTGTAGAGAACAATTTACTTACCATATCTAGCTATGTTCCCTACACAGTGCAGGATAAAATATTAGTTTAAAAAATTTCTTGAAAAAAAGAAAGAAAAAAAGTGAGATTTTGGAGGGGGAAAATCCTTTCTAACCAGGTCTAACCATATCTAAATCATTACTTAGTGATCTGTAGGCAAAGGGAAAAATCTATTTGGCATGCCCTGTGAAAAATGCATGTGTGTCCAATAAGGTAAAGAGAATTTATGCTTGTGGAGCTGTGACCAGCTTTCTTTTGTCTTCTTCTAAACCTAAGTGATCTTGCTTACTTGCACACCCGTGTGACTTCTGCTGCTTTTTCTGGAATACCGTGATGCTGATGGCAGCTTCATCTGCGTTTGGTCACAGCATTTAGGCTTTTGTGTAAGCAGTGCAAGCTAGACAGAGTGGCTGCTCCTCAGCTCCACATCTTCATAAACTGCTCATACGTTCTTATCTGTTCCCAGCTGAGAATATTAGCACAGTGGTATTCAGAGTGTTAGCACAGCAGCACACTGACTCTGCAAACGTCAGCAAGAGCTGCTCGAGTGGCCTTTTGCTCTGTATTGTTTTAGGAATCCAGCCTTGAGCAAGACAGCCCAGTAGGAAAGCTCTCTCGAAAGGGTCTCAGACACTCTTCTGGAGGTGTTAAGTGTGTCAAAGTTCTGGTTTATTAATGTCTGTCACTCTTTCTGGGTTTTGTTTTGTTTTTAATTAAGCAAATGGTTTTCAGGCATCAACAGTGCCATGGAGATAGTATTGATGGTTGTATATAAATGCCTGAGGTTTATCTGTTTGGCAGTTATGATTCTGTATGTTATCCTTTGATAGATGGTCCTACTCTCCAATCACAAAATATGCCTAGAGCATGACATACAGGAATCCTCAGCCTTGAGTCTTACTACATTGTCAGATATAATCACCTCTATTTCACACATGAGCAATTAATATTTTTTGTAGTAAAATGCTGACCCCAGCAAGTGGTGAAAATAGCATCCATAATAACGATACTAATACTTCCAGGGAAGGAAAGAAGGGTCATAGATTATCAAATTAATTCTTATGGCTTAAGTCTTGTTGAACAGATTGGATTCTTAACAGTAAAATGAGCTAATGACTGCTGATTACTATCTTAACTCTTCTTGATAAGGTAAGACTAAATGAGGACAGATTTGCTTACTCATAAGATAAATATTTCAAGTTGTCCTGGATTAATAAAAAGAGTGGATAGGTCTTTCTATTCACCTATCCATATAAAATATAGCAAAATACAGAAAATAGTTCTGCACTAAGATTGAGGCCTTTGAGAGCTGGGCAGTAGTTCACAGTAAAAATCAAGGTTGTCTTGAGGCCCTGAATGTGAACTCCTCAGATCATTTGCACTGAGATCTGATTTTTGTGCCAAGCTGTGGCCAGCCGTGCAGCCATTTGGATGCCCATGGGATAAAGCTGGTTCTTTCACAGTAAATTAAACATTTGCACAGTGGATGCAAAACAACATTTCTGAAGCAGTAAAGGTGCAAAGGAAGCCTCTTTTCCAGGAACTTCAATGAAGGTGTCCTCATTCTGGCCCACAATTCAACCCTTTTGCTACTTGTCTGCCTCCAGCATCCCCCAGGGTTGTCACTTTGTCACACACGGTTCTGCTTTTCCACCGCAGTCCCTCAGAGGAAATACTCTGGAAGTCCTGCACCTTTGTAGACATCTGGAGAGGTGACCTGCTTGTTATCTTCCTCTCCTATGCAGCCGCTTTGCTATAGTAAAGGAGATTTTGTAAAGGTTGCATTCCAGGAACCTCTGAAAAAAAAAAGGGGTTTACCCACCTACTTGAGGTGCCCAGCATGCAGCACTGCTGTGGATGAAGCCTGCAAAAACATAACCAAGCTAAGTTTAAATTACCACATGACTGACTTCTAATTTAAGAGCTGTGCATTATCCGAGGTGTGAGTTCATGCACACAGCAAAAGTTCATTTATTCAGGCACTCATGTGGTGATGGAGGAGGGAGCAGCTCGGGTGCCTTTTGTGATGACGATGTTGCCCAAGGAAGCAGCGTGTGGCCTTCCACTAAAACACTGTCTGGTGTACGTGTCTTGTGGCATCAAAAGGTGCAGAGCATGGAGCCATCACCTGCGGTCCTGGAAAAGGCCCCAGTGCCACAGGGAGGACCTGGGGCAGATAGTGCCTCATTGCTTCATGGTTTGGTAACGTAATTTTACCTGGAGCCACACATTGGTGGCCTGTAACTTCCTCCTTGTGGCACCCACTATGTTTGATTTCTTTGCTATTCATCTATTTATTTTTTTTTAAATAGAGAGGAGGAGTCCAGAGGACCTGTGTGGAAGAAGGGGTTTCTTGTTTTGTGGGGGGCAGAGGGAGAGAGACTGTAAAAGTCTCAGCAGAGAGACCTGCAGGTCAAGTGCAGAGCCTGGGAGTGCAAGGAGGTCCTGATGGCAGGAACAGCCTGAGGACCGGGGGTATGGAGCAGAGCTTGCTACAGCTCGGAAAATGTTTGAAGTTACTAAAATGAAGAGTGGGAGCAATGCCTTCAAGGACAGTGAAAAAAGGAGCAGCGTAGCCACCTTTTACATCTATTCAGTCTTTCCCTAGTCACTTTGAACTTTCTCTGCTTAAGAAGTTAACTATTCTAGTTCATATTCTCATAAAACCTGGGTCTTTTTTAAGTTTCAAAGTCTTTTGATCTTCTTTGAGGATCTCACTGATGTGAGGTCCTGTCATTCTGCTCTGTGACATGAACATAAGATTTCAGGTGTGGTATTTGAAGCTAATAATATTATCATCATCTGTAGCTGTATAGCGCCAGAAATTAATTATCATAAGATGTAGCAAATTAGGGGTAGAAGTATATTCCCTGCATTGCTAATCATCACTGTATATTAGAAGTACACAGATGAGCAGGCCAGACTTGTAAATCTGTTTTGTAAATCTTCAGCATAGGGAGCAAATGCAAATTAATAAGAACATATGGTTAAACTGCTAATCAGATTAAAGGATTTGAAAATATTGACAAATTTTATTCATTTACACTTAAGTGAGAAAATATGGATTGACAGTGGGAAAAAAGAGTCACATCATAAGCTGAAGGAGTGGCAAAGAGAACAAAACCTACGTTAAAGGATGCGTGATGGTGGGAGAGCCATATAATCATTACTAACTATATTGCCAGGCTGAAAAAAATGAGGTTGGAGATGGAATTTGAGGATCAAAACAAAACACTTTCCCCAATCTCACCTAGAGGAATAGTGTACAAGTGGGATTCTGAAAGACCTGTCTCCGAAGCGATTAATGTATTAAACATCTGAAAAAGCGCTTAGCAACAGTTTGTTTAAAAAACTATGTTTCAAAAACTGTGTTTTTCTCACCTCTGCATTTAAATGAATATGAGAAAAGAAGAAATATTTATAAAGCTTTTACTGGAAGAGTGCATGGCAGGGTTTCTAAAGTACTTTCTAATATACGACCTGCCATTTAGAATGATTGCTTTCCTGTATATGAGTAGAAGAACTTTATAAAGGATAAAGGAAATAAAAATGATGTCTAACCTATATGCTTGAGATATAAGAATAAAAAAAGCCCAATGTGTGTACGCATAGATAAGGCCATGGGTTCTCTTCTACTGTACTACTTCTGTGCTTTTAGGTGATCTCAGCCAGAATATTTCCCTCTGAGTTATAGCTCTGTGAACTGTGATTAAGGATAAGGTGTTGTAGCGCATCTTTTAATGTGTGTGAATGAGAGGACAGTCAAACACGTATTATTCAAGGTCTAGGGGATCTTTCTTAAGTTTGCTTTTTGACAACTGCTAAAAGAATAGCTGCTGACAATAATGTCATTTATTCCTTTATAAGGAATGTCATTTATTCCTTTATAAGGAATAAATATACCTTTTGGTGTTTACCTGGGGCTAGAATGCTCATAAAGAGAAGGAATTAAGGAAAAGCTTTTAGAAGTATGCAAAACATACCAAAGGAAACAAAGCTGCTTCCTTTCCCACTCTGTTGTGGTAACTGTGGGAGGAAGAAGCCACATCCCTGTTCTGGTCCGTGAGCTGCTGCTCACACATAAGGGACCTGACACGCATACTCACGTGAGTAAGAGCAGGAGAGACACATTTCAAACTCTGTTACTCACTGCTGCAGAGCTTTTCATGTCCTGCCCTCAGGACTACAGTCCTTCTTTCTTTAACTGCGTGTGACTCAGAAGCCATGTACAGGCCGTTCGCTAAAAGGTGACCTTCATGGTATAAAGGGATAGAAAAAGCAAAAAAGATTGCCCTCTTTGCAGGGGAACTTGCCAGAACACAGTGTGCAAATAAAGGCAAGCAGACTGAAACATGGGGGACCTGGAAAGAATGGGTTCAACACTTCAGTCCTTTGGAGAGCTAATGTTAGTGACTCTAAATTATGCTGGCCCAGTGGAGCTCTAACTTTGTTTGGGATGATGGCCCTGAAGGAGAGTCCATGATTTTCCTCTGCACTTTGACATGGAAAATATTTGGAACTGGGATCTCACATGTTTACAAAAATCTGTTATTTATTCTTCATCACCCTGGATCTGTCTAGGGTTTTACTTCTTGAGCTACAGAGGCAAGGCTCTGGTCCTCCCTCCTCTTGGGATATTTAACTCACTGAGATGAAAATGTCACCAAGATGGAAAACGAAGCACTTAATAAAATTAAGTCTCTTTTTATTTCTCTTCCGGAAAGTATTTAGCTCATTACAAATAGCTGCAGAAAGATTTTATTGTAGATACTTTGAGAAATACGGTTATTGCTTGCAATTTACTGTTTGTTAATTATTTTATCCAGAGTTCTCTAATTAAAAGCTTCTGTCCTTTTCTACCTCTAGTGACTCAGATAAAACAGATAACAATAAAATAAGTTTTAATGAAAAGAATAGAATCCAATAAGTCAAGTGTACTTTACCACTAAAACAGTGTGATAAAGACTAGCTGAGATAAACATTCACTGTGTTATCATTATGGTATGCCCAGAAGGACTAAAAAGATGAAACAACACCATCTGTTTATAGCTGAATTTTCTATTATTAGAAAAAGAATTGTGGTGACCCCAAGGTCACAATAAAAAGAGGCAACATAAAAAAAGTTACTGTTTGCTCCTTCTACTACTTCAGCCTTGGCTCTTTCAGAGCTTACAAAAAAGAGTCCCTTACTTGTATTCTCTTACGGTGTAAACCTTACCCACAGGATCACAGTGATAATCTGCAGTATTGTAGAATGGAAAATCCTCATTGTGTCACTTGAAGTACACCAGTCAATTAAGTACTCTCATAGGCAACGAAATCATAATGCACTCTCTCACTCTCTTCTCCCCCCTACCCCTCCTTTTATTAAGATGCAAACATGTAAGGAGCCGTGAACCTATAGAGGAATTCTCTCTAAAGGAGTTCTTCATGCTCAGCCTTTTATCCAATGTTTGGTGTCTGTTTTCCTCTTGCTTTGTTTTCTGTATTTATGATGAATAATGAACTCAATTACAGTGGCTTAGTCAGCACATAATTCCAATGGCGTAAATGAAACTGGCAGGTACTCCTAATGTACAGATGTGTGAGTGATTGTAAGATCAAAATCCAAAGCCTTGCAGCATCCGTGCCTGCTTAAAGCAGGCGCACCTTTTCATTCTTAATCTGAAGCACGTATTAACCTCCCTTCGAATCAAGGTCCAGCCGAGGTTCTAGTGGTAAATTCCAGGGAGACTACAGAACAAAAAATAACGGTGACATTTATGCCTGTCTGAAAGCATCTGCTGCCACCTGAGAAAACAACTGGAGACTTGCCTTTTTTGTCTTTTTCATTCATGTAGGTATTTCAGAAGTAGTGTAGTTATGTTCCATTTAGAACAGAATTTTTGTTTTGTGTGAGTCGAGCATTTCTTTGACACCTAGATAGTTTCTGTGCTTTATCCTCTCTCTTACCCTATTCTAACCGTGGATATACCTTTACATTTTCCAGAATAGGATCCACAATGTAAACCACCCTAAAAGAAATCTGTAGTGCTTTTTTTTTTTTTCTTTTGGTAGTGAAACAGTATAGAAGCTCTATCAGCAATTCAAAGTAAATAATTGTACTGGGTCTGGCTGGGATGGAGTTGACTTTCTTCATAGCAGCCCCTGTGGTGCTGTGTTTTGGATTTGTGAGTAAGGGTTGGTAACACAACAATGTACTTGCACAGCATTTTCTTCTTTCCGCAGCAATTAGGCTGAGGGCGAGCAAGAAGTACGGAAGGGACATAGCCAAAACAGGTGACCCGAACTGATCAGAGGGACATTCCATACCATATAATGTCATGCTCAGCCATAAAAACTCAGGGAAAGGAGGAGGAAGGGGGGACGTTTGTGATTATGGCATTTGTCTTCCCAAGTAACCGTTACACGTGATGAAGCCGTGCTTCCTGGGAAGTGGCTGAACAGATGTTTATTCAGTACTGCCGATGGAAAGTAGTGAATAAATACCTTATTTTGCTTTGTTTTGTTTGTCTGCACAACTTTTGCTTTACCTGTTGAACTGCCTTTATCTCAAGCCACAAGTTTCCTCACTTTTACCCTTCCGATTCTCTATGCCAGCCCACTGCGGGGTGGGGGAGTGAGCGAGTGGCTGGGTGGGTGCCTATCTGCTGGCCAGGCTCAGCCCACCACAGTAATATATGTAGCATAGGTAACAATCATTGGTGGCACACTGAAATGTTTCTAATAAAGTCAGTTAAAGGAAAGAATTGCAAAACTTCCTTTCTCAAAATATCTTAAAATACTGAACTCAAAGAACAAAACCAATAAAGGATTTTGTGGTAAGGAACTATCTAGGCGGAATTGGTAAACCGAGATGCAAAACTGCAGTCCAGCATCTCTCTTGCTGGCCTTGCAGACATCTCTGTGATGTTCCCAAAAATTCCCTGGGTGCCCAGGGTGGAATCTGCTCTTACTCTGAGCAGCAGAGTTCAATCTACCGCCTAAATCAGGACTCAGACATTAAGTGTTCCTGCAGAGCTCTAGCAGGTGCCTGCTTTGGTAGGAAGGCACAAAATAAATGCAAAGAAACCCCAAACTAGAAAACCCAAACAGAATTGGTCCTTTTCAGACTACAGTCTTCTTTGAAAATGAACAAGATGAGTGCAAAGCGAAGGAAATGGTGGTTTTTAATATGTGTTTACACGCGAATCTTGGAGCAGTTGTGCAGGAAATGAGATACCTCAGTTCAAATACCTCTTTGTCTTGAAGGAAGTTAAGCCTGTGTTTCTCACATTCCCAGAGAGCGATAATTGAGCTATAATTTAGCCTAGATTGAGATGAGAGATTATGAGGAGGAGAACATTACTTTTCTCAATGTTCAGCCAGTAATTTGCTTTTACCTTTTTTTGTTTCCTGCTGGTATTGCAACTGCTTATCAGAGCTCTTATTTAACTTCAGTCACGCTTGGCCTATAGTTATTTCTATTCTCAAGATATTCTTGAGAGAATTTCCATTTTCCAGTGCCTGGATACTAAAGAATCAGTTCTTTTTATGTGCAATGCTGTCCTGAGACTTACCTCGCTGGGAGAGTTTGAGTGTGCTTAGAAGACAGGTGAAGACTTCAGTCCTGGTGTCTGACCCACCTGACAGATTGTTTGATGCAAGAACCTGTACATCTCTCTTTCATAGTTTGTTTTCAGATTCTTTCTAGTCTTTACCTTGAAAACTGGCATATGAGTGACTTGCTTGATATGTTCACACTTTATTGTTTTGGGGTTCAATACTGCTTTATTTTCATGTTGGGGAGACGCTCTTTATTGTGCAACTTGCTCCCTTTCTCATGGCACACATCTACAGTGATGTGCTGCATGTCCTTTGAAGGACTGACAGTGATTTTTAAAAGTCCTCACTAGTGGTTTATCATTCATAGTTTTCTGTCCTTGAGCATCATAGTCAAACTTTCCACAGATTAACACTATTTCAGTACCTTTTTTTTTTTTTTTTGTAAAGTGGGCCTACTTTGTTCAAGTCCTGGTAGTGCAAAACCTTCTGCCTGCCCCTGTCCTATAGGCAAAGTTCCAGGCGCTCTCTCTATCCATAAAATGTATGCTTGCATCATCATTCATGCCAAACACTTTTAGGATTGGATAGGGGGTTCTCAACCCCTTGATGCTTACAGGGTGGCTAAGTTCATGATCAGGTCATTATGCCCGTACCATGTAGATGAGGCCCAGTAGTCATGGAAAGTATTAAGATATATTTGAGACATTTGGTTTAAATTACATGAAATAATCTGAAGGCCTTTATTAATCTATGAACTAACTGAAGTAAGGTCACCTGCTATACTGGTTTTACTGGTTTTAGAGTTTAGTCAAGGTATTTTGGAAATTAGCAAAAATGCCTTAGTTGGTAAAGGCAGCTAGTCATAATTTCAGATAGCTTTTGATTTTTATGCTATTTTAGATTAATATTCCGGTTTCATTTTAATGGTGTGGTTGGATCGTCACAATGAGAAAGAGAATTCCCGTCCCAGGGAGACAACTTCAGTCATAGCTCATAATCAACTATAAAACTCAGATCTGTAGAGAAACAGTGAGTTTTCTTTTGTATTGCTGCTTGCAGAACTACTTGTTTCACCTAAGCCAGTCAGGTTATGTTCTTTGATTGTTTGTGTGTAATGTTTGTTTTAGGTTTCCAAATGTTAAATTCATAAAATTAAATATAAATGGTAAATTAGGTTCATTAGTGTTCAGAAAAGTTGTGTGTACTACTTGAATTTTCTGTGTATGTATTATGCTTGGATTTTTTAAAATGAATTTATTTTGTCCTACTTTTTTTTTTGGCATTCTGTGATTATAAAGAGGCTTTAATTGATTGTGGTTTTGCTATTTTCTCTTCTATAAAACTGAAGATTTCAGATATTCCACTTGCGATATATTCCCATTTCAGTCTTGTCAGTGTTCAGCCCTAACTGCAACCTTTACCATATCCATTTGCTGAGGGACTGGACTTTGGTTTGGCATGATAATTGTTATTTCTCCCCTGTACCTGTTTTTCTCTTCTTATTGCTATTTTTTAATAACAAATGTTTGCAGGAGCTTGAATCCTACTGGGTAATCAAGGTTTAAAACAACAACACCCCCCCCTCTTCCTGGTAAATGCTCTTAGGATAGCATTAGTATCAGGAAAGTTAGTCGTGTCAATAACACAAGGAGCAAATGGATTATAACCTTTCTCCTGAGATGGTCTCTCAGGAAAGATGCAGCTGGACAATTTAAAAAGCAAACAAAGCCAGTTTATCCTTTCCTGACTCCTTGTCTCACTCCTGCTCCCAAATCCTTCTCTTCAGTTTATCTTTTACTCCTACTACATGGGTTGGCAGAACAGAGAGGTTGTCTTGAACAGATTAAAATGGGATAAGAAGGATTTCTGGCTTCTTTTCACTCGAAGAGAAATCAGGATTTTTCTTTCCTGGCTCAGAAAGCTTAAAAAAAACCCCCAAACACCAACCACATTTGCCCAAAGCAATCTTTTCATTTCCCCTTTCTGAGTCACAAAGCAGTGCTGTTGTTTGGAAGACTTTTCTGGTGCACCTTGAATAACACGTGTGACTTCTAAGAGGAAAATGAAGTAAAATTATACAAGCCAACACCACATCTAAATGATAAGCAGCTTTGAAAACTTCTAACTCAGATAAACGCTTATAAAGGCCTCAATAAAAGTTAATGCTCCTGGTGTTTGATTCTGATGGAAAAAAATTGTAAAATGTCAGCCTTGTAATAAATGCATTAAAGGGTGAATGCCACATTCAAATAAATAAAGCCTGAAATGTCTGAAAAGCACGAACACTAAAATCCATAAGTACGTAATAAGAATGTATTAACCTGATGGGCCTCATCTGCTCTTGCTCAGAGGATTGTGAAACAGGAGTAAATCTGAAGAACTGGAGAGAGTTACACATGCATGAAATAAGAAAGATTCAGGGAAATGACATGTAGGAGCCACAAGTTACGTGGACATCAGCAACTGATATTTTTTGCCCAGCTGTAAATGTCTCTGTATAACAGCATTTCTTTCCTTATTTTGTGGTGCGTTTAAACATATGCAGGGGGACAGTTTTTCAGTGTTGTTCATATCAATGAAAACATTCAGATTTTCAGTGAAGCTGTAACTTTTGCTAAGGTATGTGCAGTCAGCTGATGATGTAGAAAATACCGTAGTACATGTTAAAGGTTTGTATAGCTACTTTGTACAGTGCGATCACTATCTGGTTTCAGAAATCACTTTGTGATTAACAGTTGTAAGGTTCATACATCTAGACTGATGCATAATCTAACAGCATCATGGTGATGAGTATCACAAGTATATTTTGAGACTGTATCTGAAGATTTTGATATTTGAGAATGTCCTCTGTTTGATACTCCATTCACTACATGTTGCTTGTCATTAGTCAATACAAATGTCACCCTGCTGTGCTATATTTGTTGTACAACCTCATCAACACTTAAGAGTTTGACAGTGGATATTAATTTCATTTCTCTGGCTATTGACTTAAATTCATTTTCTTTTCCCACTATTAACAGCATTTACTGCAAAAACTGAGGCACAAGGATGTGGTGACAGAGATGTATTTCCCAGCTTCACAGAGGAAATGATACTTTATTCCTCTTTGGTCAATGAAAATGCTGCTGACAGCATTTGGTGTGCCTCACTAGCATAGCTAGGTGTCCAGCACATGGTTGAGGTGTACAGCTGTACACCAAGGAAAGGTCGTTCTCCTGTTTCGAGGCTGGAGGATCCCTCTTTCATTCAGATCCTCAGGAACCTGCTGAAAGACATCCCTTGCTCACTTAGCGAATGTGCGAGGGCTCCTGTTGCGGCTTTGCCATTCAGCACTGAGAGTGGCCCTTGTCTTTAATTTTACTCTGAGGTATGGAGTGGGAAATGGACTTCCAGAGTAATTTATTTCTGGAATAAAGCCTGCTGCAGTTATTCTCGAACACTGTTTTTCTCTATGAGCCACCTGCTACACTGTGTGTGAGATGCCTTTCACTCCCTCCCCCTTACTCCTGGCTTCTCCCTGTCCTCCACCGAACCATTAACAAATAAGCCTTAAGGGAGATAGCATGGTAATGGTCCTTTTGAGAAAGGTCAGGGTGGAGTTGTATGGAAAGCAAGCAAATGTGCTTACGTAATACAATATGTGAATAAACATTAGCGTTGAATTTTTTGAAGTGTTTGTGTTTTACCAAATATCCAGGAATAAAGCTGTTAGTGTACAACAGAAGGCAGAGAAAGAGTGTGACTCATGGATTTTTAGAGTTTGTGTTTGAGTACCATCTTAGCTGCTTTTCCCTGAGTAGCAAGCCATTACTTAGCTGGCCTGTGTGCTGTGTCAGGTGTTTCTGTGTTTCTGAGTGGAAGAAACTTGGACACTTGAGAGATTGCTCTGCCGCCTCCTCTCCCCTCCGCTCCTAAACTTCTAACCTGAGCTTTATGGCGTTTGTTGACTTTCAACCTGTTGATACGACACTGAAGCTCATAAGGTGGAGAAGATTTATTGTATTACAATGTGATTTGTCGATGTGTGATTTTTCTTTCTATCAGTTGGTTACTTTATTGAGATCATAAAATGAAAATCAGTTTTTCATTTCAACCTCCCACTTGTTCCCCCTTAATTTATTGAAACAATTCTGCAAAGAGTAAAAGAGATTCATTTCCAGTGTTTTTAAAGTAGGAGAGCAGTTCTAAGGATGAGAAAAAGTGTTTTACAATAGAGATGAAAGAAAAGTTGAGAAAATGGAAAATTGAATGCCCCCACAGTGTTTTATTGAATATGTTCAACTTTGATGAAGCACAAAGGCATTGCTACGTATTTTAAGTTGGCAGGTAATAAATTTTGAGGGACAAAACAAAAGGCAAAGTAGAGTAGTTAATTTTTCCCTTTCTGATCTGTTGATGAGAGAAACATAAAACAGATGTCATTAAAAACTGGACATTATCCATTCACAGTAATTAAATCAACCATAGTGTTTATCTAGTATCTTAAGCTTGGAAATAACAAGAAGAGTGCAGCAAAAATAAATGCTTAATGGTGCTATTCTATGCCTAAATGAAGAGATTAATCTGCAGCTAGAAATGCCAGCTAATTATGTGACCATTAAATAAGCAATTAACTATGCAAATGTGGTATCGTTTAGTCACCTTCTTTGTAATGTAAAAGGTTCCTGTATTGGTCCTCTTTCTGATGTTTCTGTATTGACTTCTATTGATAGGTGACATGTCAGTTATCTCAAAAGGAGAATGTGGATGGAAACAATTTGGGTCCAAGGACTGTCAGTTTACTGTGTTTTCTTGATGCCTAATGTAACGAGGCAGTTATTTTGACTGGAGTTGCTGCTATAACTATCATAAACGCTATTCAAAAGAGAGACCTACCCTCTTCAGGGTGGGTACACAATCTAAATGACAGTAAGTACACTGGGGAGCCAAGCAAGTCATTTGATTTTTGGAAGTTAAATTAAATAATTGTTCTGGTTAAAAGGCAAAGTGTCAATGGAAAACTCAGATGGCT
Organism: Anarhynchus alexandrinus; assembly: GCA_008711295.1. Lineage (NCBI taxonomy): Eukaryota > Metazoa > Chordata > Aves > Charadriiformes > Charadriidae > Anarhynchus > Anarhynchus alexandrinus. The sequence continues at coordinate 3,218,319 of VUYV01000091.1, read as the reverse complement.
AATAAAGTTGTTGATAAAAAAGTATCTCCAGTAGATTTTGAAATGGAAACATTTCTGAAAGTGTCGCCAGATGGAAAGAGCTGCATGATGCTGATTTCTGCAGGACCTGAAGGAGACAGATGGTCAGCAACTTAAAAGGTTGAACACTTTCAAATATACATGGGACAGAAAGAAAGAGAATGGGAATCCAATGGACAAATAATCCTTGATGATCACAAGTCTCCAAATTATTTGAAGTGTGTGAGCCATCTGAAGGCACTTCCGTTCAAACTAAAGCCTTTCATGAGAGGACCCAAGGCTCACTAGACACCAAAGATGAATTGGAAGCTCAGCTGCTGCTCATAAAACTGTGCATTTGTAGATGAAGATGACACGTTAAAGCAGAATTTCAATAGGATCATACCTCAGAGACAGATGAAAACCTGTTAACTGTAGATGGTTTGACCCTAGAGAAGGAAAAATAGAATAGAATGAATGCACAGGACTCCTTGGGAGCTAATGAAAATATGGAAAAATGCCTGTGAGAAGAACAAGCATCTGGATAATCACAAATATGAACATAACTGGCATGAATGCTGAATGGTTGATCTCACGCTCTGGTAAGGATAGAAAAGTAGGAGCATAGAAAAGATGAAGAAAGAGCTGTAGTGACTATGAGTTACATGACTTAAATTCCAAATGTGTGATGTAAAACATGTACAAAATATGTGTCTAGGAACAGAATGTATATGTGGCTTTTTATTTACTTGTGCAGATCTGATAACTACAATGTCTCAGAACCAAGGGAGTATATACCAATGATAAAAAGTAAATTGGTAATTGAATCTAGGGCTTTGAAACAGGACTTGGCTTTTGAATAAGCCATAACAACTAGAGATGCATGGCACAGTCAGAAAGAAGAAAGCTAGGACAGCCAAAAAAATAGTTTTAAAAGATCCTGAATATTTTGTTTAAATCATTTTATATGGATACCAACCATGGTCAGATTACGGAATGGTAGTGGTAACACAACCAAACAAATAAGAACAATTTTGTTGTTTTAGACAGCCACCAGGAGTTTAACCAGCAACTTTGAAGGCCAAGTTATAACTGTGAAGATGAATCACAATCACTAGACTAAGTTCTAAGTTGCCAAGTCACTGAGTTTCAAATTCCTCTTTGGCTGTTCTTGAAAAGACTGAAGTTGATACATAGACCCTGAGGAGATGCTCACTGCACATCTTTTCTTCTGCAGCATCTGAGATAATGACAGATGCTTCCAGCCTCGGGACCTGAAGAACAAGTGTCACAAGACTGAGAGAAAACTCTTGTGCTAATTTGATGTAGGTATAGAGCGCTCTTCCCCTCTCAATGCATTCCAGCTTGCAGGGTTCCAAACCAAAGCCGTTTCCATTGGATTTGTCACCTGCAGTGAGCTCACCTCAAGGTGCATCACCAAAATTGTAGCAGGGGTCACTCACAGGCCTACTTGAACCTAATTCAGGTTCAAGTAAAAGAGAGGTATCCCTTGTGACCCTTAAAATCTTTTTCAGCATTAGGACTCTAAGGACACAAGGAATATAAATTAATCAGCTGTTCTCAGTGTAAGTTAAATCATTGTTATTTAGGCTATGATACCAGACTGGAGCATCAGTCATGGGGTATCAGTGCCAGTGAACTCAGAACAGATGTACAAACAGTGAAAATTACTAGATAATCACTTCTTCAGACAAAAGGTGTTTGCGCATCTTCCTCCTCTTTTCATTTGTTTGGGTGAGATTCTCAAACAGCTTTGTGAATCTGGGCTTTATTTTCATATGAATAAAACAAACCAAAAGGAGATTGAAATTTACTGGGCAAGCACATGGTGTTTCTGTACCCATCACTCTTAATCACTCACAAAAAACTATAGACAAAAGTTAAAAATTGCACAAAAAAATAGGAAGAACATAAAAATATGCCATGATGAAAAAGAACTCATTGGCTTAGATCTGCTGCAGAATGTCTACCCTGCTCATAATTTGACAGGGTACTGATCTATGGGGAAGAGTGAAGCATGGTCACATGAGGTGTTGGCTCTTCTTTTGCAATCAAATCTCATAGACTAATTGATCTTTAAGGCAAAAAAAAAAAAAGGAAAATTTAGATAATTCAGTCAGATCTTCTCCGTCTCATTTGGCAAAGATAATCACCCAACAACACCATCTATTAACAAGATCCTCACCCAACACCACCACCCTTGCCAAATTAATATACAGCTTGTTTAGACTTTTTTTTACTTTCGTTTTTGTCTGTAACCTACAAGATCCGTTAAAACTGCAGTGTAATTTTGTGAATTTCAGTGTTAATTACAGCTTTCAAATCTCTATTAAGTAATTTACTGTCTCTGCCACTGTATTACTAAGCTAGCAGTTTTTAACTTTCACCTTCAGTGCTTAGAAAAACTGAGACCTCATTCCCATTTACACTCATACCAGTCCATTATGTATTTTGTTACATAAAGAAGATCTATAGTGTGTGTTTTCTATGCACCCGACTCTTCTGTGGGTCCCTCATCTTCATAAAAAAACCACGATGCATTAAACTTGGCAGAGTATTGTTTTTCTTCCTCAAGATTTACCTTGCAGACTGACTCACACTTTTAAATTTAAAAAAGTCACGAAACCTATTATCAAGGTTATTTCCAAGGCAGTTACACTGGTGCTAAAATTAATACCTCTAAGAAAATGGTTAATGGTTAAGTGTTAAATTCTGCAATAAATTTTGTCTTGATAGTTGTTAAGACTAATTCTCTTAATTCTCAAGCTGCTATCGCTTTTGTGTGGGAACATCTATATTACTAGTGTGACCTTATATTACTGTATATTATTATTTTATTTACATGAATTGTGCTGTCTTATCAGAGAAAAGCAAGTGCTTTGTCCCATGCTCTTTTAAATGTCCAGTAAGATGTCTTTCATTTTTGTCTGTCGAAGAATTATTTCTAAACATTCACACCGAATTCTTAAAATGTGTTTCCAAATTATCCTGTCAGAACTGCGTCTTTTTCCTCTTTCTTTCAGTCTCTCAGCTGTGGTCAGCAGAGGGAACAGCAGAAAGGTAAAGAGTCTGTGTTATGTAACTCACGTTGTTTGGTGTAACTGGAGGAAACTGTATCTGTAGCTGGTATGACTGGTATAGGAGAAACATCAAGGTTGAGCTAATCAAAATGGCACAAAACTTATGTTAATTATTTGAGTTTGAGAAAGTATTTATTCCATTTTCCCACTCCGAAGCAGTGAGGGCTTCCTTCATGTCATGATCATGGGAATATTACTGGTCTATTATATTTAGCTTGCTTTGTAGTGATTGTGGTCAGATTTTGGCTATCACGTTCAAAAGATCCTGTTTCTTCACATCAAATTCATGTCATCTCCACCTTGAACGACTTCATTTTAATAGCTCATAATCCCATGCTCGTAACGCCATGAAAATCTAGGGGTTTTAGTTCAGCACATCACAAGAAGTTCATTCTCACAGATGACCTTTTAAACCTATTGGCCACTTCCACTTTCAACCAGAATTGGCAGAAGAGTCAGGGACGTTGATAACGGTCAAATGCTGTGGATCAGAGAGACCTGAGAGAACTGAGTATCCTTATGGAGGTTTGCTCCTGAGACACAAATCCACAGGAAAATGCAATTGTAGTTCTGCTGCTTGTTAAACTACTTGGTGATTAGCAGAAGATCACAGCAGAGGCAGAATAGCTAAGCTGAGTCAGCTCAGTTCACCTATTCATGGCAAAGTCAGTCATTCTTTGTTGTTGTGGTTAAAGGCAGCTGCTGTGGCAGGATTATTCTGACAGGTGAATGACGATTGGTGTTGCTTTTTATGAAACATGAGTGCAATAGTATTTTTATGGGTGCAGATTGTTGTAGAAAAAATTAGAAAATTAAGTCTTAAAGTGTTTGGAGAAACAATGGGGTTTTGTGGTTTGGTGTAGATTTGCTTGTTTGGTTTTTTTTTTTTTTTTATTCCTGTTAGAAGACTAAATGAGCATTGTGATGAAATGATTTGTGGTAAAGTTTTAACATGCTAAAAATGTCAGACATTAATCTGTTGAAATAGCCTCCAGGTTTAGAAACATTTTTCCCTAAACAAAAAATACAGAAAAAGTTTGAATGTATATATTTGCTCTATGGAATGACAATAATTCAGAGACCATAGCATAGCAGTATTTTTTAAAAAAAGAAGATGGTCTAAAGATTCAGAAATTGAGACATTTTGGGGAAAAATTACCACTTTTCTGGTGAAATTAGCTTTTTTATTATAAACAGATTATGGAAATACTACCATTTTTCATTTGTTTCTTTCCATTTTTGTCATAAAATAAAAATTACAACTGAAAACTTTCAGTTCAGAGAACTATCTTTAGTTCCAGTATACAGAAGGGACATTGCTTTATCAATTCATGGGAAAAGCTGTTACACTATATTTCATCAACCCAGATTCCCACTTTTTATTTGTTTTTTTTTTTTTCAAATTCACTTTCAAATTTCTTTTGAAATGTCAATATTCCTGAGTGGGGATGCTCCTACTCTTTTTACTTCATTACTTCTTCATGGGGCTGTGGATGTGCTATCTGTTGATTCCTTACATGTAAGGAACTAAAGAAAATAGAGATTTTGAGTTGTATCAAGTAAAATTCAGACACAAAGATTGAACTCTGGTCCTTATTATATAGAGTTGTTCTAGTGTGGAGTGGAGTGGTTGTAGTCCCACTTCCTCAAAAATGCTTAAGTTCATTTCTGCTTTGAGTGGTAGGTTTTTCTTTTCAGTTTTCCTTGTGACAGATACCATATGACTGCTGGCACACCTCACGTCCCCCTTTTTTTAGTGTCTTCTTTTTCTGATTCCCTTTGTTCTTCTGTTTTTTGCTTTACTTTGGTATTTACTTATTTTCTCAATTAATTCTTCCAGTTGAACTAGCTCCCCAGTGAGGTGCAAATATAAAAATCATATTGCTTTCCAATTTGGGAGTTTCTTTGCAGTAAATGTAACCTTCATCCATTATCACTTGCTCTTTGTGCAGTGCGTCGTTAAAATCAGAAACTGCAAGATGAGCTGGCACTTTGTATATAAAGATGTAGCCAAAAACTGCCTAGTCCCGAAGAGCTCAATTTTCTTATTTTTGTGCTTTGTTGTACTGAGCATATATTTTCTCTTTTTTATTTTCTTTTACCTCTTCTTTAATCTTCTTAGCAACCATGCTGCTATTCTTCTTGGTCATTCTGTGACCAACAGTGACAATCATGATTTTTCTCTGCCTGTACTTCATTGATCAAAAGAGAAGTATGGGCAAAAGACAGCTGCTAGTGCTATGGAGATGCTAAATCATGGCTTACTTTGCAAGGATGGAAGGCAAAATCACTGGAGGGGGAAAAAAAATAAGTTTTTATTAGGAAAAAAAGTCCTGATGTTCAAAACATTAGGCACCTGAAATACATCAGGCACTCCTGAACTACAGCTCAGGAGTATAGAGTGCTTTAAAGTTCTGTTGTACACACTGAAGCATCTTAGAAAACGGAAGTTTAGGCATTGTGGTTGAAAATGCAAGTTTGTCCTTTGGTTGCATTTTAATTTTTTAAAACATTATATTTTCACTTCTTCCCATGTTACTGTAAGGGTAAAAGGTCTGTTTTATGGCATGTTCTCCAAATCACAAATGAACAAGCAAAGATCTACTTTAATCTTTAGTATCCTAAATTTTGGTAGTGGATGTAAAGAAATTACATGATAAAAAAGGGAAAAATTTTAACACAACATAAAAATTTTAAATTCTGAAAAGAAAGCAGTTTTTCACATTTTCAGCCTAATTTGGTAAAGTTTGGTCCCCCTTTTATTTATTTTCATAAGATCAGTATTGGGATGCATACATTCTTGTCTATTTTCACTGCCATACTACAGATAAAATTTGTTGCTACTAGTTTCTTCTAATTAGTTTGAATGAACCTCTGCCTTGATTCACAGACTAGTGTATAATGGATTTGCTAGTCATATGTTTCATTGCTGTATGTTCCTACTATTTCTCATGTGATGTTGATCTAACTGTACATTGCAATAATTTATTGTAGTATGGGTAGGAGATAACTCTATTTGTAATCACAGTTAACCCAGATTGCTAGAACAAGTATTTGATGGAGACTAAGTCATGAAAAAGAATAATCTATCACACAGGAACAGCTGGGTAATGGTCGATTTTCAGCATAAACATAAACAAAACCCAAGTTCGTGTAACTTTGAGGGATTTATTGGATGATGTTATGTCATGCAGGACTGTGTTCATTGCAAGTTTGGTCTCCAGGTTTGTTTTCTCACCAACTTTAATAGAAAGTAGGCTCCCCATGCTTCAGAAGGGCTGAGATACTTTGTAGTGACTCTGGTAACAGCCTTCATGGAGCAGAGGAAAGAGTTACGTACTTCTGTGCTTTCCATGCTTTAAAAATAGATAGCTTTGTCTCTGAATTTTCAGGTCTTATTTCCTGGGAGAGAGGATTAATATGCTCGTAGTGACAACAACTTCATTATTCCAAAGCTGCAAACATTAATCCCAGTCAGAAAGACTACCTTGGAGCCTACCCACGCACCTCTCCGATCTAACAACACTGACACATTTAGTACTAATAATGGTGCAAATGTTAAGTTGGTTATGTTAACTTTTTTCCCCAGATATGCCTGCTACACGGGATTAGAATGGCTCTCATTTACCCTCTAATGCATGTAGCTTCACATACTATTTGTGAGGAGACTTTGATTGTAAGCTCCGTAAGCTATCGGGTTTCTTTAATACTTTTTCACAGCTATTGTCTTCCGTAAACATCCATATGGATATGATTATTTCTTTTCTTTGTCAAGGTCTATTGCTTTTCCTAGAGTTTATTCTGGGGCATCCAGCACACTCCTGAGGACATCTTTTTTTTCACCTTAGGTACCAATCATCTGATTGCTTATCACAAATCCAAATAGTTTTGAAAATTGCAAGAATGGCTTACCAGCTTCTTGTCAATCATAGATTCTTCATGCTTCCTTCTTTTTCTTGCTGATTAAACAGATCTCATTCATTTCATTTTTGTCTGGAGTGTAGTATTACACTTCTGTGATTTAGTCTCACTGTCAGGTTGCTCTGAATGATAAAAACATAAACCATTTCACAGGTTGTGTCTGACTGTCTTCCTCTTTTGCTCATCTGTTCCCTACACGTGTAGAGTGAGTTTTGTTTGTCCCATTACCAGAGTTTTAGCTTCATTTTTCAACAATTAACATTTCTTTTGTTGGCTTGCCTTTGGGAATGAGGTCATCAACCACTTGGAGCCAAAGAGTACGGAAGTTTGCTTCATTCTGTGTCCGAGCACTGGCATTTCCAAGTTAGTCTCAGTGTTTGATCAGGACAGTGTAACACAAACCTCTGCAGAACACAGCAATGGTCAGGGAACTGTATGCTTTAATAATTAAGCTAGAATCAGCTTTTTTCTGAGTGTTATCTTCACTAATGGGTTTTGATCCTTTGTGAGCCACCTAGTAGAAAAAACATCTAGCTGGTATGTATGTGTCGTGTGTGCACATGTATTCCAGATGACATATATTAGTGCGCTTGTTTTGTTGGAGTAAGTCTGCGTAATCTTAGGAAAAAAATTGTTCTTGCTCATGGGATTCAGCAAAGAGTTAGAATCTATTCTTCAAAGAAAGAAAAGTGCCTGACAGAAGCAGTAAGCGAGATGATTTCCATTACATAGAAACTATTCCCTTTTTTCTCTTAAAGCAAAGCTGATTGAGCATAGTTCGTAAGAAGTGTATATCTTGGCACATCAGGCAAAACCAGTTTTCTCTGCACAATTAATAAAACTTACATTAAGTTTATGTTCAGATAAAAACTTAAATAAAGTTCAGGTCAATTAATTTCAAGCCTACATTTGGAATTTCTGGCAAATAAGCAAACAAAAACTTCTAAGAAAAAGTGCTGGAGGGTAAAATAGGTCTGGCAGCTACCTGCCTTCTGTAAAAGCCTTGGGGTAAGATTTGACAGAGGTTAGCGTACACCAAAACTTTGTGCTGCAGCTAAATGGAAGTGGGCAAATGCCTGAGGGAAGGCTGAAGTACTGAGCAGGGAACTGCGGGTGGTGATGTGATGTTAATTGCAAGTGCATCATGGCCTTGTCTGCGAAGGTATCAGGAGGCCATGTAGTAGAAAATGTGATTTCTACTGTATGAAGGAAGGAGGTGTATGGAGGAAAAGTGTTACTTCCACAAAAACTACATTTCTGTTAAATTAGTCATACCTTTTTCCAGGATGAGAGATATTTTGATCAACCTGGAAGGCAGAAGTGGAATAACATAAAACGGTAATAGTCGTTCCTGTGGAATGAGTTAATACATTAATGATAAGTGTCCCGCGGCGCTGCTGTTGCATTTGGGAGTTCCTACATGCACCTCTGTACATGCTTTCTCCTCTCTCCCTCCACACAGGTATTTGCATGGTTTTACTACCCCTTTAAATGAATATTTTCTTCTTTGAGAACAAAAATTTCAATACTACTACTAGAATGGAGCTAGAAGTGTTTACAGCTGTGACTCCACATAGTATGTTAACTAAACACAGCATTGATGAAATCAATTGAGAGAACACCCATGTCCCACTATGCCTTTCGTATATTTTATAATGTAATCAATGGGGAATTCCTTTTTTAGAAAAAAATCTGTTGTGCTCAAGAATACCTTCTCTTCTCTGGCAGAAGCCTATTTTCCTTAAGCTGCAGTTCTTTCTGGGTATATTCTTTAACCTCACACAGTGAATTTCAAGTCTCTGTAGAGCCATACTGTTACCAGCATTAAGCATTCCTTTCATTTTACTGTAAAAAATTGACACTGTGGAATTTCATACTTAGTCCCTTAATAATTTCCACATCACAAATGTGGGCATATTTTATTTCCTCTAGCAAAGCAGACTCTTCCAATCTTCTGTGCTGCTACTAGGAATAATACAGCCCAAATTATGCAGAAAATCCAGAAGCAGAGATAAAAACTGATGAAAACACCATGTTTAAGCATGCTTGAAATTTGGAGATGTGCAACACAGACTGGACATTTGCAAGTGTCCTTTTTCTCAGTGGCTGCTGTCGTACACCTCAGGCCTGATCCATGCCTGGTGAGGTAAATTAGCCAAAAGACCCCCATTTCCATTTCTGAGTTTTGGATCAGGTTGCTGTACATGCAGCTCTCTGTGTGTGTGTGTACTGATTTTCATAGAATCATAGAATCATTTAGGTTGGAAAGTACCTTTAAGATGATCAAGTCCAACCATTAACCTAACTGCCAAAACCACCACTAAACCATGTCCCTCAGCACCACATCTACACGTCTTTTAAATACCTCCAGGGATGGTGACTCAACCACTTCCCTGGGCAGCCTGTTCCAATGTTTGATAACCCTTTCTGTGAAGAAGTTTTTCCTAACATCCATCCTAAACCTCCCCTGGGGCAACTTGAGGTTTTAATCTGTCACTCTTACATTTGTGATTTTAATCTATCACTTACATTTGGAGGTCAAGACAAAAAGTGTCTTTCCCTTTTAAGAATGGTTATGTCATAAGCAGTATGACATAATCTCATTTTTATCTCACAGTCTCATTTTTATCAACTCAAGATTACTGGCAAAATCCTCATGAGAGATTAACCCTTGACCTGTACCTTCAGTCTTTTTGAACAGTTGCCTAACTGGTTCATTTAGTTTTAAAAGCAGTTTGAACAATCCTATTACTTAATCTGTTATTGGAAATGTGTGAAAGTGATTTTAGATAAAGCTGTACAAATGCATGTTTTAATGCTCAGAATTTTTAGAAAGAAAATATGTTTTGAGTCTCTTGCTTGATATATATCCAAAGTGGACAATATAATAGTTTATACTGGAAAGGGAATGATAATACTGCACGTGACAATAGCAGAAGATGTAAGTAAGCTTACCTGGGCTTTGGGGCTTGTGTATGAAGGTATAGCGCTCAAAATAGGTGGTATTAGGGAAAAAGGGACGGGTTTTAGAAACAGCTGCATGAGGGAGAGAGAAGGTCTGAACCTTATGGGATGCACTAAGTTACAGAAACAGAGACTAAATAGGAACAGGGCTCTGTGAAGAGTGGAGTGATGGGGGAGGGAAGATAGGGAAGACGTGGGTCTTGTACTTTCTTACTGTATCTGCAGTAGATTTGACCTTTAGGAAGCACAGGGAGTTTTGCTAAAAGAGGTATTTAATAGCGGGTGTCTTTGTCAAAAGGGGGAGAAGGAGACTTGGAAGGAAAATCAGAATTCTGGAGAAGAAAGAATGGACTTATCATGGGAAAAGTGTCGACAAGGGGGAAGAAATAGAGAGAGAGGTGTCTGGAAGAAACAGACAATGGGAAAAGTGGAATAAGGAATGAATTGGGTGAACGCGAGAGAGCAGTTTTTCAAGGAGAGAGAGAGATATAACTAGAAAAGGAAGCAGTATTAGAGGAATGGATACTGGGGGATTTTCAGAGCAGGGAGGCAGGGAGGAATTCGAGACAAGGAAAGGCACATAAGGTGGAAGATAGAGGAATCTATTGGGAGAGTGGAAACATGAAAGAGGAAGAGGTATTCTGAGGGAGGTCTAAGAGAGAGTTGTGACAGGAGAAAGAATAAGAGTAATACAAAGGGAGGAATAGGAGAGGCAAACGATAGAAAACCAGCAGGTGGTAAGCTACAACGAGCACTCAGAGTATCTCTTTCTGCCTGTGGTCGGCGGTAATCCATGTGCTGTAGGACTGAACGCTTTCTGTTGACTCTTAGATTGTCAGTTTGGGAATGACTAAGGGTATCACTACTGTGCCACTCCATCTTACTCTGTTATAACTGTACTTCATTCTCACGGAGCTGGGTTGTCTAGAGGCACTAGTATTCCTTCATGGGTCTTTTGGGGTTCACTAGCTCTACAGTGCTGTGATAAGCTACCCGAGCTGCCATGGCTGCAACGCTTCTGCTCTCTGAGCTTGGTCATTTAAAGACTTTAAGTATTGTCACAGTTTGCTTTAATCATGTTGGATGAGAAGAAAATACTGAGAATGGTTTTCTTTTTTATTACAACACTAAAATGTATGAGTTAGAAGAGAAATTACAGAAAATAACACCATTTACAAAAATTAGAAAATAAATTTAACTTAGGCTGTTACAGTGGATGAAACAAATCTAGTTATTTTAAATCCAAAGCTTCTCATGCTTGTGTAAGAATGCTGTTGCTTTCTCCTTTAGAACTAGCAGAGCAGGTTAGTCTGAGTTCAGAGTGGCCTGAAGCTCTTCATATACTGAAATAGTGATAGACATGGAAGAATGGAGATTCAAAATATGGCCTTAATTTTCCTCTCTGAAAAAAAAAAAAAAGGTCAATGTTCAAGTTTGATGGTTTCCTCTCAGAGGAGTGCTGTGCTGTAATTTGCTCAGCTCTGGAACAGCATCCTTAACAGGCATCCTCCTCTTCAGTGGTGGGTACTCTTTCTCATTTTCTGTTTATTCTTCTCATAAACTCAACATGTTCTGTGTTTGGGTTTGTTTTTTTTACATACAGTTTTGCTAATGCTGTGGTTATAAGAGAGACAGCTATTTAAAATGACTCTGTCATAACCTCAGGACTGTGAAATGCCATGATGGGGAAGGGTGATAGAAAAATGATGACCCTCTTGAACCATGTTCAGTGCGTGAACCATTCAAGTACAGCTCATTGTGGGACTCACCTGGGGCTGATGTTGCTGCCCTGGAGGCACAGATATCTGGAGTGGTCTGGAATATGCAGCCATTGTCAGCTCCTGGGAATTGTGCCACTAGCTCTTCAACTGGTTTGCTCTCCAGTTTATATAGTAAATTTTCTGTGGCTTTTGTCAATGCAAGAATTTGAGTTGCAAATTCCAGAAGACTGTAGCTACTTCTACAGCTCTGTATTAATCTCTTAAGAAATAAATGTTTTTGTTGTGTTCTAAGGTGGTTGATTTGGACAACAGCCTGGGACACAGAATTCCTTGTACAGGTCTCACATCGTTGTGCTCCTTTCTTCTTTACATGTTGGGGTAGACCAAGTAGATTTTAATCTGTTTTTTTTTTTTTTGTTTATACCTGTACAACACAAGATGCTAGTATTATCCCTGTTGTATTCTACAATTTATTCTGCAATGTTGTATTCTACAATTTATTCTTTGTTCAGCTTAAGCCCTGCAGCTATAGCTCTCAGTTTTTCTTTTTTGTCGTCCTTATAGACCTTAGTATCTTGTTTCAGCTTTTTCCTCTGTGGATTTTCTCAGGTGCCTGAATGTACAACCTAAATGGCACATAGGTATTTGTACGCAAATGTAGATTTTTTTTACTTCTGTCTGTTAGAACTCTGCTTGAAGAATTAAGTAACTGATTATGAGTTGTTGTTTTTTTTTCCTTCTCAGAGCAACAGGCTGGCCAAGCTGGGCTTTATTCTGACTGTGTTAAGAAATTCCACTTCTTACAGAGCAACTCCTCAAATTCTCCTTCAGATGTTTTTGTCCCTTTGCCTTTTTCAAAAATTAAATCCTCTTGAAAGAGAGAGAACATGGGCTTAGTTTTAACCCAATAACTTTTTAAAGTAGTTTTTCCGCAGTACTATTACAAATTGTATTTTTACCAACTTCAGAATCATATTTAGTTCATGAACTTGTTTAAGAGATTAGATCAGCACTGCAAGTTTTATTGTTTTGCTGATTTCTTTTCCGTGGTAATGTAATTGACAGGAGCTGATAAGCCTCTAAACTCAAAAATAAATATCGAGTGTACTTCCAAACTAATAGCCCATTCATCTTCATCTGCAGTGTTGTCTGTTGTCCCTGTGAAGAATTACTCTGAGCTAGTGGTGCTCTTGCTGCTGATATGAACCCCGTCCTGATACCTATGTACTTTTACAGAATGATGTGAACAATTGCTGTTCTTGCATATTTTACAAAATATGAATTTCCGAAAACATCATACTTTTCATTGTCTTCTTTACCAATGCTCTGGGCCCTGATTTTCAGAGAGTGACTTTGTGCCTTTCCCCAGTTGCATGGCACTATACTGTCTGCCTCCACTGTTTTTTTTTGCATGGATATTCTTTCATGTGAAAATTCTTATTACTTCATCAAAATTCACCCTGTAGTCCTCCTCTAAATTTTCTTGTCTTGGATCCCAACACAGCAGTTTTACTCAGGGTAGAAAAGGTAGCCAACTTATTTTACAACAATTAAGTATATAATTCTAGGACAGTGCTTCAAAGCCATATTTCATCTTTCTTTCTCCCATTCTTTGTCGATAAAGCAGAAGGAAGTGTTTAAATTTGTTTTAGTTACCACCTGTGTTCCCAAGGAGTTTCAGCCAACTGGCTAGCAGTTTTAATTGAGCCCCTGCCTGCCCCATCTTGCAAACCTATGATTCTGCCAGGTGCACTCACTTGCTGTCAATAAATGCATGATTCTCCCCTCCTGTTAACAAATCCAGCATGCCCCAGTGCAGTGGCTTTCTCCCCAGCTGCCTGCTTGTGTGCTTGACTGGGAATGGATCTCCATCTCTTTTTGCTATATTTTTTAGGTAAGTGTGTCACAGATGTCTCCGTCACTGACAACTTTAACAGGAATCTGTCAATCACTTTTTTACATTTGATCTGGTTTAGTGTGTTGTCCTCATGCTGAGAGTCTAAATTAAACTAAAAACAGTGGAAGAAAAAGTGCATACTTACCATAAGAAAATAAACAAATAATGATCAGTAGTTCAGGATTTCAGAGTAAAACTAAGTAAGAGGAGTCTGCAGTTGTCTCTTTGCTATGGAAAATTCTCATAGGGACTGAGCTGTTGGATAGTTGCATCTTAATATATTTAACTCTCTTGCATCTTATAGTGCTGACACTCTTAGGTGCATCACTCTTGAAGATTAATTACAATGTAAATATTTTAAAATACAGTAATGACTGTATTCTCACATACCGATTTCCTGAAGGCAGCTCCTGGAAAATTAGACGGAGAGTAATTCTGGTTTATGAAAAGGCCTTCCTGGCGTTTATGATATTGCACAGTTGCAGAAGAAGGTTATCGCTGTACTTCAAACATTCATCGTGGTAAGTGCAGAAAATAAATCATCCTGACTGCAGAAATACAATTTTATAGCTATAAATTATTGGACCGTAAATTACCTTCCTGGAAAACATACTTTTAGCCTGGGATTCTCTTACAAGGAATCTTTATGATCTCATTAGGTTTCCCCTTTGCAGCAGAAATTTAAATAATTTAGCTTTTGATTACTAATTCATGGCAAAGTAATTTGAGAATGTTTACATTCTATAAAGCTTATCCATTAAATTATTTATCATCTGATATCATTTAAATAGGCATTTGTTTAATTTTTCATGCTTTACGTACAATGTCATTAGAACAACAATACCCCACAGTATAGATTGCTGTAGAAAAGCTCCCTATTTTTTAACAGAAAGATATGAATGAATATTTTCAAACAATATAACATAACTTTGCTTGTCCCCTCCACTTCTATCTCCCTAAATACCTCGTTGATAATATGTACTGTGACCTCATGCTACATTTACCACTGGAAATTACTAGTAGTGTGGAAACAGAATAAAATGTATAATGTGTCTGACAAGGGGGATTTATAGCGGCTATTTAATCTTGTTTGCAGTGGCAGAACTTGGTTTGTTTCTAGTGAAGTGCTTGGAGAATCAGCTCGTAGGTGAAAGACAATTTAATGAGGCATCACTGTGAACAAGAAGGAAACTTGTTTCTCTTATTTGGCTACGAGGTCAAGGGAGCACATGCAGACTATTGTGGACAGGGTGCGATGCTGGCCAGGGTATGGCTAATTGTATAAACTGTCACTCGCGAGGGGATAGTATTTGGGTGATGGTAGCAGGACTGTATAGTCTTGTGTTGGGTAAGATACCAGCACCAAGCCTGCAGCTTTTGTGTATGTGTGGTGTGTTTGATCATCAGCAACAAAAACTTTTGATCATTTGCTTTGGTATTGTACTAAGCAACATAGAACCCCTTTCTGTGGGCTTTTATTGGAATATAATTATTTCAAGAACAGTAGTTCCACTAGTATGAACCAAACGAGCTTGTGTGGTGAGGTTTGGTCTTAGTATGTGTAGCAGAACTTGACCTGCATTGATGTTTGGGTTGGACTATGTATTTCTGTTTTGCTTTCATGCATTGAACTCTGTCTTTGAATTTACAAGTTATTTAAAATACTTCATTGAATTTGAAACTAGGTCATATAATATCTCTAGGGTTGCTTGCCTAAGATCACACTGCAATGCATATCATTATTGCTTATTGGCATATAATGGTATTAGTATTACTGCTATAGGTAGTTGGTGAATAAATAGTAGGTAAATGAAATGAACAGTGGTGATCAGACTATGCATTGCAGATTATTTAAACTTATTGCTTGAATCTAAGATTTGGAAGAACCACAAAATTTGAGAGAGGATGAACCTACGGAGGTGTTTACTTATTTTTTCCACTTCATATCTCAAATCAGTAATCTGATGTTTAAACTCAGTCTGATGTAGTATAGCAAAACTCTGAAGGTTCACTTTGACTTACACATGAGCTTTACTGAGAGAAGAGGATAGACCTCAAGAGACTGATTCTGTGGGATGTGTCTGAGCTACATAGAAATTTTATTTGAGTGAAAAGTTGTCAGGGATTTGCTGGATTTGCAAATGTGTCAGTGTCTTTACTATTGGTTGAATTTGGCCCTTACTCTGTGTTTAATCAAATAGATAGTAAATTTGTCCAATAATTCATTAAATAATTCACAGAAAGCAAAAGTTCACTTTAAATGAGCAAATAAATGAAGCAGCTCCTTTTCATTTTCTTCCTTTGAGTCATACCTCATCAGCTTGGGCTACTGATACCCACCTCCTCCCCTGCTTTCAAGGAAATTAAGCAGCTTTAAGTCCCTATAGTAACTCATGCTAATGTTTTCACTTACTCTGTGTGCAATCTAGAAGAGTGATTTATTTGTGTAGATACAGCACTAACATAAAATGTTCAAAGTGACAGTAGTTTATGCTGTTATGTCTGGAACTGAGTCAATGATATTTCAAGCAAGATGAATTACTTCGAAACTTGTTTGGTGAAATTTCTCTCTCAATCTTCTACTTACAACTTGTCTTGCAGCTTATTCTTGAATTCTATAGTCAGAATTATATGCTAAGTTAAGCAATTACTGTTCTTTGTCATTTTTTTTAGTGTTTCATTATAGGACACTGGTATGTACAGAAATGGAAGGGAATTTGTCATCAGTCATATTGGTAGGTTGCTATTCCTGTCCTTATTTGGATGACTGTCTGTTACAAATGTATGAAATATGGCCTTTTTTTCTTTTTGTTTTCCCTGTGAACCTTCACCTGGTAAAGTGAATGCTTAAAAAAAGTATGAACAGCCTGCACAAACTTGTAGTGGAGTTCACAATGCTAGGTCTTGTATTTCAAGTTCAACATAATCTTTCTGTAAATGTGATATAGAATCATAGAATGGTTTGGGTTGGAAAGGACCTTAAAGATTACCTAGTTCCAACCCCCCTGCCATGGGCAGGGACACCTCCCACTAGACCAGGTTGCTCAAAGCCCCATCCAACCTGGCCTTGAACACCTCCAGGGATGGGGCATCCGCAACTTCTCTGGGCAACCTGTTCCAGTGTCTCAACAGCCTCAAACTAAAAAACATCTTCCTAATACCTAATATAAATCTACCCTCTTTCAGTTTAAAACTGTTACCCCTCGTCCCACCGCTCCCTGATTAAAAAGTCCCTCCCCCTCTTTCCTGTGGGTGCTGTTTAAGTACTGGAAAGCTGCTATGAGGTCTCCCCGGAGCCTTCTCTTCTCCAGGCTAAACCACCCCAACTCTCTCAGCCTGTTTTCATAGGAGAGGTGCTCCAGTCTGCTGATTGTCTTCATGGCACTCCTCTGGAGTCACTCCAACAGGTCCACGTCCTTCTTATGTTGGGGGCCCCAGAGCTGGACGCAATATTCCAGGTGGGGTCTCACAAGAGTGGAGTAGAGGGGCAGAATCACATCCCCTGACCTGCTGGCCACGCTTCTTTTGATGCAGCCCAGGATGCAGTTGGCTTTCTGGGCTGCTAGCACACATTGCTGGCTCATGTTGAGCTTCTGATCAACCAACACGCCTAAGTCCATCTCCTCAGGGCTGCTCTCAAGTCACTCTTTGTCCAGCCTGTATTTGTGCATGGGATTGCCCCAACCCAGGTGCAGGACCTTGCACTTGGCCTTCGTGAGGTTGGCTTGGGCCCACCTCTCCAGCCTGTCCAGGTCCCTCTGGATGGTATTCCTTCCCTCCAGTGTGTCTACTGCACCACACAGCTTGGTGTTGTCGGAAAACTTGCTGAGGGTGCACTCAATCCCGCTGTCCATGTCACCGACAAAGATGTCAAGCAGCACTGGTCCAAATACTGACCCCTGAGGAACACCACTTGTCACTGGTCTCCACTTGGACATCAAGTTGAGTTGGACCGAGTGGTCCATCCATCAAATCCATGTCTCTCCAATTTAGAGGCAAGGAGGTTGTGTGGGACAGCCTCAAATGCTTTGTACAAATACAGGTAGATGATGTCAGTCGCTGTTCCCTCATCCACCAATGCTGTAACCCTGCTATAGAAGGCCACCAAACTTGTGAGGCATGATTTGCTGTTATTGAAGACATGTTGGCTGTCACCAATCACCTCCTTGTTTTCCATGTGCCTTAGCTGAGTTACCTGGAGGATCTGCTTCATGATCTTGCCGGGCACAGAGGTGAGACTGACTGGCCTGTAGTTCCCCAGGTCTTCCTTTTTTCCCTTTTTAAAAATGGGGGTTTTGTTTCCCCTTTTCCAGTCAGTGGGAACTTCAGCAGACTGCCACGACTTCTCAAAGATGATGGATGGTGGCTTGGCAACTTCATCCACCAGTTCCCTCAGGACCATCAGGATGCATCTCATTGAGTCCCATGGACTTGTGCACCTTCAGGTTCCTCAGTTGGTCTCAAACCCGGTCTTCTCCTACAGTGGGTGGTTCTTCATATGATAGTTGATAAAATTTGCTCATTACGTCAGAGCACTTTCTAATAAAATATTTTCAATATTTGATTTCCAGAAAGCCATTGAGAAATAGGTCTATATAGAAAAATCAAGAGGATTCAACTGTTTCAGTTCAGAGGTATTTGCTCTGCTTTGATAGTGTTGCCATATACTTAATCTTTTATACACATGTCATTTTGAGGGGAAGTATATCTTAGATTTTTAATTTGGCATGCTTCATATCTGTGGGTGAGATACAGAGGTACGAAAGTGATACTTTTCTACAATATGGGTTTAAAGTGGGTGTTAAATAACTCTTTCTCAGCACAACAAGGAAATAAAAAAAAAAAAAGAAAAAGAAATCCAGACCTTTAGATAGTTTTTTGATGCTGCTGTAGAGCACACAGAACACATGGAATTTTTATGTAGTACAGCCGAAAGAAAGAAGTTTAATTCCTAGGGGCAGGGTTTTAGTATCTACAAACATAATTGCTGCGGTAGCACCAAGGCTAGTGATAACAAGAAATTAGCTGAAAGAAGTTTACTGAAAAGGTCAATTTCATTTTAATTGTTTAAAGTTTAAGTAATCAAAGACTGGAATCTATATATGTGCATCAAGCATAATGGATGAGAATGTAGATTGGAAAAAATATTTCTCATCATTTAAACTTATGAGCAGGTTCTTTTCAGTAGTTCTCTGTGCTTTGGCAATCTTTTCATAAACCACTTTATTTTTCATGTGGATACTTCTGAATATGTTTCTTCTTTCATACTCACACTAAGGGAGTTGTAGGTGTGGGTTGTTTTGTATTGCAGAGGAGTCCCCAAAGGACAGAGATGATAGGCAGTGGGCAAAGCTCTTACAGTGCAGGGTCCTGCACTGAGAGAAGACTGTGTAACGGCATAGGTCAGATCTGCTGATTGGAGACTGTAGAAGGTATAAAGACCAAATTAATAAAATTGGTTTTGGACTTGTTTGAGATAAAACCATTAGAGGTTGCCGGCTAGTTGTGTGTTGGTGTATTTTGTAAAAAGGGGTGGGGGAAAACAAAGAGAGAAGTCCAAAACTAACTTTCTGATTTCTGTCATTCCTCCTCTCCACCAAATATTGTTTGATAGAATACCTAATTTGTAGCTACACATGTATTCTTTTCTTTAGAAGAACAAAGTCATATGATAAATTACAGACCATAGGGTATGAGGTAAATAATCATGTCTGGTTCAACTGTATAGGGAAAAAAACAGGATAGTTTGTCATATGGGAAAATGAAAACCTTTGTGAAGTTATAGAAGGAACAGTGACAAGTGTGCAATAAGTTCTTTAAAAGTTATATTCACTTTATGGAAATATACTCCACACTCAGTAGCACACTAGTGTAGATAGACTTAAGTGTGGGTCAGGTTTCTGCATTTCAAAAGCAGAAAATGAGAGCTGTAGATGTGCTACATTAATTTTCAGGTCGCTTATGAATAGGATAGCAGTACATGTGTCCAGGGGGATCATTGTGGTAGGCTGGAGGTAGCTTTGTTTATAATGAGAGATTGTGTATTTTAACAACTCTGACCTGAGTCCTAACCTCTTACATATTGTAGGACTAATTTAAGAAAATACTAGAAAATCAAAGTGAATTGGAAGCCTGAAAAGACTTCAGAACTTCTGCAGAGTTCCTGACCTGTTGGATTACTGATAAGGATTTTGGCATGAAAAGACTGAGAGATTATTCCTCCCTTTTGCTGTATAATATTGTAATATTACAGCAAGTTTCATTCCTTAATTAAGTATAAAAGCAAAGGGTGGCCCCTTTTAACGCATTTTTACATTATTTTTTAGAAGAATTACTTGAATATGAAAATATTTTTGTCCCCACTGCCATCAGTACTTTAGTGTATATAAGGCTACCTTTAACTGCCCTTATGGATCAGCTGTGACTAGCATGCTTATGAAAGTTGAATCCTGCTTGCATACGTTATGGCCTTTGTGGCTTAACAGCCTCATCTGAACAAGATCATTCTAGACCGAATCCTTTTCCTTCAATGCTCTGATGCATTCACTTGTTAAAAATGTATGTTACTGGAAAACATGCTACTAAACTAGTAATGCAAAGGCAATTATGGGGAGACTGGACGAAAATAGAAAAAAATTAAGTCTTTTCCATGACATTTAACAGGAAGCAGCGTAGATGCTTTTCTACAGGATAATCACGATTGTGTCATGAAGGACTCTAGTTTTAACTCTTCTGTTCTGAACCTGAATAATGGGTGAAGGACCATAAGTAGAGAAATGAGTTATTTGTGGGAAGAACATAAGCAGTGTAACTTACTCTTTACACAGCAGGGGGAGAAATCTGTGTAGCAAACCTAGGGCTTCTGCAGTTTTCCACATTTTTTTCACAAATTCTCCTCAGGACCAACCTGGATTTTTGGCTTTGATCTTCAAAGAGATTGAGGGTGATTTAGATGGCAC
This sequence comes from Anarhynchus alexandrinus, assembly GCA_008711295.1. Taxonomy (NCBI): domain Eukaryota; kingdom Metazoa; phylum Chordata; class Aves; order Charadriiformes; family Charadriidae; genus Anarhynchus; species Anarhynchus alexandrinus. The sequence goes on along the minus strand of VUYV01000091.1, from coordinate 3,197,759 downwards.
CTATGCAAGTATGTGGATATGGACCTAAGGCTTCGGTCCCAAGACATCCTTCTCTTATTTGAACTTCATATTCTAGGGGAATTTTTGGACCCAGATAACCTTTAAAACCAGGATATAAGGAGGACATTTGAGAGTTTCCCCTTGCCATAACTTAGTATTTTTAGTCTTTACACTTGAACGCTATGGCACAGTGATAATCATAGAATCATAGAATGGTTTAGCTTGGAAGGGACCTTAAAGATCATCAAATTCCAACCCCCCTGCCATGGACAGGGACATCTCCCACTAGACCAGGTTGCTCAAAGCCCCATTCAATCTGTTCTTGAACACACTGGAGACGCATGTGCCTTCTCTGATTGTGACCACAGTTGACCAATACACAGAAAGAAATAAATTAATACTTGCTTGCTTAGGAAAAAAGTTTTATGAAACTAACTTAAAATAAAACAGAAAATAAGTCTTTGATCTTGCAAATGTTCACAGATCTGATTGGTTTTACCCATGTGAACAGTTCATCTGTCTGAAGAAAAACAAGAGAGATTTGTCTTTAACTTTGACCAGTTGTACCAATTTGTGGTCAAAATCTGTCCACAGAGGTCAGCTGAGTTATTGAATTACATGGATTTTGGATTTTCACTGGTTTGGATTTAAATGAGGCCATTACTTTTTGCTCTTCCTGCTGCTTGTATTATTTGTATGGGTAGGAAGAAGAGGGTTGTTCTGCAAACTGGAGAGAATGACTGAGGGAATCTGTTTCTCTGATTTAACTTGCAATTAGCATGGTGATCTTTCACAGAAGGATTGCTAAATAACATTGTCATAAAGCTTTATTTTTGAGAACACTTACTTTTAAGGTGAGGAAAAAGCCCTTGACAAATGATGCTTGTGTCACTTACTTTCAATTAAAAAGAACAACTTGGGGAATAATTAAAAACCAGAAAACCTTATTCTAAGATAGATCAAACCAAGATGAAGACATGAAAAGAAAACCCAAATATGATTGCATTTAAATTATTTTCTTTGTAGATATATGTACCTTTTCTAGTGGGCTCTACCCTTTCCAATTATTGAATCAATTTTTACATGTGTACACAGAAATGTGTTGTCAGAGCATATATGTGTATAAATAGTCTGATAGTTCTGTCTTGCCTGTTGAGAACACTTTAAAAGGAATTGTAGCATCTCTACTCCCCACGCATATTTCCCTGACATTACAGGGAATTCATCTCAGTACCTATTCTGTGAGGAGGCTGTTCTCTGAAAGTCAAACTCTCACAGTGCTTCTACTGCGCTTGAAATGGCAAAGCTGACATGTTTTCTGAAAACTCACCAATCCTGTCTCGTGGGTGAGCAACCCCACTCTGAAAGAGCAACGCTTGCTCCTCTGAAATGCTGTTGGTAATGCTCTTTCTAGACTACTAGTTAATTGTTTCACCCTGAAAATAAAGGGCTTGGATGCGTCTCTTTCCTGAAACCATTGAAAATGCAACTCATTTCTGTGAAGAATGTCTCTGGCAGCAAAGCTGCTATTCTCTCCAGTGAACTCACTGTTTTCCAGTGTCAACCATGATCTGAGAATGTCTCCTGGATCGGTCCTCTAAGAGGAATGAGTCCCATCCCAGCTAGGTTTTAGTTATTACTGCTCTGGATAGGAACATAACATTAAACTTCTCTTGGGAGTAGGCTCCTGCATAACCAGTCTGGTACTGAACAGTTAATTATGCTGCAGTTTTCAACTGGGCAATAGAAATCCTCCAAGATTGTCAGAGTCTGTGTGCAATCCATCATCACAGCACAAGTATTTAGTATGTACTAAGTGTACCTCAGGTGATGGGTTAAAACATGCCAATTTTCTTATGCATTAGAGTGAGTGGACAGGACATAGAAGTCAGGATTGCTTTTTTTGGCAGTTGGTATTAATTGAAGTCCTTTGTGACACTGCAGCTGTGGATGTGATAGAGAGCAGTCATTTCTAGGGTCCCAGAGGAGAAGGCAAAGAATATATTCCATCTAAGAGCTACTGTGAGTGCCTGGATTTGAAAGGGAGAGTGGGCTGATGATGTGTTTTAGTTCAGATCAGGAGTGTGCTTTTGAAGTTAACCTCCTGATGCTCCCCACTTACTGAAGTTTGACCCAGGTTATGAAGTTCTTTCAGACTGTGAACTTGAAAATGGAAGATTTGCTCCAAGAGTAACTCGATATTGTTCTCCTTCTAGTGGACATTCAATGCGTGCCACCAGATTTGAGCCAGTAAGAAGTGAAAACCTCCTGAAATGCATACTGTGCAGTTCCTGGCTCTTCAGCAGCAGCCATTTAACTCTGCATCTGCTGCCATTGCACCACATTCTTGCTAGTACAGTCAACTTGTGACTGCAGGAGAGGACCAATCCTGCTAGAACAGAGGGCATAGGCAATGATTACTGTGCAGTTTGTGTTACCCAGCTGATCTGAGAGCTTCCCCTCACAAGTATTCATCTCATCTAGAAATATAGAGAAACCAAGCTGCTATTGTTGTTGTTTGTAGTCTAAAGAGAAATTAGTTTTACGGAGTGAAAGTCATCAGTGCATTCAAGGCTCAGACAGGCTCAAGGTTTGGATTAGGTGTTAGGATAAACTCCTTTACTGCAAGGATAAAGCAGTGCTGGAACAGGATTCTTCCATCCCTGAGGATTTCCAGGTCTCAGTTAGAGAGTGCCATGGATCTGGTGCTGCCCTTTATCCTGCTTTGAGCAGACCCTTTCCGCAGCTCTGACTCTGGTGTGGTGTATAAGCTTAGGGGCTGAGGGGGAAAGATGAAAACCTGGGCTGGTTCCAGCTAGGCTGACCCGGTTAGAAGCACGTCCTGACTGGAGAGCTGTTTCCGTTCTTTGTTGCTGGGTTTTACACACTGATTTATTTTTAAACCACAGTTCTACACAAATGCAACAGCAACTAGTCTTTCAATGTGAGCATAGATAACCTTGTTAAAGGAAACTAATCAGTTATTCCTCTTATAAAACCAGTCTTCCATCACTTCAGCTTTATGCTTATGCTGTAGCTATAGTTATATATCTGATGGTAGAGAAACTATGAAGCTGTACTTGGTTTATACAGTTTAACGGGAGTGTTTTTTACCCCAGGAAAATATATCTAAAACGGAAATAAATTACATAAATGAGCTTTCTATATGTTTCACTTTACCTGCATTTCATACCAAATCTGTACTTGGATCTCTTCTCTTTTCAATGCTAAGAGACAACACATCAAAATTTTCCAGACTGTGGGTAGTACTCAGCCTTTATATGAAGGCATAAGTGCCATTTTTTTCAGTGTTTTTCCTAAAGCTTCTCAGTTTAGCCACCGCATGCATTTAAAATTCGGGCCCCAAAACTCACTAAATTGTTTCAAAAATGTTATTTTTTGTAGCTTGAGTCATACCTTTTTAACATTAAGGTTTGGAAAGTCTTACTGTGTGACAGCAAGAAGCAATTTATGAACTTAGTATGCTTTAAGTTTATGGAAACCTTAGGTAGGCCTTTGTCAGAGGACTGGGGTACCCCTGAGAAGGACAAGGTAGAACAATGAAAATTTAATACTGTAATTATAATCATAGAATCATAGAATGGTTTGGGTTGGAAGCAACCTTAAAGATCATCTAGTTCCAACCCCCCTGCCATGGGCAGGGACACAGACAACGTTACTCAAAGCCCCATCCAGCCTGGCCTTAAACACCTCCAGGGATGGGGCATCCGCAACTTCCCTGGGCAACATGTTCCAGTGCCTCACCACCCTCGGAGTGGACTTTTTTTTTTCTAATATCTAATCTAAATCTACCTTCTTCCAGTTTGAAGCCATTACCCCTCCTATCGCTACATGCCCTGGTAAGAAGTCCCTCTCCAGCCTTCTTGTAGTCCCCCTTCCGATACTGAAAAGTTACCATAAGGTCTCTCTGGAGTCTTCTCTTCTCCAGGCTGAACAACCCCTACTCTCTCAGCCTGTCCTCATAGGAGAGATGCTCCAGCCCTCTGATCATCTTTGTGGCACTACTCTGGACCTGCTCAAGCAAGTCTGTGTCCTCCTTATGTTGGGGATTGCAGAGCTGCATGCAGTACTCCAGGTGGGATCTCACAAGAATGGAGTAGAGGGGCAGAATCGCCTCCCTGGGCCTGCTGGCCACACTTCTTTTGATGCAGCCCAGGATGTGGTTGGCCTTCTGGGCTGCGAGTGCACATTGCCGGCTCATGCTGAGTTTCTCATCAACCAACCAAGGTTGTGGAAGTCCTAAGTATATTTATTTATTTATGGGAAAGAAAGTGTGCAGTTGATTTCCAAGTTTGAATGATCATCTCCTGACCTTACAACACCCCTAAAATAGCGGTTATTTAAATTAGTAGTTCCGTGTTCTTAAAGATGCCTTTTTTAAATTTTTCCTTTGGTAACTTTTCTTCTTTAGAGATATAGATGGGAATAGGCCATTTGTAAAGGTTCTGTTTACACAAGACTTTTTTGTTTTAATACTCTGAAGAATCTGCTCTTCATGCAAAGGCAATTCCGTTGGGGTATGTATGCACAAATACAGTACTCAGTACATAAAAATCAATTTGACCTATTTAGCTGACTAAATCAAGTCCATAGTTATCAATGAAAAGAAATCCTAAAAACTTGCAGGTATGTTCGTTGTTTTCAATGTGATCAAGTTTTTTATGTAAGACCCATTCTTCATAAAAATAATCTTTTTAATGCTCTTAACTATGATGTGAGTAACTGGGGCAATACAAAACCCCACAGTCCCCAGGCCAACCCCCCTCCCTTGCCTTACTTTCATATGACACTTTGCTGAATGAGTTGACAGACCTGAGCAACCTTAAAATGCATAAGTGTTTTAAGCTTCTCTGTATTTGATAATGATGCTTGATTGCCGAATGAGTGCAAGGTTATAATCATCTCCCTTGGCTTTTTTGTCATTCATAAACTGCTTGAGCTGCTCTCTGCTAGCTTATGACATTTCCAGGATCTCTCAAGTGGGTTGTAACCTTGTGTGTGTTCAGTGAATTCCAAGGACTGGTCCTTCTAAATGCTCTTTAATGAAACGAGCTTTTTTCCTATGTTGTTTGAAAAAGGATTTCATGACATGCAGTTTGTTTCTCGATGACTTAAAATGCTCACAAAACGAGGTTTGTGACTAGGAAATAAAAAGTAATTTCAACTAAGTCCTGTGTTTGCTTTTTAAAGATTTTCATATCACTTTATATATTTAATGATAACCCAGAAAATATGGCTTCAAAGATAGTTTTGGAAGCTTGGCCTAAAATACATTTGCTATTGCTATTTTCTTGTTTGTGCTAAACTCTATTTTCAAACAATACCCTGTTTTGTTATCAGAGCATTTTCCAATGAAAACCAATAGGTATTCTGCTTGGAGTAAGATTGTCTGAGCATACTGTTTCTTAATTGTTATTGATTTTTATTTTTTTTATTTTTACCTAGGAATCAATAGAATATCATTCCTATTAATTGATGGAATACCACTATATGGCCCTTATGTATTATAAAGATATTCAATACTTTCCTAAATACCATTATTACAACATACTGATTTTTGTTGCTAGCAATATGTAAGCCAGCATTTTCAAAATAATAGCAATAAAGCATTTGGCTAGAGCGGTTAGAATAATGTCCTTCTGTTTTTGAACAACTTGCTTATATCCTGCTGAGTGACATGCGATATGATATGAGAGACTGTGTATGAAGGCAGTGTCAGCTTTGTGCCCAGAAGCGAAGCTGGCAGCTTGTTTGACCTTGTAAAAGCCAAAGGAAATCACAAAGGGCCTCAGAGGGAAAGATGGTTTGAATAGGCTGCAGAAAGAGTATGCTGTAGCAGATAGAATCTGACAGCATCTTCTGCACTGTTGGAAAGTCATGGCCATGACCTGTCCTTGATTCACAAGTAGAGTACCTCTGTCTCCAGGGAGTATCGTACATGTGAACAGTGCGTATCCTCCATTTCTTTCCTCCTCCCCTTCTTGGTAAGATCGGTTCCTTTAGACAACATCAAATGACATATATAATCCTATGATGGGGAATTTTGGTGACTTTTTTCTTCTGCTTGTCACTTTCAATTGTTCCTTTGTGCTTGGCTATATGCCACTTCTTCCCAAGCAGCTTTGGATGTTAAATAGCAGTTTAGCCTGTGACTTTAAAGGTCAGGTTGAAAAAAAACATGTGGCAGTTGCATGAGGCAAATTACTTCTGCTGGGCATATTAAAGTTCACAGGTCAAATCACTTCTTCTATTAAGTGGGTATAATTCACTTGGATTTGGTCCAGGTGTCCAAGCAATGGATTTGTTTCTCTGTATCTGGGTAAACTTCACTGTATTTAAACTTCATGTGTTTCACTCCTTTTTTTATTTTTTTTTTTGAAAGTTGCCTTTTCTCTTTTAATCGTATGTCCCTCCATCTTCTCTTTTGCTTTGTATTTGTTTCCTATTGTCTGCTTCACAGTTCTACATTGTCTGTTTGATAAGAGATAGTATAATTTCGGACAAAGACTGTAAGCCTTGTTCTCCCTGTCTCTTCTGTTCCCTTTTGGCCATGTCTCGACCTGCAGGAGTTGAGAGAGTATTTGAAGCCATCATTCAGGAATGGAGAGTTGCACCGAGGAAGAAAGACTGCCTGCAAAAGAGAAACCCCTCTCAAGTGCTAAAATAGTGTTTCCTAAACAGGCTTTGGATCATGTGTTTTCTTTGGGGCATGCATAATGAATGACTGATTTTAGCGGTCCCACTGCAGATGCAGAGGAGCTTGTTTATATACTTGTAATAATTACACTTGATATCCTCAATAAATAATGTATTTGTGTATGGAATTAACAGTCATTAAGGCCTATGGGGTTTTCTTTTTTCCGGTTTGAAAATAGGTTGGCAAGGCATAGGAAGTGCTGCTCCTTGGTTAGTCAGAACATGGTGGTCTGCACACCTTCTGGCGTACACTGGCTGGTAGGACAGTGGCTCTAAGGACCTTGACCATCTGACAGCCCTGAAAGGGTGCTAGAAGTCTGCCTCCCTGGTGAGTGAAGCTAGAAGGCATCAAAAGTCACTCCCAACTCTATTTTAATTGGCAATAAATTAAGTTTTCCTCAAGTTGAGTCTATTTTGCCTGTGAAGGTAATGGGTGAGTGATCTCCCTGTTTTTATTTTGACCCATGAGCATTTTTATATAAATTTCTCCCCTCTTCTGTTGGGGAAGGGAAGGGGGGAGAGATTGGAAGCTGGTGGGTTGGCCTTGAACAGCTGCCAACCCACCACAGGTGATAAGTGAGTTTTTCATTTTCTTCACTAAATTTGTCCTGGATTGTGTTGATTTTTTCTTTTTTTTTTTAAGTCAGAACTTGACCATACAGGGTTTTTGTAAATGGCTGGGTTTGCATCAAATTCCTTTCATGTGTATCATTGGTTCTTTTGGGCTACTTAAACACTACATGTTCTGTGCTATTCTAGAGAGACCCATTACATAGGGAAGCGCAAAGGGACATGTGAGCCCCACTCCAATGCAATAGTGTCATTTAACATGCAAGTCCCTTCATGTCAATTTTTTTACTTCTCAGAAGAGCCGGGTTTAGCCAGACAGCTTGAAATGTGTATTGCCCGACAAAGTGTGATTTGAAACAGGTTGAGCTACTCTAACAGATTTAAGACCTTTTCTGTGCTCATAAATTATTATGCAAACATCAACTTAGTTTGTTTGAAGAATTGTTTAAGCTCACAATGCTGTCCCTTATTTTTTGCTTTCTGAACAGTGACCATAAGTCTTGCAGCTTAAAAGTCTTTGGGGACAGAAGAGTGCTACTGCTATCCCCCTCATTCCATATAAGGGAAGCTTGGTGTGAATAACATGCATCTTACAGAGAAACTTGTCCAAGGAGAGCCCCTATTAGCAATTCCAAATAGCTGCTTGTGCGTCCACCGGTCAGGACATTGTAGCTCCGTATGCACATCTTATTCTCCATGCATTGTTTGAAGGTGTTGAATCTAAGACATTTAAAATCTGAGGGACCAAAGATTTTGCTCTAGCCATGGAAATGCACCCACTGTTCAGAGAAGCTGAAGTTTCACTGTAACTATTGATGTAATTGCTGCACTCAGAAACGCCTGTCATAAGTGAAAATATTCATTCCAGCAAAAAAGTACCTTTGGATAAATTCCACTTACAGCCCAATTATGTGATGAACCTATTAGCAGTCATACTCTGGCCATAGTCTGACGCTTGGTGTGTGTTGAAAAGTCTGCCTCAAGCTACTGAACAGAAGTCGACTAATTTGATGACCCAACAAAAGGGACTGAATGAAGCTGTCTCAGAAGTGGAAGATGAGCCATTTGGCCACTCAGTGTTACATTAAGAATTAATTCTTGCTGAAAATTGCTTGTTCTGGAAAGAAAATAATGCGTGATAGGTCAAGAGAGACAAGGATTTTAAGTGTTTCTTTATATTGGAACAAGAAGTAGGCCACAAAGTGTCCACAGAAGCTCTACAGTGAAACTGAGAGACTATCTGAAAATACTATTTTCCCTATTTAGATAGAGAATATTAATGATTAGAAGAAAGATCCTGATCTGAAAAAGAGCATTAACATTGAAGCAGGAAGTAAGTGGAATGTGCCTCCAAATTTACAGTTCCAAAAAGTCTCCTTAGTATCTGTCTAACTCGGAAGATCTCACCTCTATTCACACAAGCAATTTACCTTAAGGGGTCTAAATATTCTAAGTCTGCTTCTGTGTATGTCCATGGCACTTCTAGTCTTGGCCAGATAGAGTTGCTTGCTGTGTGTCTTGCATCCAGATCTAACCATGGCCTGGAAACTAGAATACATCCCTTCTCTGAGCACACCAAGCATGCGCTGACAGTATCAAGCTTTCTATAAAATGCAATTGTTTCTCTTTAAGTGAACAGGAGAAGCTGATGATGTCTTTTTTTTTTTTTTTTCTTTTTAAGTAACAGCTGTAAGGTACAAAATAATCAGAAAGAGAGGATTTATCTTGGCTTTTACCCTTCTTGACTGGCTCCTCTAACTTCTTATTGTGCTAAGAGATCTGTGCTGGGACAAGGTAAACTTCTGTTTACCCCTCACTTCAAATCCTCTTCACCTTGTGCTTTCTATTTTTACTTATAAAAAGTAAAAAAAAGCAAGCAACTTCTCTGAAACAGAGTTTATAATCAACACTTGCTTAATCATTTTGACTTCAGTGGAACAATGTTAAGACCTTTATCTAATGCAAATTATGCAGCAGTTCATATTTATTGTCTTGGATGTGCACCTCAAATGTGACTAACTCAGGACCTCAAGTTTCTTCAAGGAGATAGTTGCATACTACTGCATTATTCTCTATCTGTTGTGAAAGCAGGAAAACAGCAGTTGCTGACATGTTCAGCTTTGAGTATTAGGTTTCACCAACCTCACCCATTCATTTCACTGTACGACGACGTTGACTTCTAAGATTCCTGAGGGATATATTGGAGTGGAGCTGCTTCATGGGAACATTACTGTTAGGAACTTTGTTGCCGTAAATTGCTATTTATCGCAGGTTAATCTGGAAGCACAATGTCAGTAAACAGTGAATCTTTTCAAGGGGAATTGTAATCTGATTTTTGGTCCTGAGAGGGTTTTCCTAATAATAATAATAATGGATGACTAGGCCTTTTGTAGTTCTTTCATTTCTTCTCTGTGTTTGGGTGGTGTTTTGTCCTCTCTAACAGGGACCTCTTTTTTAATTCCTTACTCTCTTTCAAATGAAAAGCACACTTACAAGATCTTAAGAGTTTTTTTTTTTCTCTTTAATTTAAATATAAATGAGGGTCAGAGCTCAATCGTCCTCAATTAATAGCAGAAATAATGAAAAACCTACCTCATGGAGTGTTCCCTTTTAATAGTGCTGCGTTAGAGCTGCTTCTGAACTGAGTAGTGTTTTCTGGGTATATGTAAGATTCCAAAGCATTAAAGGTCCTCATAAAGAAATCTCATAAATTTGATTGAGCTGAATGAGACTTACTGCATATGTGAATAAAAATGTTTCTGTAAATAGGAGTTGATTATTTTTTTCACCAATGGTTTTCTTTAGTTAATTTTTTAGTGCACTTATAAATGCATTCAGTTACCACAAGACAAACAGAAAGGTACTGGATATCGTATAAACCAATATTAAACAGAATATTCTAGTGATCCTTGACCCTCATCCTGATATCGGTGACACCTTCTGATTTTTCTCAGGGAGAAGCTGTTGCTAAGTCGCCTTGTTTGTAGACCAAGAGTAGCTGCAGAGCAGTCAGGTAAAAGAATATTAGCATTTCCATACCAGTCCCAATACGAAAGCCTTCTAATCTTTTGTTCTGCTCTCCATTGGATGATCTATACTAATTTGAGACATTTTTATAATGGGTTATTCTAGCATAAGTAATTTCCTAGCACTTTCCAAGCCTGCATAATGGCAGTTCAGTTGAAAAACTTGTGTTGATGTTAGTGATACAGGATCAAACTTATTGTTTGATCCCGTGATGTTAAAAATAAATGTCAGGATGAAATTAACCTAATGAAAATAAATTGATTTGAAGATAAAATTTGGAGACACACCTTTCTATTAGATTCTGAAACATTTACAATTTTGCTTTTGCCGAAAGACAGTGTTGCCATAGTTTCTTCATTTACATTTAAGGAAGGAACGCTAGTTTATTTAGGTTTCATACATATGGGATGGACTTCAGCAGACAGGTGTCTGATTCCTACCTTCCCCCTCTAAACCTTGTAATGCAACTGCTAATTTTTGAGACATGTTTTTAGTATGTATTTTTTACTTATTTTTATTGATGGTCTGTTATGAAGTTTTTTTTAAAAAAAAAAAGAAAAATCCCCTCAAAAAGTTTACAAAGAAACAAAAAAAGAATATGGATTTGAATAGTCATGTAGTTAATCAGTGTAGGATCATATATATTCTTGCAGTGCAGGTGGCTGTGTTTCTTCTTCATGGTTGTGTTTTTAATGAACTCGGCACTCAGCTCCCCTTTAAGCAATTAAACTGAAGGACCAGGTTGTGAGGGCTCTTCCTATTCCAATGAATGCAGCAAGAACGTGTTGGATGCAGACCGCTTTTGAATTTTGAATATCTGTGCACTTTGTTTAGCATCTTCTATCTCCTCAATTATCAGCTCAGCTGTGAGCGTGTTTTCTGGGGCTTCAGGATAGGGAACTGCAGTTGAAAGCTATGGCTGCGCTGTAGTTTTCTGTAGCAGTTTGTGCTATAAGGGCTGAATTCTGTCTGTTATACTTGGAGAATGAAGTTCACTCTCTAACACAAGATGAGTGCCTGTCCAAAGCAAATTCTTTTTAACTTTTTTTTTTTTTTAATGTGGCGCTTGTACTATTTGGCTGGAAGTGTTGTTTTCTTCACCCGTAAGAGTCCTTTTTTGTATTGTGTGTGTGGTGTCCTTCTATTGATGGTAAAACAATTAATTTATAGTACTTCTGCTCACATTGAGAGGAATAGGAGCTATATGGTAATATTTAACTAAAATTGAATATTTTCTGATAGCTACTCATGTAATAAGACACTCTTGCCCTCTTTAAAATTCTGGGTGTTATGCACTTTTGATAAGCATCACATATTTCAAAAGACTTAATCAATTTCTTCAGCCTAGAAAGAAGAATTATTTTCAGTAGGATGCAGCAGAAATCAGATATATTTCAGCCATTTTTCAGACTTCTGGTATGTGAATACTAGATCTTGATTATTTATTTTTTTTTTTTGTATTTTCAAGGTGATTTTCAAACAGAAAAAGAAGAAAGCCAGGTTTTATAGCCAGGCTCTATTGAATTGACTACAGATGAAAACAATAGGTCTTTAGGGTAATTTCTATAAAAGCACACATAGACCATATATGAAATTATATGGCTATGATAGGAATACATCTTTTTAGAGCTGCAAGTGCAATACAGAAATGTGTCACTATATGTATGTAAAGCTGGATGAGAATATTAAAATTTTGTGGAAACTGTTGCATAAGGGAAGAAAGAAGGGGTTACTAACTGTGATAGCTGAAGTTTAGCCTTTCAAGGGGGGTGGGAGGGGAAGGAGAGCAGCTGACCTTAGGGCTTAGAACTGCCCGCTGCAGAGCTGACACTGTCAGTACTCTTGGTTGAATCTGGGGCCTTTAGAAGTTCTGTGCCCTTAGGTACTTTACAGCTTCTAGCTAAGTTGGAAACAGACCCGCGGTGCTTGTTCTCAATCTTAAAGACTTTTATGAACCCTATGTCACAGTTGTTATCTGCAGAAAGTGTTTGACTTTGAAATAATTGCGTACTGCTGCAAGTTTACAAAAATTTTGGTTCTATGCTTGTAATTTTCCCTTTTGGGGTACTTGTTTGGTTCCTCCTCCCCCGCCCCTAAGGTTTTCTTTAAAACATGGAAGACACAGACCACATAATGGATTAGAAGAACTGTTGCTTTATATGGATGCTTTTTTACTTTAAAGGACAGTGTTTCTCAGAGCAGTGAATGAACAAATGCAGGGCATAAGACTCAGTGAGAAGGTTCTGGAGATAATTTTAGAAGCAATGCAATCTCCTTCAAGGCATTGAATGAAATCTACATGGAAGAGGGAGATTTATATAGGGTGTTGCAAGGTGTATGTCTTATATTGAGTGGTGATATTGTGTTGCCATTGTAGCTTCTATTATTTCATTGATATTGTAGAGCTGAACACAGCTCAGACCTGCAATGTGGATTTATCTGAGAAATCTTTGTTCGCGCAAACTCTCAGGCTCATGTAAAAGAAAGTTTTAAGTCAACAATAGATGTTTATAAATCTTTTGCTACCAATCTCCTCTCTTTTAAGTCAATACCATTACAATTACAGAAAATAGTAGTTGAAATAAGATTTAGCTTGTGATTTTTTTGTGTGTGTGTGCTAAGCATCGGGCTCTGCTAGCGAGTGCGTTTTAAATCTGTGGGCTATTGCAGATCTTACTGAAAAATACTAATTGTCTCCATTAATATTTAAATAAGGGAGCAATTAAGGGCCCTGCTTCTTAGTAATTGTTAAGAGAATAAAAGTTATTGCTCAAAGCACAGATAAGTTACACTGCTATGTTTTTGTTCATTACATGAGAAATTTCCTTTAAGACATACTACAAATGCAAGGGCGTTGCAAATGTGGCAGAAGCAATTGCTGAAGGCATGCAATTACTAGGAGAAAGTAAAGGGAAAAGTTCCTTTGGAGTTAAACTTTAGCTGAAAAGGTAATTTTGGAAACTGAACAAACAGGAACTGCCCCTTTTTCCTTTTTTTCAGGAAAACAGGGGTTGGTTTGTGTTCTCCATAAACAGGATTACAGTGACTCAATACCTCGCTCAATGCCTTATAACTTTGTTTTCTTGTCTTGAGGTAAATTCCATACTAGTTCAGTAGTAGCACCTTGAGACAATGTGGTTAAATATATATTTTTCATTTTCATTGTGGCTTAGTAGTTTTCTTTACTAGGGGAAAGCCTTGTGTTGGTGAGACAGCTTATGTGAGCAGAGCTTCCTGATGGGATCCACAGGCAATAAAAGAAATCATTCTGAACTTATCTTTTTCTGTTTTCTTTCATTGCTTCGCTTGTCTAATTGGTCCTTCCCCAGTTACTGGGGATCTGTTCCTTACAAGTCAAACAACTGACACAGATCACTTTGTCAACTTTCTTTGTGTTCACAAAAGTAAAACTTAAGAGGACTGAAATGGGGATGTGGTGCTTCTAGACTGGGAAAGAAACCCTGACCACATGCGCATGTTACCAAAAATCAGAATCATTGCTGGAGCAGCAGCTATGATGTGTTGCTCCACCAACATGCTGCTCTCTTCCAGGCACAGATATCAGGACAGAACAGTCTAGCTGTGCTTATAGCTTTGAGGAAAAGTAGTATTTTGCTCTAGAGTTGTAGTTTTATTGGGTAAATATAATCGGCCTAAACTACTAAGAAATATTTGATTGAACAAAGCGTCAGAAGCAGAGAAGAAATACTCGGTCACAATAATTTCACTTTCAAGGACTGTCATTAGGAAGGACCCACAGTATGAGGATTAGTGTGGGTGGATGGGGACGAGAGTACATGTGAGCAAATGCTGAACATACCTTGACTCGAAGAGGCTCAAGACTTGAGGAATGTTGGAGATGATACAGAAGCAAACTCAACAGATGTTCTGTCTAGAACAAAATTAAAACATGGCATTAACTATTGTTAGATTGGGGATACAGCTTCAGGTCTAGATTTTTGAAGCTTGTGCTACTTAACATTTTTCTTAGTTGTTGTTTTCCTCATCTACCTCCAAAATTCTGTGCAAGTACAAAAAAAAACTTCCCATTTCCAGTTGAGTAGAACCAGATAAGCCTGGTAGAAGGGATTGAATTCAGAACACAATGCAGTACATTATTTTCATACATATTCTATACCCATTATACAACTTTATATTCTGTTGACTTTGGGAATCAGATACTATCCTGACAGATTCAATGATATTTCAATCATGTAAGCCCAAGAGATAGTAAATTAATTGAAACTTGTATTCATCTGTTCCCTAGATGGAACCATTGATTGGCTTTATTCCTGTCGTCCCCCCCTCCATATTTCAGTGATGGTAAAAGACAAGTAATAAATTGCTAGTGATTTCCTGTATTCTATTACTCAGATGGTTGCCCATAATAGAAACCATTTATGTTGAATTTGTGAAATTTAATTATTTTTTTTTTAGCTGTCAATGCTAAGGGGGGTGGCAGAAGCTAAATGCCTCAAACCTAAGGAATATAATACTGCTTTATTCTGTTCTCTAGTGGAATAGGTAAGGAAATGTGAGGAAAAATGATAAAAGGATGAAACTAACAATACAGTCACCTTGCTATGTATTGAGTTCAGTAATAAGGCATTGTTTAAATATGATTTACGTAATCCAAAACTTATTTTAGTCTGAAATCCAAGTTCTGGTGCTTCTGCACCTTTACTGTGAGTGGAATGGACTTATGCTCTGCTTTTTCTCTAACATGGGCCAGATTTAATGAATCAGTACAGCTCTTTTTTACTACCAGCTGTACCTCTGGAACTCTAATTTTCAGTATCAAAATCCTGAAATGTATCTATGAAGGTCTGAATGTGATTTTCTTATCTATAAATATATTTAGTACTAAGAAGGGAGTCTTGATCTTGTAACAAACCCTGTATGAACAGATGCTTGTGCCCATATGGAGATGCACCACAAGATAAGTACCAAGGTTAGGTATAGTGTAGCTGCTGATAAATGAAAAGGGGAATTAAGGCAGATTTCTGTATCATGAATTCAGTATATTTAGTGTAGCGTATTTTGAAGGAACCTGTCTGTAGGCTGCATAATGAGAATAAGTGGAGAAGCCAACAACAAAAGATCAAGTTTAGTATTTCACGTCTTAACTTTTTTGCTCATTCTTCTCATATCTCCTTTTTGAAATCTTTTTCAAAGGAAGAAGTCACATTGTAATCAATACAACCTTTATATTTCCCCTTGTGGGAAGAAGTTTGGCCCACTATAGCCTATAATCTTGTCCAGCTAAATACTCGCAAAATTAAGAAAAAAATATGCCATTTGAGCACTCTTCCTTTTTAACTACTTGAATTGTGTGAAAATTGATACTCTTTAAAGTCCCTTAATGACAGATTTAATATAATTAATATATGGCAACTACTCCTCAAATCAACAGGTTTATTAAAATTCCAATTACTGTTACTCTTTTTTTACAGCCAGTGTATGTCAATGTTTTCTTCCCTCACGGAACAATAACACTTGTTTTGTGGATCTTCTCGCACTAACAAAACTGTGTGCTAATGCTATTAAAGACTGTAACAAAGCTGAAAGAACTTATTTCAATTCTTTTTCTTTTTCTGCTGGAAGATGAGTACTTGCTTTCCTCTTAGTTGTGGCTTCTCATGATCCAAATGTAGCCACTATGTAAGGATTATAGTAGATTCCCTTCTGCTGGAATACCATAGACATGATGCTGCTTCTACAGCTCAGCAAAATTAAATTTCGTGAAAGTCCATAAAGTAACAGTGCAAAAAAATTGATGTAAGTGATGAGGCTCAACATGTTCTCTGAAAAACCCTTTTCTAAAAAAGATAAAACAGAAGCATAAAATTTGGACTATTGACTAACATTTGCAAAGACTTAGATTTATTTGCTGCAACTTTTGAGCAAGTCTGAAATGTCACAACAATTATATCATCTGTTTAGGAAAGGTAATTTTTCACTATGACATTAGGATAGTGAAGTATTACAAAATTAACTCTTTTCCAACAAAACAGTTAAAGAAATAAACATTAGCAAGTAGACTTAAGCAGACTTAGTTTTGAATTAGTCATTTTTTTGGAGTAATAAATAGGCATATTTATGGATTAATTGAGAACTTACGAATTTTAACCAAAAAAAGCTTCTATGTGGGAGAACCAAATTCCTTAATTGGGGGGGAAAGAAAAGAAATAAAACCAACATAAAACCAATGAACTGTATTCTGCCATTTGTTCCACTTCCCTGAAGTGTAAATGTTAGGATACAGGTGGTATTTTAGAACTAGATTTTTCAGTAGCATCAACTTTTTCTGTCTCTGCCTGTAAAACTCTATGTTCTTCCACAAAATAATGTTTGTTGCACTTTCTTGGTTGTTACTAGTAACACACGGAAGGTTTGAGAAATCAGATTCTATTAATAGAGTTTTCTTTAAAAATAAAACCGCTTTCTGAACTTCTGGAAATCTTTGGAATTTTTGAGTTTAAGTTGACTGTAGGTACCATATGTCTGATTCAGCTATATAAATTCTGTCGCTTGATGGAATGGAAGTGGTCACTTCAGGATGGTGTTGTCTTTAGCATAAGTGGACAAATGACTGCTGATGGGGGAAGTAAGAAGCTGCAGACTGATAACTGGGTAGTATATAACTTGAAATCTAACAAGATATCTAAGTAAAAAACTCTTCTGGTTTGTGTAAATTCTAAAGCAGGTAATGTTTCTTCCCTGAGGGAGAAACATGCCCAGAGGTAAATGTGGCTATAAAGCTTGACAACAGGGACAAGTGACACAGTTGACCTGTTGTGTCATATACTTTTTCCTAGTAAAAATGGAACCAGACAGGAAAAGTGCTTTTAGAATAAGCACTGGCTTAAGTTCAAGTGGGTGCCTAAGCATGCTGCAGAATTGGGACCTGGGAAATGAAAGGAGGAGTGAGAATGACAGCCATTAAGAAACTCCAGGCAAAGCTTTGGAGATGTCTGGTCTGGACCCTGTAATTGATAAGATGATGACAAGGTATATGAGGATTTGGCATATTTTGGGGGGTGGAGGGAATGCAGGTCTGTGCAAAATTTAAGAAATCCTTAGGAGAAGGGAGGAACAAAGAGAGGGGATGTAGATAGGAGGGGCATGAAAAGGGCTGGTAATAAATATATAAACAGTTGCTAGTCCATACACCTGTCTGACCAAGACCTGTGCTGGTCACTGTAGTCTGTCCTATATTATTAATTCCAGTTTGTCCTATTTTATTAAATCCTTTCTTAACTAGACCTCTGTGTAATATCACCCTCTACCCTGCCTGTGAGTGCTGTGAGGACTGACTGCCAGCTACTGGGGGACGGACGTGAGTGGATTTGGGGCCACCAGCTGGAGTCAGACTGGGCTTGTCCTGCTCAACTGGAGCAGGTGGGGGTCCCAGTGTCAGCCACCAGTGGGGGACTGTGGGCTGGCAGCTGGGTGGCATCTCCTGAAAGAGCTGGGGTGTTCATGGCATTCCCCTGTCCTGGTGTGCGTGGGGGGTTGTGTGTGTATAATTTGGTAGAAAATGCCAGATTGGACTAGCCGGTGAGCAGGAGGCTGTAGGTTGGGGTAGGTGTATCAGGTGGGCAGCGGGTCTGTGTCATAACTTGAGTGACCTGTGACTGCAGGGTGCCTGTGTCTGCCAGCAAACATCAAGCTAGGCTAGCTGACGAGCGGAGACCCAGGAAGGTCAGCATCCAGGCAGGGGTGTTGGATGGGAAGAGTGGTCCTGCTGATGTTCAGAGGATCTGAGAATGTGCTTGTCGATCTCAGGAGCGTGGGGGGGTATGTGTTTTCACTAGTTGAACCTCAACCCTGACCAGAAGGAAAGGCGGAAGGGGATTGGGCTGTCTATGTTATATGTGAGTCCTGGTAATGTTATATATGGATGCTGTTAAAAGGGAGCACCCAGTCTGCAGCAGTCTGTAGCTGGTTGTATTGGTTGCTGTCTTCTGTGTGTGCCTGGTCACACACTGAGCATCACTGCTGGCTGAACTTGCAAATGGGAAAGCAGCAGCTGCATCCATTGGCCTGGGATGGAAAAACAGATCCCTGGGTCTACAGGCGTGCTGGGCTGGGCTGCAGTGACTGGAAAGGAACAATCCCAGAGGCAGTAGCGGTAAACATCCCATAAAGGACACCTGAGCAACCCCACCACTCCCAGTTAACAATTGAAAAAAAATAAAATAAAATCAAGTTATAGCTGTAAATGGCAATTTATCTTTTTTTGGTATTTTAATACTGCTAAGAAAAAGACTTTTGTAAGGCTGCTTTACAGAAGAACTTACTCAATGCTTTTATTCAGCTTTATTTCTGGGGTTTCTGTAAGGACTCATGTAAAGACAATTTAAATATAGGTAAATGAATCAAAACATTCCTTAGTTGAAAATTCAAGGGAGTCTTTGCTGTGGTTGAGAACTACTCAGTTTAAGTATGCTACAGCAAAACCCGACATCGCTAGTGGTATAGTCTCAGGTACACCAGGAGTACATGCTGAAGGGAAAAGGGAGTAAATTTAAAAATTACATGTGAAGGAAGAGTAAAAGATTGATGAAAACAGACTACTGAATTGTTCAGTTATAGCATTACGGGTGTCAGGTTGAAAGAATCTCAGTTTCTGACTGTTTTAAAGCAAAGTAGAGGGGGAGAGGGAGGAAAATTCTTTGGGTATTGAATTCAACACCAGTTGAATTCATAGTTTGATTTTTTTATTCTTCTTTTAAATCAGCCATAAAAATGAAGATTTGAAGCCTCAGTTGTCTAGGCAAAAAATGTTTCTCAGTACAAGCAATAGTTCCAATTAGAAAACTTGTGGTGGTAGTGACCTGTGAAACTCAGAGGGCACAGTTTCCATGGTACGTACTCTAAAGGTCGAGACAGGTCAACGAGGCAGAAATGAGATCTCTTTCCAGCAGGTAACTTTTCCGTATGAAAAATGACCTTGAAAATTGGCCTTTTGACAGCTGGATGCATATTGCAGTGTCCAAGCAGGTGGTCCTGAAAGCAAAAGAATACAGTCTTGCACAAGTTGTGGGTTTTAAGTATGTTTTTTCTCATATTTTAGAGGACAGTATAAAAGCTGTGTCGTAGGAATACTTTAGATCGTGCAAAGAACAATGTAGAAAGGATTCCACATGAGATATTGCAAAAGTAACAACCAAAGAAACCACAGACAAGGTATAACACTAGAGTCAAAAGGACTCTAATCAAGGTCAGAACAACTATATTGAAAATAATTGTTTAGGATTTAGAAGTTGAAGTACTTATTTGAAAAAACCCCAAATCCAACAGTTTCTCTAATGTTACTAGAGTATGATTACATATTTCCATAATGCTATTCTTGATGCAGGAAATTAATAATTATTTTAGTCTTCTGTTATAACTTTACATTGTCCAGTGTTTCCTGACCATGTGCAGCTTCATTTGCCTAATGTTTTCTGTTGTGTTAAACATAGCATTTTCTTTTTGAAACCGTATTGCATTTAAAGGTTGAGTGATGTACCTTGAAAAAAAAATCCTCCATCTTTCACACTGTACAGGTAAGAGAGTTCTTAGTCCTGTTTCCTGTATCTCCTTTTGCTTTCAAATAAAGGCAGAATTCCTCTTTTCATGTTTCTCCTGCCTGTTTCTCTACTCTTACCTTTCCTTCCGGGATGGATTTTCCTTAACAATCTAGCTTTTCATGCCTTCCTCTTGTCTTAAAGCAAAATCCCTTTGTCTTGTTGGCTTTGTAGCATACACCTAGGATGGCACCCACCCTGGCTGCTGATCTGTCGAAGCGAAAATGCAGCAGTTGGAAATAGGGTTATGCACTCAGGCCCAGGCATAGTGGGAAGTCAATGAGTCAGAGCAAGGACAAGCTCTGACAAGTTGGAGCCAGCCTCTGGTTTGCAGCCATTACAGGAACGGAAACTATATCCTTGGTCCGGGAGATTAAAAAAAAATGGCATCATTGCTAGGATATCCAAGATGTCAAATATTTATAAATAAAAAGCCCTGTAGTAGTATTCCAACACTGCTTTTAAAGAAAGGCAGTGTAAAAAAAATTTAACATCTCCTTAAAATAAACTAAAAAAAAGTCAGGTTGTATTGTACTTTCTCAGCACTAGTATCATGGTCTTTAGTGTACATTGAATACAATCCTTTTTAAATCTATTACTAATGAAAACTTAATTTATTCTTTCTGTGTCAGTAATTTCTAGCATTTTTCAGTTCTGCTTCAGCACTCTATATTCCTTGTCAGCATCTAATATTTCTTTCATGACACAGCTCGGGAGGGAGATGGCTGGATTAAGCAAAGTGCAACAGCAATTATTACTGCTGCAGTTTGAGTGCCCTTGCAGAGATGGCACCACTGAACAACAGGAAACAAGGCAATAGCCATAGGAAAAATAGAAGCTTGTACCAGAGTGTACTTGGTGGGTACCAGACTAGAGTTTGAAACTGGTATTTGAAACAGATGAATGGGTCAAGACATATGAATTGGTTTTTGAAGTGTCAGGGGTGTTCCTTTGCAAAACTGACTAGCATGTACATGTTCCTATATAAAGGTGTTTGGATGCCAAAGGAGGAGTATATGTTGCTGCTATTCACATGGTTAATTTACAGGTATTTGTTAATGGGGAAAGGTAAGAAATGGAAGAACGTAAACATTATGAAATTATAGAATGGTTTAGGTTGGAAGATCATCTAGTTCCAACCCCCCTGCCATGGGCAGTGACACCTCCCACTAGACCAGGTTGCTCAAAGCTCCATCCAGCCTGGCCTTGAACACCTCCAGGGATGGGGCCTCCACAACTTCTCTGGGCAGCCTGTTCCAGTGTCTCACCAGCCTCAGAGTGAAAATTTCTTCCTGATATCTATTATAAATCTACCTTCTTCCAGTTTGAAGCCATTTGCCCTTGTCCGATCACTACACGCCCTTGTAAAAAGTCCCTCCCCATCTTTCCTGTAGGCCCCCTTCAGATACTGAAAGGCCACAATAAGGTCTCTGGGGAACCTTCTCTTCTCCAGGCTAAACAACCCCAACTCTCTCAGCCTGTCTTCATAGGAGAGGTGCTCCAGCCTTCTAATCATCTTTGTGGCCTTCCTCTGAACCTGCTCAAGCAGGTCTGTGTCCTTCTTATGTTGGGGATTGCAGAGCTGGATGCAGTACTCCAGGTGGGATCTCATGAGAGTGGAGCAGAGGGACAGAATCACCTCCCTCGCCCTGCTGGCCACACTTCTTTTGATGCAGCCCAGGGTGCGGTTGGCCCTCTAGGCTGTGAGCTCACATTGCTTGCTCATGTTGAGAGCTTTGCTTTTTGACTTGAATTTAATCTTGGTGCCCAAACCAGAAAATGTCACTGCAAGTGAAAATCCTGTATTCAGCTCACACTTATGCACCTGCATAAATGCCATCTCAAATTAAATAATCATTCTGGTCCTCTTTGACCTAGTTACTTCTAAAAATTCAGTTTTCCAGACAGCAGACCGATTACAAAAATGAATATACTGTATCCACTGATTTGTTTCCACACTGACTTGGACAACCACAATTTCTTTCTCTTATTTCTTTTCACTTACTGTACCAGTCAGTTATCTTAATTTTGGACAGTTCCTCTTTATGCCTCAAAACATTAACAGGAATTGTCTTTGTGCGAGAGAGTCTCAAAATATTTCAAACTGAAAATGTACATAATCACTGATAGCAAGTCTCTTATCTGCCACCCACCATCTGAGTCCCAGTACAGTATTTCATTAGAGCTTCAAAAGCTGCTGCAGAATCTGTCAAAGAAGATGCATTATCTTGAACATAAGAACTAGCGTTTTTCCCCCCTCTTCTGCTTGTTACCAGACAGCAGCTCAGCCTCGAGAAGCAAACTCCTGCTGAACTGCTATTGGGTTGGTGTTCACGTACCACTTTACAAGCTCTCTGGCTTCATTTGTGAAGCAATATGTAAAACTCTGGTTTAAAAACAAAGGAACAAAATCTCAGTGTTATATTGGCAAAAGGCTGACTTGAAGTCAACAGACAATATCGTTCACCTAGAAGCTCCTGCCTTAACCTTTTTGGACTTAATTTCCATTTTGTGAAACGCTTTTTCTCACCTGCTTTGTGTGTGATTTTGTTTTCTTGCATGCAGCACAAATGAGGCTGTGTTCACTGTGACCCAGATGTTTCTTTCTCAGTGACGGCTTTTCAAAGGACAGACCCGCTTTTCTTTCTCGTAGCTTTGCTTTATTTGGTTCTATATGTATGTAGTTAAATTTACCTGCTTTATAAACCCACTATATTCAATGGGTCCCTCTTAAAGTGCACTTTTTACTGTTCTGTATACTTTCCCTCTGATTTCTGTTGCTTAGTGATTCTCTGCATTCTATGAATTTTGTACACAAGAGTTATATAACAATTATTTTATAATTATATAGTAATTTTCATGAATGGTGAAAATAATGAATAAAAGAAAGCTCCTTGATTTGATGGTTTTATTTTACTCCTTTTTTGAGATCAGGCTATGAACATTTCATCAGTTAGTGTGCTTTGATATTGTATAGTGCTTTTTAAAAAAATCAGATTACATTGTGGCACCAAGTCAAATACTACGTCTATGTATATGTTTCAATGAGAATGTTGTATTTGGTTACCTAGGCATGAGCTCGGGCTATGGCATATCAATACAGACTCACGTAATGAAAGCTTACAACATAGAATAGTTTTTTACTTGGTCAATTTTCAAATTGGCTTGTATTATTTATACTTTCAATGAATTAAATCCAATTCTTTGATGGAAGCAAGTTTGGCTTGTTAAGCTATCTCGACTATTCTGCTTCTGAAATACCCCAGAGTTCTTAGATTTATCCAAAACATTCCTCAGCAAGAAGGTGTCCTCAGTCAGGTCTCTTTTTAGGATACCTGAGTGCTGATTATAATGCATTTCTTCTCAGTAATGAAAATTTCCAGTGCCTTGTGCTTATTATACTAGCTCAGTTTGTGACATAGACTTGAAGAGTTTCAGCCCAGAGCAACTTAAATTTATCTAACCTGTCCCTCTGCCTCCAAGCGTGAATACCTTTCCCTATGTCATTCTGATCAATATTTATCTAGTGTTTTATTAAAGACCTTTAAATAGACAGATTGCGTGACCTCTCCAGGCAATCTGTTCTAGTGCTTCCCTCTCTTTACCCACAAGTTTTTCTTAATTTTTGTCTTGAATCTTTTATGCTGTAATCTAAGCCCATTACTTGTCTGATCCATTACAGGTAAGGAAAACAGATTAGTGCCTCCTTTGCAGAAGCCATTTGTTTATTTAAGCCATCTTTGGACTGTCCCTTTTCTCATTAAGGTAAACTAGATTCATTCAGTATTTTCAGTTAGGTAAGCTTTTGTAGACCTCTGATTATCCATTTACTTCTCTTGACTTCTCCAGTTAGTACACATTCTTATTGAAGTTTAGCACCCAAATCTGGGTCAGAGATTCCAGTTGAGTATGAGACTCTTCTTGGTCTTATGGCCCTTTTCCCATAATTTTCATCAGCAAGTACAATGACTCTAAGCATACTTGAGTGATGATACGAAGTGGAGCTAATGAAGGACCTTATTCATCTGTCCTTTTCTTTCCTACTCTATTCCCATTCTGTTCATTGGAATGGTCAGTATATCACAGCTGATGCATGTTCCATTGATGCAACAAGCATAGTTAGATGTTTCTGTTTCCTCAAGGTCAGCCTTTGATGCTCTTGATTCAAGAGCCTACAGGAAGACTTGTTAGCAATGACTTTTTTTTTCTTATGGAACAACTCCTTGCTTTGCCCTTTCCTAAATTGTCCCTATATGCTTATGCTCTATTTGTGTATGTTCTCTTAAGAAACTGACTTTTTCCATTCCCTGCATGTTTTCTTATTATGTTTGATGTCAGTGCAGAACTCCTTATTAGCCATATTGATCTTTTGATATGTTTCTCACCTTTCTTCCATAAGAGAATGATTTGCTTGAAATTCTACTTGAAAATGGGAATATTTATGCTGTTGCTTCTCCTTTGTTTTCTGAGCGCTATTAACTCTTCTGTGTACTTATAGATTTCACTGAAATTAGTTCTTACCCTGACATTTTGCTCAGCCATTTCATCCTTGTTGTTCAGAATCCTATCTAAAAACCGTTTAGGTGCTCTCTGACTTTTAGATCAAGAAACATTCACTAAGCACTCCTACCAAGTTAATCATCTAAGCCAAAGCTAGTTACTTAGGCTTCTTCTCTAATTAATGAAGAGGAATAGGCCTCTGCAGACTGTGATGATAACTTTAAGATAAGGAATGAAGCATTCTCTGAAAGAAACTTTTCCATTACATTCTCTACATACAGAGTTTAGATGACTGGATTAGATTTTGATTAATAACTTTTTAGGTTGCTGAAGTTCAGTGAGCTGGATCATACCCTCTACTTTTTTTTTTTTTGTATAATCTTTTTTTTTGAGCAGGTATTAGGGTAATTGGAATTGTTCATTACTACTAAACCTTAAATTCTGAATAATACTGCCACTGATTCTCATCAAGCCTTATCTTCTTGATGCTCATGGTTTACCCTGAGCTCTGAGCATGATGGTACCAGTGTTACAATGCAAGGCAGTGCCTGCCTTGATCTTTTCAGAAGTTAATTGATTAATTGATAAATGGATTGGCAAACCATCAGCTCAGAATTTACTTTTGTTTCTCTAAACAGGAAAATACAAATTAAATCAACCAATAAACTATCAACAGAACTACTGATGTCCAGGCCAAAAGAATAAGGCATGGATGTTTCAGGGAACAATTTTTTAACTTACCTCCTAAGTGAACAAACCAGATACTTGATTTGTATACTGAAAAAATATGGAGGTCTTGTTTTTTCTCTTATAAGAATTGTGGATTTTCAGAACCATTTTGTCCCAGCCTGAAAATACCAAGGTAATTTGCTATAGTGGTTCTTATTTTGGCTGCTGGTAGTAAAATAAAAATATTTTATATCCTAAACAAGTTGGGAATGGTAATTTCTACCCTCAACTGCTTCACAGTCCAAGCTGTTTGTCAAATGTGCTGTCACAATAACTTCTTTGGGTAATAATTTGAAGAATCAATAGTCTTCTCTCTTTTTTTATGAAACCTGGCAACTTTTCCATCGATTGCTTTTCTTCTTCCAGTGCTGCACCTGCTGCCTTTGCACTTTCTGATTAATTTTCTAGCATCTCAGCTCGTTTGTATATTTCAATATAAGACAGTGACATGGGTTTCTGAGAACATGCCGGCTGTTTCTTTCCTGCTTGGATGCTGTGACCTAAGTTGGCAATATGTGCCATATTTTATATATGTAATATTGTGCAGTTTAGGTAACAAAAAAATGGACAGTTAAATGTATAACTCTTTCCTGCATACAACTGTAGGATTTTATGGTGAAATAAAAAAGAAGAGAAACAAGTAATTTTTAGTAGCATCGCTAGGTAAACATGTTTTAGATGGCAGTTAAGAAACAGAAGCTAACTGTGGTGCTCAGGAGAATCTCTTCTACTTATCTGTTGTGCATATATATGGTAATTAACAATGAATATCGAGGAGTGTAGTAATTACTGTTACAGGTAACAGTAAAGTGAATGCTTGCTATGGCCATCACTGGAATAACCTAACAGCATTTCCTTTCTGTGTCTCTTTTCAAAGGAAAGGTTTGAAGCAATGACAAGTTTAAAACTCATTGGGCGTTTCCAATTGGAGTGCAATTTTCTGTTATCGAGTGCATGTTCATTTATTACTAGAAGAGGTTAATAAATGAAGGGTGGATGTTATAAGTATTCACAGACATGATATTTTGCAGATGTTTATAAAAATTTGAGTAGAAGTGTTCTGGATGGCTCTAAAGTTACAGTTTATCTACGGCTAGGTGGACTTTAGCAGTTAGCCATTGAATAGCAATGATAGACTCTCTGGGAAAATGAATGGCATAACACACCTCTATTGTGTGTTCTGATGGAGTGCACGAAACAGATTTTTATAATCTACAAATTAATGGTGATAAAAGGGAATCAATTAATAAAAAGGTATACATTTCAAACTAAATTATAGAATCATAGAATGTTTTAGGTTGGAAAGGACCTTGAAGATCATCGAGTTCCAACCCCCCTGCCACAGGCAGGGACACCTCCCACTAGACCAAGTTGCCCAAGGCCACATGCAGCCTGGCCTTGAACACCTCCAGGGATGGGGCCTCAACAACCTCTCTGGGCAACCTGTTCCAGTGCCTTACCACCCTCAAAGTGAAAAACTTCTTCCTAATGTTCAATCTAAACCTGCCCTCTTCCAGTTTGAAGCCATTCCCCCTCGTCCTATCACTACATGCCCTAGTAAAAAGTCCTTCCCCAGCTCTCTTGTAGGCCCCCTTTCAGTACTGGAAGGCTGCAATAAGATCTCCCTGGAGCTTTCTCTTCTCCAGGCTGAACAGCTCCAGCACAGACATCTGTGTATCATTTTAATTTGCTGAGGTGAGGCTGAAGCTGGGGAGGATATGAATATATCTTTTGTTTCTTACATATTCTTCTGACAGAACAGACTGAAAACCTGAATGTCTCCCTACCCCTCAAATGTTGCATACTCTCATGAAATGGGCAAGCAGTCTGACAGAGACCACAAACATATCTGTACTCCGTTTTCACAGTAGAAGTCCCTGTGTGGGCTATGTTGAACAGGAAGCTCTCTCTAAATCTGTGGGCATTTCCAGTTCTTTCTAATCAAAAGAAAAACTTTAACCATGCTTGATTTTCACTTGTCTAAGGATGAAAAAAATATACATTCAGTTGGTTTAACTTAGTGGTGTTATTTTCCTCTAATAGGAGAGGGTTTTACACTTTTAAGAGCTGGCAAATGAATATTGACAGGGACAGCTTTAAAAACCTGCAGAAAAGAGGGTCTCCGGTTAAAGTATAACATTAACAATCTTTGCTTATCTCTTCAGGGAGACATAGCTGTTTTGAAGATACTAAACTGATGTTGTTTACCTGGATGATGCAGATATATATGTTTTTAGTTATTTCCAGTTTTTCAGCAATGCATCTGTGAAGCCAGCCTGCATCTGCTTCAGATTAACTTAAAAATAACCAACCACATCTTAGATTTCTGGGAAATCATAAAAATCAATATTTCATTGGGTTCAGGT
Source organism: Anarhynchus alexandrinus (assembly GCA_008711295.1). Lineage (NCBI taxonomy): Eukaryota > Metazoa > Chordata > Aves > Charadriiformes > Charadriidae > Anarhynchus > Anarhynchus alexandrinus. The sequence goes on along the minus strand of VUYV01000091.1, from coordinate 3,170,275 downwards.
ATAGTAATATTTCCAAAACTATCAAGACACATGTAGGCAGTTTTGCTTAACTTCTAGAAATTTTTCAAGTTGTTTTTTTTTTTTTTTTTGTATTTCAGAAAACTCTTACTAGACAACTTATCTGTATTCCTGTGCTCATGAAACACTTCTACAAAATAGGTCCATGGGGAATACCATGAGCATCTCCAGCAAATTCTACTTTGTAATTTAATGTTAGCTCTACCCTGTTCAGCAATCACAGCTGTAATTATCTAAGTGTTCAGTCTAAGCTTTTGAATATAGACATTTGAATTAATCTGGATCTAGAAAAAAGTTATATACTTATATTTTACATAAGGATGGATTTTCAAATTCAACTAACATTGCCATAAACGATGTTTTGTAGTTTGAATGCAGAACCTGGAATTCATAATTGTAGGAATAAGGAGTTCTGCAAATCAGAAAGCTTATGCTCCTAACTTCTCTGTTTGCAGATAGGTGGGTAGATGCACAAATACAAAGGTTAGTGTGTCTTTGAACTGTGGTTACAGAACTGAATGCAAGTTGACTACTAGTGTAAATTATGTTTGAGAAGGAAAAAGATTCTGAAAAACATGCTGTGATGTGAATCCATACTATATTTATTAGCATTCAGTTTTCTTTAACAGTACATTATTGATCTGTCTATGTAGGCTCACCAATTCGATTGTCGTGGGAGCAGTGTCTTACAGTGAGAGACTGCTCCTGTCTCCAAAGACCTTAATATCAAGGACAAGGCATAGAAAAACAGAAAAGGGATACAGCCTTCTCAAATAATTCTCAGTTTGATTCACCAGTAAAATATGAACCCTACTTTACCTGGGATCTGTTAATCTTTTAATCACTCAGTCCAAAAGATGAAAAATACGAGAAAACTGTTTGCCTGTGATGCTCAGAAAACCTGTATTGATGTGAAATGTCAATATTAGTAGGGGTTTTCTGAGGACTGGTGGAAATGTTGCCTCATGCCCAGTTACTTTCTCCAGCCAGGTAGCATGTAGCAAGTACCTGAAGTGAGTGAAGGCCCTGCCAAGGTAAGGCTGAATTTCTCAGTCAGCTGGTGAAGTAGGAAGATCTTGCTCTGAATGCCTATGTTCTGTGCAAAGTTAGCACTGTTGAGGAATCGTGGAGCATTTCTGTATCATTGATTCTGACTGAGCAAATACCATCTGGAAAAGGCATAGGACTGCTGCCGAGAGGTGAAGTAGCACTTCCATTTCTTGGATTTCTGGATCCCTGCATGCAGTTGTACAGGGATTTGGGAAAGGTATGGATAACCCTGAGAAAGCCCAGGTGGAGAAGATGATTTCTGAAGGTACTATGAGCCCCAGGATTTTGTTATTTCAAACTTTATGCATCAACTGAGAATCTGAATGACACTGGTTTTGTGTATATACAGATGTATGTGTAAAAATGTAAGTATTTGATGTGAGTATCTGTATAGGAATACCTTGATATTTTTCATTAATTTGGAGGTATATGCCAGTATAGAGCTGTTTCTTACTGTCATTAATTACACCTCGCTAATCTCAGTTACTGAGCAGAGATAGAAGTTTTAATCTGCATTCAAGACAAATTATTATTTTGAAGACAATGAGCAAGACTTACTAAGCATAATTTCCTTTTCTGTGTAGATAAAGAGAGCAGTTTAAAGTCAAGGGTTGTGCTGATGAAATCAAATACCCAATTGCTGGGAGTTAGATGGCAGTATTAGCTTACAGTACACTTCTGATATTTGGATCAGGTTGGGTTTTTTTTCCACTCTTGTCACTTTATTTTTTTTTCAGCATCTCTTAGCGTTGTGTTAAGCAACATGACTAATCTGTCATGCAGTTCTCTTATTCCTTCCCCATAGGAGAAATGTGTGCAGTGGTGTGACTTGTTTTGGTCTTTTTTTTTTTCTTCTTATCTTCCTACCTCTTTTTGATTTGCAGTCTTAATTTTACCCTTTTGTAGGAACTTCTGGAAGTCGTCTGAGTCATGTTGCTACTCTGCAGAGAGTTTGAGCCATATTTGGAGACGAGTAATGCAGCCTGGGAGACCAGAGTGATTCTAAATTGGTGCAACTCATAACTTCCTCTGCCATCCTAATACATCAGCTACACTTAGTAAAATCTCTGCAGATTGTTTTAAACACAGTATTTATAGTTATATTTGGTTTTCAACATATAAGTTGCACTCCCTGGCACATCCTCTCTTATTTGGTAGAATTCCAGTGCTGAAGGGCCCAAAGAGAGAAGGAAGAAAGAAATTAACTTCTAGTTTGTCCTTACACGAAGCTGTTCCTGCTTTTATCTTCTGTTTTAGCACTTTCACTATGAGAGTAGGTTTAAAGGTGACTGATTTATCTCTGTGTTTTTAGATAGGTTTATTCTGTAACACTTTACTTGCCACTTCAAATTGGACCCTAAATATAAATGAGTGTGGAAACGGTTTCTCTTAAACATTTTGAGTTCATGACATTTCAAAAATAAACACACTTTAAGACTCAAATCACTTTTTAAAAAGGATTCAATGAAGAAAAATGATTCCTAATTAAATCGGCTCAGACTAAACATTTACAGATGTTAAAATATGCACTGTTGATTTTCCTCTGCAGGTGCATACATAAAGCTTGCTGACTAAACCACCGCTCCATCCTGGCATAGGTAACAGTATGGCTTATTGTATGTTATTCTGAGAAAGTTCCTCAGAGTACATTTAATCATATTTCTAGTGATATGATTCACTTTCTGGAAGGACTATCTTTGAGAAGAGACACTTTCTCACTGAAGACATAAGCACGGAAGCACTAGAAATGGATGTTTTTCAGTGGATGTGAATGGAAATATATCTTTATCTATGTATCTATATCTATTTATATATATGACACACGCTTTGGGACCATGCTTATGCACCATAGAGGGATGGACAACCCGTTTATTAGTGCTTTTTTCAAGGATGCAGCTTATGCAAAACTAAGTTAAAGGGGAAGTGAGGGGAAAAGAATAGCAGATATGCCTTCTGCTTTACTGACGAGGATATTAAGGGAAAGATGGAGCCAGTTCTACGTAGATCTGGATGTTCAGCAGAGTGTCTGGTCAGGTTGGAGGGCACCAACATGACTTCAAACTGTATTCATTTTGAAAAAGCCCTTGTATTCCCTTCTACCAAACAGTAGCTGTTCCCTCAGTTACGAAATACGCTCTCATTTGGAGGAGTGTGACTATTCATGCATGGGGACGCATACAGATGCTAGTCTCGGCAAGTTCCAGGGACTGTGTTTGTCAGCTGGTGGCCAACATCATATTTTTGCAGTTTCCACTTGACATTTCTTCCAAAATAAACAAGCACAACATTGTGGAGGGCTGTATTCTTTTGAGATTAACCATTAGTCTTTTCCTTTCTGGCTGCACACGTGCAATGTCCATACTTACTTTTTGGTAAAAATAACGAAACACTTAACCTTCTTTTGGAAAATTCACTCAATTCTTAACATATAGTCTGACTGCAGCATCAGGGGTATCTTCATTGCTGCATATTTCTTTAGCTTAAATGACTGCATTGTCAGGGTGAAAGTCTTGGGTTCAAATGCTCCTGTCAATATGTTACTTTTAGGTCCACCTCTTAAATCTCAGGAGATGGAGCACACTGAAAGTAAAAAAGGCAGCCTTACTGTAGATTTTGCTGAGTTACAATTTCATTTACAATCTCAACATTCTTCTGCCATACTGTTGTTTGCTTTTATTAGAGATATCTTCTGCTAATAAATTAGCACTTATTAGATGATTCAGTACCTCGAGGTGTTGCTGGTGAACTACAGAGCCTTTCATTTGTGTGCCACTGACTGAATCGAGACCAATTTTGGACTTCAATTTGGTTTGCTCTGTGGGACTTTTAGCAGCCCCTATTAGGTGGGTTTACTGGGGACTTGACTGTAGTTTTTAAATCATATATACTACCCTCAGGCTTTGCACTAACAGACAAACTGTGGAGGCAAAGAATCCTATGGCCTATAGGGGCTGCAGTCCCCTTATGCCTAGAGAAAATTTGTTATATCCCAAAAGTTGTTGACTCCAAGGTTGAAAGATGTTTGGGCTTTTTTTTTTTTTTTTTAAAAAAGTCATATTTTCAGTTGGGATAGAGTTAACTTTTTTACTAGGAGCTGGTATAGCGCTATGTTTTGGATTTGGGATGAGAAATAGTGTTGACAGCACATTGGTGGTTTTGGTTGCTGCTAAACAGTCAAGGACTTTTCTGCTCCTCACACTGCCCTGCCAAGGAGTAGGCTGGAGGGGCACAAGAAGTTAGGAGGAGACACAGCTGGGATAGCTGACCCCAACTGACCAAAGGGATATTCCATACCATGTGATGTCATGCTTAGTATGGAAAGCTGGGGGAAGAAGGTGGAAGGAGGAGATGTTCGGAGTGATGGTGTTTGTCTTCCCAAGTAACCATTACATGTGATGGAGCCCTGCTTTCCTGGAGATGGCTGAACACCTGCCTGCCCATGGGAAGTAGTGAATGAATTTCTTGTTTTGCTTTGCTTATGTGCGTGGTTTTGCTCTACCTATTAAACTGTCTTTGTCTCAGCCTACAAGTTTTCTCACTTTTACTCTTCCGATTCTCTCCCTGATCTTAACTGTGAGCGGCTGTGTGGTTCTGGCTGTCTGCTGGAGTTAAACCATGACAACAACACAAACCCCAGTAGCTTGCATGTAGGGCTGACTTCCAGTGTTCCACCCAGAATTATAAGACCAAGATCTTCTAGGAGTCTTGCCAAGTAGAAAAACTTGTGGCAAAGCACTTACTTAGTGTTTAGAATTCTTCCCCCCCATATAGTAATGCCTTAGTATATATTTCATTGTGGAAATACTACACATAAAAGAGGCTCTCGGAAGGGAGGCTCTAAGGTTCATTGCTGTTGGACTAATGTCCAACAACAAACATTGTTGGTAAGCTTACAGAAAACCTGGGTACTGTTCATATATGGAATTGTTATCATCAATAAAAATAACATAGTGAGAATAACTTACTAAGGAAATGGAGTTTATATATTGAAATCAAAGGAATATGAATGGGGTGTTAAAGATTGTTCCTCCTATTTTGTATTCATATGTGAAAATTTTAAGGATTTTATTTATTCATTAGCTAACGGTGAGAAATAGCTCTCAAATAATTTCACAAAAAGTAAATGCACAAAATATGTTCGAGGAATAACTATAAGCTGAACTAAACCTAAGGGTGTGAAATTGGCTAAGTGCATCCTGCAACTGTACATTGGCATAAAAATGACTTGTGTTACTTCATCTTTGCCTTAACGTAGAATTTCAGGTCCCTACACTCTCTTATGTGCCCTAAACATTGTATGGGTAGGAGACTTGCTTGCACAAATATGTTTTTCCTTTGTCCAGCAGCTAATTTTAATGAAATTTACAGGAACGTCTTTCTCTGAGACCTCTTTCCCTCCTGTTAAATTTCAGTTAAAACTATTATATTGTTCCAAAGAAGTCATGGTTGTAGTGTAGAATAAATTTGTTAGACAAAGTCACCTCTGAGTACCTTTTCAGGACAAGTCAATAATCCTTAACTTGGGAGTTCCTAATTGATATTATGATGATGATGCACTCTTCAAACTAGCTAGGGCTTGAACTTGCTAACAGTTACATGCCTGCAATATTCAAGCATTTAGACAAGCAATGATCTTACAGCCTCAATTTAGCTTTCACTAGTCTTAAGTTTGGAGTCTGTTCAAAATTCTTTTTCTGTCTACAAACAAGGAAGCATAGAACTTCAGAAATAACCTTTTTGCTTCTTTAAAAAAATAAAAAAAAAATGAAAAATCTCTTACTAAGGCTGTAAAATAGCTTGCTGAAGCCAACAATTTTATGTTTATATTAAAATAAGACTAAATGAGCACCACATCAGACATTGAACTTAAGGGCATCTTTTTCAGAAATTTGTTTTTTTCCAGAACATGACCACGGTGGTGATGAGGGAAAGGAAGAATGAAACAGAGCAGGAGCAGTGATAATTATTATTGAAACAGCTGAAATGCTGCTTTTATTTTGTCAAATTTTATTTGTGTGTCTGATTTTATTTTTTTTAAGTCGTATCACTCACAACCATACTTAGCAGTTGTTTGGTTTTTGTGGATTTTTGGGTTTGGGTTTTGTTCCATAAGAATGAGCAGGCTTTTTATTATTTTAGCAATGTGTTCAGGCCTGGGCCAAGTATTTGTCATTGATGAGAGCAAGGCTTACGCCTCCATCTTGACTGGAGAACAGAATATAAAGTACCCTTGAGCTGAGAGCCTTTATCCTTGCTTTTTAGTGCTTTGAGAGCATTGGCAGTGGATGTTTCTTTCATTTAGAGTGGCTTCAAATAAAGGAAGAATACATTCAAGAAAGAAAGATTTCCAGAGGGCCCTTGAAAGTGTATCTGTTCTGCCTAGGGCCAAGTTTTGCTCCATTTTTAGTACCAAGTTCTATGCATAGAGTTTTCTTGTTTTTTTCTTGTTCGGAGGATGTGGACAGCTATGTTTATTTATCTATTTGCCTTAATAAAATTACATCATCCAGGTATTGAGGTCTAATATCACTCATAAAAGTGTCTTGGTGTGAGGATGTCCTTTTTTGGTGGGACATGGCAACATTGATGCATTTGAAAAACATGCGATTGAGAAGAAAACAACGCATGTCTAGATATTTCATAGAATCACAGAATCGTTTAGGTTGAAAAAGACCTTTAAGATCATGGAGTCCAACTGTTAACCTAGTGCTGCCAAGTTACCACTAAACCATGTCCCTGAGCACCACATCTACATGACTTTTAAATACCTCAAGGGATGGTGACTCAGCCACTTCCCTGGGCAGCCTGTTCCAGTGCTTGACAACCCTTTCAGTGAAGAAATTTTTCCTAATATCCAATCTAAACCTCCCCTGAATGGAATCAAACCTGAGACATGCTGCTATTCAGTCCACAGAAATGTTGGTGGAGGTGTATGTGCTTGTTTGGATTGTAAAATCTTCATTCATTAGTTCGTTGTGACTTAAGTTGTTTTCTGTCCCTGGGAAATGGTGCGTTTAGTATCTTCATTTTTTAGCTAATCAACGTGCTTTATTTACTCCTTGAGAGACAGGATGTATCCACAGGTTCACAGAGCTGTGGATGATTTCTTGTCTGTCCAATCTCAACTCAAAAATTTCTCACATCAGGAATTCTCTTTGCAGCAACATCCCTGATCAGTGGCATTAACAAAAGCAGACGTAAACTAGCCTTTTTTATGCTTACTAATTAAAGGCAGATGGACTTGAATCAGCTAGTCCTAATCTCAGGTTACTAGTCTACATCTTGTACTGTTATTTTCAGTTATACAAAAATGCAAGTGGGGAGAAAGGGAGGAAAAACCACTTTAGAAGTACATTACGCATTTCAGACTTCTTGTGAAATTTCAGGAGTACGGAAAAAAGTATTGGTGCTTACTGAACCTAATAGGAGCTCTTCCATGGCCTTTATTTGGCAGTGAATCAGGGCTACTCTTATCATGACTGTGTGATAACTTTGAAAGAAGATTAGAAAAAGCATCGACCATCTGCTTTTCAGGAATATGCAAAGGGCTAGGCTGGCTCTAAAGGAAGTGCTGGGAAAGTATGTCATGACCCACTGTGGTGAGGAGAAAAAAAGAAAAGAGGAAGTTGGAAGGATGATGGAGTCCACAGCTTTTACAGGCAGAAGAAAACAGAGTGTGAGAGAGAGGGGAAAATGTGGCATTCCATCAAAACTAAGACATTGTCTGGCATACAGAATGGTGGGGAAAAGATTTGTCTTCAAATACTTATTGGTTTTGACCACCATGGTACTTATGGTCTTAATCTATTTAGAAAAAAGCAAAGCTCATATTAAGCAACTGTAATTCAGATGCTTCTGACAGGAAGTGTAAAGGGTAGTGACATTTAGAAAACCCTTGATTTATGCTATATTAATGCTATAAAATTATCTTAGTCAGTTGCATGGGTAGAAGAAAAATAAACATGATTAAAATAGTCAGTGAGTCACAGTCAGAAATTTCAACTGTTGAATCCATCAGGTAGCAAGTTCCGATAATGCTTTCTGTAGCCACATAGGTGTTTGCAATTTGTTTAGCTATGATAACTGTCATTGATCAGTGTCTTAGTAAGGATAATTATATTAAAAATTATGGTTTCTTTCTGTGATGAATATACTTTTCTTTGTGCTGCTCAAGAACTGGATGTTTGTTTCTCAACAAGGTATTTTTAATACAAGTAAAGAAATAAAAAATATTATACCAATTTAAATGTATGATAAGTAATGTGTCACTTTACTTGAAAAAGCCCCATTATATTCATTGCAAGGTACTTGTGAAACAGTAGATTAATAATTCTAGTCATTTCATTGCCCTCCAAATCTTCATTGAAATGAACTCATACAGCCTCTCAATCCCTCATCAATTGTTTGGCCAGTGCAGGGTTTATAGTTTGTATGCCTTTAAGCCCCTGAGCTTGCTACTAATGCCTGTTACTCATTCACTGATTTGACAAGAATAGGCAAATTTCTGGGCCCGTGTCCTAGGTGCAATATCCAGTCCTTTTCCCTTGATGTCCATACCAGGTCTCCCACAGAGGTAAGAAACTTAAAATGCTGTAAGTTTTCATAGTCATTATTTTCTGAAGTGAGGAAGGTATATTTAGAACAGATGCCTGGCTCATTTGAGGACAAAACCAAACAACTCCAAACCTTTGAAGGACTGCAGTAAAAAGGATTTATTTATCACAACCCAGGATGGTGCTTTCCAAGTAACCACAGCAGCAATTATCTGGTAACTGTGGAAAAATACTTTCCACGCTAGCACATGCCATGGGTAAGAGGACTGATAGAGTTAAACTCTGCCAAGTTAGAAGCAGCAGAGGTGAAAATGGTTTGAGTGCAGCAATGCTACAGGTGGGAGGTTTTGGGTAAGGTATGAATCCCTGAAGTGTTAGAGCTGAATCAAAGTTCACTGAATATGAACCTTCCTACTTACTGCTTCAGCTATGTGCTTTCTTCAGAGAGTGTCAGAAGTGAAAGGCTTGAGATCACTGATAGGGTAAAAAAACTGATTAGCTCCTTCACCTATGACTCAATTTATGCAATCAAATGTGTGAGGGGGGGAAGCTTTGCAAAAAAAAAAAGCTCTTAATGATTCTGAGAGTTTATTTTACTAGCCTGGAGATTGTGGCTCATTCAAAACCTGAAGACGCTGATGTTTTGGGGTTTGTTTCTTTTTAATAAATGGAAACTTTGATTCTGTTATTTCTGGAAGGTGAAGGATGAATAGAATGTTAGAAACTATGAAACTGTTTCCAGAAAAAAAACCCCACACATGAATATGAATATTCCCAACTTCTTGTTAAGCTTAATATCATGATAATATGATCCTGCACATTTCCAAGGTGTACAGTTAAGAAGGACATATTTTGTACTTACCTTTCTTATTTAGGAACTGTTTACCCTTTAAATAGGAAGCTGCTGCAAATAAGTGCTACCAGATCTGATATCTATCTTGAAGTTTGGCAAGGTGCAGGCAGGGAAGGAGAGAACTATCTGTAGTGTTGGGAGGAGGGGGAAACATGTAGGAGAAATTATTCTTTCTGATCTTTTACCAGATTTCCCCCACTCACTACTGCTGTGCTTGTAAAAACAGCATAGTCCTTTTGCAGTGTTTTGTTTTCATGATTACTCTTACCCCTTGGAGGCAGCGACCCAGGCCTTTTTCTTACTGTGGGACCTAGGCAACAAAGCTGCTGTATTATGGTTTCCTTGAGGTCTAGTTCTCCAAAGTGACCAATCTTAATAGTGTTTCTTCCTTCTCCTGCAGTTCTTCTTTTCCTTCTCCTCAGAACGGGCTTTTCCTGCCTTTGTAGTTGTTCTTCCAGCCTTTGGCACCTCTCCTTTAATCCTCTTTCTTTTTTTTTTTTTTAACATCCTTTTTTTTCAAGGGAATCCTGGCACCCTGACAGCAAACCTCCCTGACCTCAAACTTTTGGCTTGAGCCTAAAACATTTGTGGGATTTTACAGGCCCTTAGGCTATTTAATGCTGCAGCTGTGACAATGACTTTGAGTGCAGCAGGGGAACAACAACAATTTGGATACTGTTTAGGCAGGCTGTGAAGAACACCACTGGATTCACTGGTGTCTGAAACTCCCTAAAGTTGGGGAATGTGGGTTTTATGATTGTGGGATTTTTTTTCTACATAATAGAGTAAATGTATGCACACTCTATAAGGTGATGCATAGCCAGAACAGAAATCTCAGCTTTGTCAGCTTCCCACTGCAGGTGGGTAACTGGCAGTACGGGCTGTTCCAGACACTGATGGAGCACTGAAAGATGAGGAAAGCTTGAGCCTTTCCTCACTGTGAAACTACTCTCTTGGGTTTGTCCTCCATTTTTCTTCCCAGTTTCTGGGAATAGGAGGAAGACGGGCAAGCTTCCGGAAAAGTCCAACACCAAATTTTGCTGTGGCACAGCGTAGTAGCACAGAGTGACACAGAAGTTTGCATGTTGTTTTGGGTAGTAAAGCCTAAAGTTTTAATTTTCAGAGTTTCTTCTGCAAGTGTAGGTTTATAGATAACCAACAGTGTTTGAAGTAGTTCAGTACCTCACAAAGACAGATGAGCCATCATTTCAACCTTATCCCATTAGAAATGCCCAAAAAAAAATAAGGAAATGGAACAACCCCTTCCTCCTGCACCACTGTCCCCCAGGCAGGGTAGGAACAGCTTTCTGTCAGCAACTCTGGAGCTTGTAGTCAAAAATAACCAGCCAATGTGGAATGTAGCCTTCCTTCTCCAGGAGAGACTTGTGGATCCATGAAAGAAGAGCTGCCTTTGGACTCGACCCAGGCTAAAGGCAAGATTAGAAAAGGGTTGAGATGGACAAAACACTCCATCCAGACTCCTCACCCTCCCAACTGATTTGCCCAATTATTTATGTTCCTTTTCTTATGTCTGCATGTCACTGGAGTTAAATGGCAACTGTGAGATTGCCAGCAGACAATGTATAGGAGATGGATGCTAGCATCTTCTTGTGTGAAAGAAATGAGTATTTTTCACTTTCATATATAGGTGATCACTTCTTTCCTGTCTCTAAGTTCTCATGAGAACATAGTCAGTACCTTATTTAAACATAACATGGATAGCACACCAGTTACATGCTCACAGCTGTTTACCCACCATGAAGTAATGCCTGTTTAGATTCCACGGTGTGTTTTGGGGGGATACTGCTGGTTGATGGTGTTGCTCCCAGAACATCTGTCCTGGTTCTGGCAACCCGGAGGACTGCTTGTCTTCTAAGTGCAAGAAAGTTCTTTTTAATACACCTGCATTTAGTACTATCTCTTGAAAACCAGGAGACAAAGGTGATGCCTAGAAATTCACTCAGGCGTGCAGGTGTAGCAGTAAAGTCAGAGGCCATCATTGTGGTGGTGCAGAGTCCCCTGGGCCACGTTGCGATGTCAGAACCAGCCAACATTGTGTTCTTGTCTTGGTTACAAGCGCAGTGGGCTGGGATGATCTGGCACTTTCTTACCTTGGTTGTAGGTACAGTGAGTTTGGACAATCAAGTATTTTCTTGTCCTTGTTACAAATACAGTGAGTTAGATGATTAGGTACTCCCTAACCATACCTGAAACTCCTGTTGCCTGGGAAATGTACCTGAAACTCCTGCTGCCTGGATCGTAGCCCAGTCTGAAAGGTACCAGAATTACTGGACAAAAATTGTGGCCAAAATGGAAAAATACTGACCAGAGTCAATCATCTCGCAATCCTATAAAAAACAATCCTAACTGAGACCCTTTAAGCTCTCCAGGATCTCAGGAGGCTGTGACCCAGTGTCTCCCCCTGAGCTGGAATGCCTCTCAGGGTAGATTTTGCGAGGATATTGTGGTGTAGATTTTGTGAGGATTTCACAGGCAGATTTCGTGAGTATTTCAGACATCATTCGCTGACAAAAACTGGTGAAGGAAAAGAGTGAGTAATGCACTACTGTTAGATTTCTTGAGGTTTCAAAGATTGTTTGGTACCAATAATTCACTACTTTTTACAAAAAGAGAAACATCTTAGTTATATAGGTTAACATCTATATCTGTGTGTGTGCGTGTGCTTTGATTTAGGAAACTGTCATAAGTCTTGGGTGAACCTTGCCATTTTTGAATCTTTAACTAAGTCACTGTGTTGATTATAGCAAATTTTGTTCAATCACTTTGATCATTGGCTGATTATTAAGTATTGTTAAAAATCATACAACCTAATCATACAACCTGTGTTAATAAATATTAACCTCAAAGTTGTGCTGGATCCTAAATTAACATTGTAACACATCTGAAACTGGAAATGTTCTTTAAGCCAGTGAAACCCTTTTATGGCCAAAACAGACTCCAAATGACATAACAGTGCTGGGAAGTACTTGGCTTCATCTAAGGCATTGGCCACATGCACAGACTCAAGGAGTGATGACAGTGATTTTGTTCAGAATTTTCTATATCTTTAGATTTGTATGCCTCTGAGATTTTTATTTAAGGGCTGAAATGCATGTCTAAGACATTCCTGTGATAAGTTCACGTTCTCTTCTTTGGTTTCTGACCCATGATGTTAGAAAATCAAAGATAAATTTCTGGCAGAAAGGAGTGAGACTTTTGGAAGGAGAAGAAACTCCTCTCTTACTGCAGGTCCAGTCAATATTAAGGGAAGGAATACTGTAGCCTCGATGTGGAAACTGAGTCAGAGGAGCTCTGGATTTTTGTTTGTTTCTGTAGATCGTTTCTCTCAGACATTTTGAAGAATGGCAAAACCACGCTAGGATGTTGAGGAAGCTTTTGTCATGTGCATGTGTGTTCACATGTCCCTCGATAGGAAACTAAATTGCAGTGATTAGAAGTTGAAGGAAGGGTGTGTTTCAGCTAGACATCTCAATAGTTGAAATTGTTTTGAGTGTTTTGGGGACAGCTGGGCTAAAAAGTTTCATGGGTGGAGAAAGCTGGAGTGATGAGTGAAACTGTGCTGGAGCCAATCTTAGACTAATGGACATTGGGGGGTAGAATATGGAACATGGCCACAGCAGCGTGGTGACCCCTCGAGAATGAGGGTCTGAATACGGTTTTAATATCATCAGCTCAGCCCCAGGAGGATTCAGATTATGTGAGGTTCAGTGCTTGGGCACAGTACTCTGTTGCTTTACAGTAAACCCTTGCTGGTTTAGAGACTGAGAGTGGGAAAGCTATTACGTATGGTACGGCAAGTGAAAATTACGAAGTTAGTTAGGCCCATTTTTTAAGAAAATCTTCTGTTAATATCTTTCCATCTAGGAAAAGTATGTGTATGAGCTTTGCTTTCCTGTGTAGACCTCTCCACACATTTTAACTCTGTTCTACATCTCTTGGTTTTTCTTTAATCCCTAGTTATTTGAAATCCTTTGTATCTTGGGCAGGTAGCTATGCATGTACTTCAGGGTCAGGAGTATCCATGTAGCTACTTAAAGGGAGAGTTTGGGGATGGGAGGAACCTCTTTCATTAAGGAGACGGAGTTACATTTTCCAGACCTACTATGTGAATTGTTTAGCCACTAAAACTACAGGTACTGCAATAAACTGATCCGCCTTTGCCCCTATCAACATGGCTTAGTAACAACACTTATACAGACGTTTCATAAGCACTGATTCCTGTGCATATGGGGCTTCTGGCACTTGGTTGACAGCTGCTTAAGCAGACCCTATGGCATAAGATGATCTCTAAAGCCTGTTTTACTCACAGCTCTAGATTGTGCTTGGAGTTGACTATTTGAATTGGGATCTCCATGTCTATAATACAGCATTAAATGACATACAATTTGATCTAGACGTATAGTGTAATATACGTGTGGTGGGGTGTTGATAGTTCACTGGAGTGAAACAATGGGAAAAGGAAATACACCACAGCTATACAGACAGATGTCCGCATGAGCCTGTAGAGCCCTGGGAAGGGGTCCTGTAGCTCACGAAGAGGTGTGCTTTGCTCTACTTGTTCACATGTTAATCACCCACTTGATCTTCTTCTTAGCATTGCTGGCTCAGTCCCTTCAATTCATCTGACTTGCCCTGGGTATATGTGAGTATAGGTCAGTCTTGTAAGTAATAATGCCTCTTGGCAAATATTCTGACAAAGCATAGTGAGCTTCTGGGCATGTGGTCCCTTCTTCAGGTACCTCAGGTGCACAGAGTCCTGTGAGAAGGCAGGCCGAGAGGACAGGGGGAGGTTTTATTCCTTAACTTCCCTACAGGAGCTCTTTCTAGCAAACTGTTCTGTGGTACTACAAATTGGATGTTGCTAGTTTGTTGAAGACTACTTTTTAAGTTATAGTTCAGCAGCAATGTTAGTTTAAGATGTTCTTGCCTAGCTTTGCTGGCACAACTGGTTGCGTGGCTGCATTATGTAAAAGTGAATTGAAAATTGCGTTAGGAGAAAAGAGAGATGAGGAGTGTGTGTGTGGTTTTATGTTTACAATCTGATTTCTTTATTTGATACAGACTGAGAGAATAAAAGGTGGCAGAGGGTGCACGGAGCTGAAGAGGAACAGAATTTAGCTACTGTTACCACTGACCACGTTTTACTATGAGCCATGGCCTGAGTAAGGAGAATAATGAGGAGTTTGAAAATAGTCCTCAGAAACTAGAGTTTGGAACAAGTATAGAGTTGTAATGAGTACCCTTCACAGGGGTACTTACCGAGTTTTCTTTTTTTTTCCCCATTCAATGCGGGCAGCTCTGTGTGGTTAACCTAGCCAGTGGGGTTGCACGTGTGTTAAGTACAGGCAAAACAAAAGACAAATTTGATCCATAGGAAACTTGCTGTAACATCTCCACACTAAGGCACTAGCAAAATCTTTTCTGGTTTATCAGGCAGATTTGTTGCTGTTTCACCACAGGGATCTGAGCTTGAGTCTTAGGTACACTCACGTTCAGTGTGTGCAAACAGCAACACTGGACATCGGGGGACTCCTGTAATTGCTGATGTTGGCACAGCTGCCCGGTCCCCAGCTGGCAAACACTAGCATCCTGACCCAGTGCATCCCACTGTGTCGTCAGGATTCAAAGGGCTTAAATTTTTATTTGGAAAATGGGTAGTCTTAGGAATGAGAGGCCTGTTGGTTTGTAAGGGACGGCTTCCACCATGTTCACTGAGCAGGTTTGGGAGCACTCGCATCCACATATGCTGACAAGCTGCCCTGGCACAGGCTGGCTTTTTTAAAGAAGGCTCCCCAGTGCCAGCAGCTCTAAATCTTTATCTCACATAGGAACAGATGGAAATCATTCACACATCTGAGCAGCAAAAATCCCGAAATGGACTGGGCACGGTGGCTGACATTTGGCTGGCTATTTGTTGTTTTCTTTGCTAGTTGATTTCCAAGGCAAAGTGCATATTGTCAGGCATCTGCACACAGTGGGCACAAAACTACACTATGAAAAAGAAAAATAGAAAAAATCAATCAGAGCACCTGATATAACGGTAGCTTCTTCCGGTAGGAATACTTGCGTGCTGTCAGTGCTCCTGCACAATGCATAAACAAGACACTGATCTCTGGAAAACTTATGACTATTCACTGGCTCAGAAGTTCAGTAGTCAGATAAATCCTGGGGATGCACCTTATAGCTTGCTTTGTAGCCAGCCTTTAATTTTGCATTTGAATTGAAAACAAATGAACTTATGGAACTGAGGAGTGGATTCCAGCATTGCCGCCATTGCCGTAAAAATACACCTTTCATAGTAACCACGGTATTTAATAGGTATAATAACAAACTACAGAATGAGATTGGGGTGAAAGCTGTAATGACCTGAGCAGAGACAAGCATAAAAGGGATGAAGGCCTCATTGCTCATGGTTTGTGAAAAGAACTGTAGTAAGTGAACAAAAGGATACTGCGTTTCGGAGCACTGGGGAATACTTGCCAGAAATAGCTTTTGTGTCACCTGGAACTGAAGCGGGGAAGATTGCTTGCATCTACTTCGTTGTAACACGCAGCCTTTTTTAGTACTTTGTGCTTTTCCTACCTGCAGCACAGACTTCTTAGATAAGTCAATGTCCCTTACATATGCTAATATGTCTCAGGAGAAGCTAAGTACATCTAAATCTAAAATACAGATGTATTGAAAATGGGGAAACTATTTGTTTCCATTTTGGACACTTTTGTGACTGTCTGATGATTTGTTTGTTTGGGTTTTTTTCTGTCCACTTATTCTTGCTTGTGTTGAGTATGGGTTGTGTGCTCAGTTCATGATCTCTTATTTTTCCTAGATATTTTTGTTTTCTTAACCAGTTATTTCACTAAACACACCAGTGAGTTCCTGAACAAAGAGGTTGGGTACTTGATTTCCTTAGGAAAAATGTGAAACTTTACCAAGAATGTGATTCCTAGGCTGAGATATCATAAAATATTCCATGTAAATGGAATGTAGCTGACTTGGGGAATAAAGGCAGTTGTGAATGCCACTGATGTGGATTTATAAGTGCATCAGTACATGTTTTTCAAAACTGTATTTACCAGCTCTTTTTTATGGCTAACATACATTTGGAACACAAATATCCGCCCTCAGATAAAATAATGCCTGATCCAAAAAAGCTGTCTTGAGTAAGCAGCAAAACCCTAGATAGTTAATTATTTAGTTCGATTTGTGTTATAGACTTGCTTTGGACAATATGTGATCTAATTCAAGGTCAACAGTATTCTCTAAAT
The DNA here is from genome assembly GCA_008711295.1 of Anarhynchus alexandrinus. Classification (NCBI taxonomy): domain Eukaryota; kingdom Metazoa; phylum Chordata; class Aves; order Charadriiformes; family Charadriidae; genus Anarhynchus; species Anarhynchus alexandrinus. The sequence goes on along the minus strand of VUYV01000091.1, from coordinate 3,153,515 downwards.
AGTTGGTATAGATGCTAAAGCATTTTGCCATTTATCAATTTATTCAATTAATGTCGTTTCCATTAGAAATCCCTTTGGCAGAGGTTCTTAAAGGAATCCCCATAAAGTTTCATTTATGCCAGAAACATCTGCTAAAGACAGCTATTGGACTATGTAAAAGACTAAGAAGAAGACTAAGACTGGTTAACAACCACTGAGGTGGGTTTTTTTAAACACCAGTGCTTTATATAAAGACTCCCACTGATTACAATGGATTTGAATTATAGCCCTTAAGAATTAAAACAGAGGGATAAAGGAAAATATTTGGCTGATGATGAATATATCAGTAAAGAAAAAAAGAGAATGAGTATGATACTTGGAAATACTTCTAACCTTATGTAGAAGTGCCTGTGTCCAGGGGCATTGGTTTAGATAAAGAAACAGTAATTTTGCTGAAAACCTTCTGCCTGAAGATAAACTTCTAATTTCCACCCTCTTGAAAGCTGACTCTTGTAATATGTATTTTTGTCTGCATCAGAATGAAATTTGGCAACTTTACAATGTCGGTTTACTGACAGTAACCTGGAAAAAAAAAAAAACAAACCACCTTTGAATTTGTTTGGTCTTAATTGTGTTTCCCAGCTGCGCTGTAGAGTATTGGGTGATGGTGGCTGCAGTGTGGGAGTCTGGCGTGCTCACTCTTTCTGGGGAGCTGAGCTCCTGCAGAAGACACCTCCCCGTCCCCTCCTTTCCAAGGGGGCTCCGCACAGCAGTGAGCAGCAGCCACCCTGGTCGTTGTCCAGGCTGCTGTTGCAGCCGAGTGATTCCCACCTGCAGCAAGGTACTTTGGGTCAGCTGAATGTTTCCAGGTGTCTCACTTGGCAAAAAGGTTAAGAAAAGCAGTGTACCAGGGCTGTGTTGGGTTTTTTTTCATTTCTTTTTGGTTTTGGTTGGGTTTTTGTTTTTTTTTTCAGGAAAATGGATGGCAGTTGTTTGAAAGATGTTGAAAGTTGCAGTTTTTCTTTTGATAGAAGATCCTCCCCTGCTTCTTTCTGGACATTGCAGACTCGCAAATCTGAATATGTTTCAAAAAAAGAAGCGGTAATTGGTAGAGTTTCTCAAAAGTGTAATTAGCATAGCCAGACCTTTATTTATTATACTTATTTCCATTCTGTTAAAAGATGGTAAAATGTTCCTCTGAATGTCCCACATGCAGACCATTTGGCATCTATAAATTAGTGAAACCCATCTATTATATAACAATTGTAAATCATCAACGATAACTGTGTCATCTGGGGCAACCAAAAAAATATGTACTTGATGTTTTATTCAGCAGGAGGTTATTATAATGGCACCTTAGTGCACAGCGAATGTAGTTCTCTCTCTCTACATAAAATTTTTATTAATTGCATTAATTAGTATATTTTTATTTTTAAAGCATAAAATGCTTCTCATTCCAGGCTCTGAATACTTGTATATAATTTAAACTTATCATAAGATGTCATGATAGTCTGTCTACTCATTTAACTTCAATTATATAGAAATATGCATAAGCAAATGTAATAAAATAGATCCATTTCCAGAGCAGTCATAATAAACCTTCTTATGTATCATTATGCTCTTCCCTAAATACTGCAAGGAAAGACAGGCTTTGGATGTGCTAGAAAACTAGTAACTACTAATAACATTAAGAGCAGATTGAGGAAGAGTGAAGTTGCGAGTCTGTTAACATCAGTGTCAAAGCATCCGCCGACTTTTCTGGAATAAGGATTTTAGCCTTCAGTGAATGATACAATCAACACAAACTTTTGTAAAGCTGTTAGCATCATCTGTCAGTTAAGATCTTTAGATTTCATGAGGTGCTGTTTTAAGGCTTTATTTTTGTGTAAGTCCTTCTCAGGTTCTCAAGATAATTATTTTCAAATCCTTCACTTTTGTCATTAGTCTTACAAAAGTAAAAGCCACATTTTCTTATGGGGTAAACAAGGAGATAAGGGTGACTTCAGTGGGGTTTCAATAATTTACGATGAAAATAATGGTGGATTAATGGACAAATTGTAGAAGGTCAAAAATGTGGCTGTGTATATATATGCATTATGTGCCTCGTTTTTGTATATATACATATAATATGAGTCATATATGATATATATATAATCATCCAGCCCTAGTTACTCACTTCAGTTATGAAACCTTAATGACTGCATCTTTTGGATTCAGCAAGATCTAAATATCTATAAATACCCTATAGATTTAATATCCAAAGAGATTGATTTAAAAAATTTGAAAGGCTGGAAATAACACTGAATATTGGTACATGTAAGTAAATATACATGATCATAACCATATTGAATTACCCAGTACTTTGTATTTTCTCTGCTTGTATGCCTGCAATGCTAGCGAAATAGCTTTTTTTTTTTTCTGTCAGTGTTCCCAAAGACTTTAACTTACTTGTTTTCCACAAGCTAATGGTGGTAGCAAAAGTACGGGTCTGCAGCAATTATATAGAGCATAGGAATCCCTTCCTTTGCTGAGGATTGCAATGATTAATGAAAGCATTACATCTCCAGAGAGTAGCCCTCTAGCAAACTTCTCACTAAATATATCCATTAAAAGCTGGCATACAATATGCAGAAAAGATTTAAAGAATTATACTGGAAAGCAGTCTGGGATTTCAGTGTTTCCCAGGGGAAAATTTTTTGATGGCATTAACGATCTCCTGTAGAGAAATCTGTGTCTAATCATTCTCTGTCCCTGCATGACTCTATGCAGTATGACATCCTGCAGTATATATTACTACATATGTACTCTAGGGTATTCAATAGCTGGCAAATTACTTGAGTGGGTTATTTACTTTTGCAGAAGTTAAGACTACTTCTGCACTTCAGCTCCTGATGAAAGAAAACACAGTTATTTTCCAAAGTTTTAACCTTGAGATTATCCTGGTACTTGGTAGGTTAAAGTTTACAGTCTTAAAATCACTGTAAATATGCTTTCTTTTACCGTGGTGAGTGTTTGCTACCCTTCATGCTTAGCTAGAAAATCATGATCAGAGAAATGAGTCTGAAGTAGTGATAACTCGAGCTGATCTGAAGCCGGAAAATGAGGGAGAGAAGAAAATCTTGGAGGACAATGCGGGTCATCGTCAGAGAGCAGCCTGGCTGTGCTTCCCACTGCCTGGCAGCACAACGTGCACGGCAACTGAGCAGGCATAAGAATTCAGAATCATTCTCTCTTTCTTTCCTTCAAACCAAAAATAGGACAAGTTCTTATTGGTAAGACATAAAGAGGCACCCACCAACTCTGCCCTCCCCCCGTAGGCTGTACCCGTGGGAGGGGACCAGCCTAGGAAGGAGATCCCTGCAGCTACCCTTATCGAGTTGGGGGATTGTTCTTTAAGCCAACGTTCATCGTGTGCAGCTTTTTGTGCCACTAGGGAGGATTTTCTGCCCATCCAGGTCTTGTATATGCCCCTACAGTTCCTTACCAAAAGTTTCAGAAATTTTTAAGTATTTCACTGGCCCGTCTTCCGTTTTGGAAGAGAGATAGGAATAAGACGCAGATGGTTTCAGTGACATTTTAGTTTGTTTCTTGTTTGGTAAAGGATGAGTATCTCTGCGTCCTCTGTTCAAGCTCCTTGAATTTGTAGAAAGAATGCATTGCAGCAACAAATAGTTTAAAGTACAACAAAACTGCATTTTCTGGATTTTGCATACAGTTTTTTAGAGCAGAAATTAAGTAAATATTGTGACCACCTGCTACTGTAAACTCCTCCTCATAATTTCCTATTTTTATTATTATGTTAATATACTTCAGGCTATGGTTCATCACTGTTATCAAACTTACCAGGAAATTATGAATGTATTACAGAGATTGGCTTATACTTTCTCTCATACTTTATTATAAAGTGAGTGACATTTAGAAACTGTGTGTGGGAGGGAATAAGGAAGGCATTTTATTTATTTCTCTGCTAGCTTTTTTACCCAATTCCGTTAAAAAAAAAATAAAAAAAAATTGATATGAACAAACTGAATAAAGATATTTCCCAAGTAGCTTTACATACGATTTCACTGCTGCATATCAAATATACAGAATAGGTGAATTCATTCTTCAGCTGTGTTAGTCTTCAATTAAACAGTCTGGCCTTCGTGGCATGAGAGTAAATATTGCATCCCATTAGTGGCTAAACTAATTTTAGAATTTAAAAGCCATAAAGATAAATGGGAAAATGACAGAATCTTTGTTTTCCCAACTCAGAAATCAACTAGTTTGTTTGTGAAGAAATAATCCCTCTCGGATCTGTTACCAAGTCTTACTTTGGTGCAATCAAAAAAGCAGTCTACTCCATGGTATTTTGAGCTGTGCCTTGTTAAAGGTTTTTCTCTAATAATGCCAAGCTAATCTAATTATAACTGAGCTGCATTTTCTGGAAATCATTTAGTCTACCTATTCACAGCATCTATAACATTGACTTCAAACACTTTTGTAAGGTAATTTTTGTGTTGCAGTAGTGGGATAGGTAATTAGAACCTGCTCTAGTAAGCATTGTGTCTTACTGTTTTCAATGGTGTGAGAACGATACCTGAAGGTGTAATTGCCCTTATGTTTTTATGGATTCTTTTAAGATCAAAGCTATCAATTATGAGAGACAAAGACATTTAGACAATAAGAACAAGTGTACACATCAAGCAAAGTCAGACAAAGGTAAATCTGAAATTGCTTCATCTTGCAAGCAGAAACTTTTAATGTTTATACTAACACACTGCTTAAAATAATTTAAAAAAAAACACATAAAATTATGGAAAAGGATCATGTGTTTCTCTGAGATGACTATGCAAAGCTAGATTGTGTCTCTGAACCACTATATCAGCTTGTTTTACTATTAGACTTGTTTTCTGATTGTACAACTAGCCAAAAATTCATCTCCTGCCTCTGTAAATGAGGGTCCAGCTAGGCAAGTATAATCCCATACTATGCAATTAAAGCTTTATGTAAATTAAGCTTTATGTCAAATAAGAGGATTAAGATATTTGGTTGTAATAGGAAATTAATAAAGAAGATGAATACAATCAAAATTTTCTGTTTTCACAATAACATAATCAGATTTTTAAAAAGACACAAAAAAGAAGGCAAGATCCCCCTCTCCCTGTTTTTTTGTTTAAAAGCTGCTCAGTGTTGTGCATATTCTTTCCTTTCTTTCCTTCCTGTGTTGCTTTGAGTATGCAGTAATAAAGAGGAGTTCTCAATCTTTACATAGTAAAAGATTTTAAAATAGAAATAAAAATAAAGTGGTTTCTGGAAGCATAAATTGTTGAAATAAAATTAGTATCATTTTGTACAAAAAAATATGAAACAGTAGTGTGGTTTTGGCTTATTTCAGTTCAAATGCTCTTTTTTGCATTTGATTGGTTTGTATTTTCAATCAAAAAAATGAAGGGTGATTTTTTTAAATTCTTTTTTCAGTAATCTGACTTCCTGGAAGAATTTACTTGAATATTCACTGTCATCATTCTAAAAAGAGTTTGAATTTTTAGCACTTGCTGTAAGTTTCTTATGCAGGAACTGCATATGAATCTGCAGCATAAATATGCCCATGCCATCGTAAAAGTGTTTGATTAAAATTAATCCATGTTGCTTATATTAAGTTGATATAATTATTTGTTGTAATAAATCCTTCGACTACGTTTATGGGGGGGGTGTGTTTGTAAATTAAACTGTCCTTGGTACCATAGCTACGAATCTCACCTAGAGTACCGTAGAGAGTAACTTCAGGAGATAACAGCTCCGTGAATAATGGCCACCGGTTCTCCACGTTGGGGAGCAGGCCAGTCCTATAATTTACACAGCTGCCATTTGAGGGCAAAGCAGAGAAACATATTTTTGCTTTTTACTGCCCATAGGCAGCCGTGACAAGTGATCCTCTGGTCGCTCTAGCTAGTTTTCCACTGAGGCTGTTTTAGAAACAGCTGGTTGTATAGGTGCCTCCATAGATATTGCAGTGTTTGAAGAACCATAAGGGTTCTGAGGGGCTTGGAGTCTTTCAGTATGACCAGACTATAAACCCAAAGTCCTCTGTTATACAGAGTACGCTTTACCCTGCTGTGCTCCTCACAAAGGAGGCACGTAGTTTAAATTCTTACTTCCCTGGTATTCTAAGTGGAAATAAATGCCTGATGCCACGTGTAGAACAAATATGATGAGAACACTGCTCATGTGATTGTTTTATCTCCCCGAAGAAATTTTTGATCTACACAAGAAACATTGCAAAATAAGTTATTTTTCATTCCAGTAGGAGAGACTCCACTGAACGGACTTTAAGGGCAAAACTTTAGAAAAAGTGGATATAAATTTTAATTTCAGCTTCACTTATGGGTTCATTCAACTGTGAATGATGGGGAAAAACTGCGAATGTAAAGGAATGTCTATTAATGGCAAGGCACAGGTGCTAGGATTACTTGAATGGTAATAAATTTACATTGCAAATGTGATAAATTTGCTGCAGTTCTAATGCTACTGTAATGACTATCAGCTGCAAGCATGAGGACAGAAGAAAGCTGTTAAATGCATACTCTTAGTGCATGGAAAATGTACTCTCTCAGCAGTTTGTGTACTGCTTGATATTCATTTATGAGGGCTTCTCTTCACATAGGAACTTTCATTTCTATAGGAATTTACTTTGCAATGTTTTATTTGTAAATGACACGATTTGGTTATTAAGGCTGAATACCTACTCATTAAGCTTCTTGGTAATACGAACATGTGTGGGAGTTGTGCAGGGTACTTTTCATTCGCAGGTTACTTTTCGTCAGCTCTTTCTTTTCCAGCTGTTTCCTGCACTGCAGCAAAGTCATTGCTGACAAAGCACAAGTCAACAATACCACTGAAAATGGGAATCTAAGAGATGGCTGATATCTCTAGTACCAAATTCAGTGGTGCATCTTCAGATAATTGTTTTGTTTTACCTTTCGTGTGTGCTGTTTAGCAATCAAGAAGGAAAGCAAGTAAATGGTGCACAACATGCTTGAAAATCAGTACTATGCAGTCAGCAGAGCTAAGATAATGCAGTTTCCAACTGTCTTGTATAACGTGAGTTTCCCATACTACTGACTGAAATGTTGGGTCCTTTAGTAAAGACAGTTGGGATATGACTTTTTTGATGTTTTCCATGAAATTACCTGCTCCAAATGGGCACAGAAGCAGCCATCTGTGCCCCATGGGAGCACATATGCTTAGCATGTATGTGGATGCTGGGGCATTAATGAAGCGAGAGGCTTCTTAAGTTTCCTGCGCTACTTTCAACCGTGGAAGTGTCTTCCTCACCAGGAAGCCTGGACAGAGGTGCAGCAGAGCTGGAAGGGCTGGGTATTGGTGGGGTCCCACTGCATCCTCACAGACCCCCCTCCCTTTGCCTTCTAAGCTACTGCCGGCCTCTCACAGGCAGCATCTCGCTTGCAAACCCCGGGTGTTTGTCTGTCTGGAGGTGTCTCCAATGTGGAAGCAGGGGGCCTTGGAGGAAGGTCGGCTCTGGGAAGTGGTCACTCACCCTGTCTGCCAGGTTGAAAGTTTTGAGCCTAGCCAGAGTATTGGTTTATGTGGCTTGGTCTACCTCTGCTGCATGTGTGTTCATTATTAGTAACTGTAAGCTTGAATCTCTTAATGTTTGCCCCAAAATATCTGGATAGTATTGATCCTTTTAAGTTTTGGACTTTCAGAAAGGTGTGATTGCTCAGCCTCTCTGGCTCATAGAACAGTTTATGTGCAGCATGGCCTTTTCTCAGACTGAAGTCAGTGGGCTAAGCACCAAAGCTTACCCTACCTCTAAGTCCAGCAGTTTATGACCAAGTACCTTTTTTAAGGCTGACCAGCTCCTGCTGCAGCTGACAAACCATGCCACCATAATAACTGAAAACCATGTACTCTGTGTGACAGTGATGAACAAATTGCACCCCAACATGCAGATAGCTTGCTGAATATTTTTTTTTTTTTCCTGTTCACAATAGCCATAACTTTAGAGGTTTCTAGCTGCCTGCTTGCTTTTTGCTGTGGATTTTCTGCTTGCTCTTTAAGCCACAGTGCACAGAAACCAGGATTCAGGTCTGGAAGGGACTCTGGAGGCTGACTGGTCCAAATGTCCTGCTTGTATTGGGCGTAACTTCTAAGCTACATCCATGTGTTGCATCTGTCTGTCTGAGTCTTGTAATGCAGCTTTGTATTTCAAAGCTGCTGTCCTTAAACCTCCTTCCCACACCCCTTCAAAATCCAGTTTGCGCAAGGACTGGGGATGAAAAAACGGAAAAGCCTCTTTCTTCCCTTCTGCAGGGTTGGCTCACTCAGCATCGTTATGAAAATGAGAGGTTATGGCCTTTCCCCTTCATGGGAAATGAAAGAGATGTAACGGCATGGTATACCAATGGCTAAAGCTTATAGTGAAATACTTAATGTTATGGCAAATTATTTGGTTGGTGGACACAACATTTTATCACTCCAAAGCAAATGAAATCAGTGGTTTGAAATGCTTATAAAGTAATGTATTTCTCAAGGTAGGGAAAACAAAATAGAAAAAGGCAACACCGCACTTATCCACTCTTTTATAGATTGGAAAAAAAAAAATCTCACTATTAATATTGAAAGTAACTAACGCCTTGAGTATAGAAATGTTATCCCTAGTTCTAAATTTATTCCTTACTTTGAAAGGGTAATTCATTGTATTCACTCAGGCCCCATTTCTACACTGAGTAAAATAGCATTGAATGATTATTCTAATGTTGTTCAATGTTTATTAAGTCTACTAAAACCGGATGTTATTGTTTGATAGTCTTGTTTTAATAAAGCCTGCTTGGTTTGGACAAATTAATTTGGGAAAACTAGACAGTAATACCTTAGTTGACACTTTTGCAAGGATTTTACAGGCTAGGTTAATTAAAAATATGAGCCTATAGCTACTGTGTTTCCCCCACATCTTTACCATGCTTTAAAATAACAGTGATTATAGTGCTCCAGAGTGATCTTGCTATTTTACCACTCTCAGAGGCTTCTTATAATATCCTTCACAACATCGGCCTCAAATTTCCTTTATAAATATTACATAATAAGGTCTGGAGTCTTTGTGATACTAGTATTTCCCTGATAGTAAAAGCGGTGTTGTATCTGAGAAGACTTCTTCCTTTAGAGAAAACTATGCTTTTTATCTGAGAAAAATAAAATGGCACTGCGCGCTTCAAAATAACAGATTATAAAGAACAGAATAATAAACTTGTAGAAGCTTACAGTGTGGCTAATTGAAGCCTTTTCAGCAGTAGAAAAGGCAATTTGAAGGTGAGGTTCTGTAAAAACAAATTAGGTTTTGGGAAATACCAAGGGGGAGTGAAAGGAAGATTTTGGTCACGCTGAGAAGTTTCCATGTGAAAGTAGCCCTTCCCTTGCGAGCAGCTCACGGACAGTGCAGGCACGAGCTCACAACCTACTTCTATGTTCAAGCGGAGAAGTACTCTTGCGTTTTCTCATGTACTGATCTACATGTGGGTGAACTCTGATTTGTACATTGAACCCATTTTTAAACCAAAGAGCACTGCCTATACACTTTATTTACCCTGAACATAGTGATTTGAAGCCACGCTTTCAGTAGTTAAATACCAGACTCCTGATGTGCTGCTGAGAAGGGATGGGTTAAGCTCTTTCCCTTCGAGACAGTGCAGGTTAATACGATGGCCCTTAGGTCAGAACGTGGTGAACGCAGAGGATGCCAAGCACCAGGCGGTGCAACGGCAGATTAAAAAAGTATTTCTACTATAGCCAGAAATCTACTGCAAATACAATTCCACAAGAAGGCAGATCATTTCAATTTTGATGTTCCTGCATGGATCAGAGGAAATGAAGGAAACATATTATAGGCAACTAACAGTATCATTGCATCAGATTAAAATATTGATGTTCTCTACTCCAATGACTATGTAGTTTTTCTTTAAACTTCTGGAACTCTCCCTCTCTGGGAAAAAACAATATGTTTGTGTGCAATTCAACATTTTTTCCTCAGTACAGACAGATATATTTCTTGACACTTCTGTTAAGGTTTATTAAAAGGAACCAAAAATATTTTAATCAGCCATGAAAGGTTTTGCACATTATTCAAGAATTGTCTAGACCCATTATCTATTGCTTTTTTTAATCCCATGCTTTCCTTGATGGGAAGTCCAGATCATATTTCTTTCACTACCACCATAAAAATTTTTATCTTAATGTGAATCTTTGCTTAAAATAATGTCTAGTAAGTCAAGGCAAATAATTAACATTTTCATAAAAAAAAAGAATTAGAAATGACTATCTCACAAAATTAAGACTAGCAGCATTTTGAAAAGAATGCATGAAGAGGAGGTTTTTTATCTGCAAGTTTTATTTTACTTATTTTTAGGTGCAGTATGCCTCTTCAATGCAAGTTCATAAGCAGTGCCTTGAGCAAGGATCAGAGTTCAGGACTACTTAATTCCCCAAAGGTACACCAAATGCTGAGGTATAGATTCCATCTTTCTTATTCTTGTCTCTGACTTTTCAATTCTTGCTAAGCAATGACATTGCTTCAACAGGAGGGAAAGGTTTGTTCTGCTGACAAGAACAGTCTACTCTGGTGGAGTTGAAGCAGTTTGTGAGACAGAGTGATTTCTAGGACCACCTTCAGTTTCTTCTGTTTGTGGTAATGAAATGAAGACCACTCTTGAAATTCTGTGTAGAACAGTGACCTTGTCCTAAAAAATAAAACTAAAAAGTACAATGTAAATGCTGAGATTTCGTATCAGCGATCTTATTAATTATAGTTTGAATAACTATGTTGCTTCCCTTTGGACACAGAAAGGCATGAACATCAGCTTAGCATCAACCTCTTGTTTCATATGTTGGTGGATTTACTTCCATCTGCGATGAGTAGAGATTTTTTTTTTCCTTTTAAATGAAAGCTCAGATTCCTAACACCACGATGCACTTAAATTGCATCCTGAACCTGACCAAGTGTGGCTCTAATTATTTAAATACACAAACTTGACAAAGAAGAATTAATGATTACTTTTATTTGCATATAAATACCACCTGTCACATAAAGTTCACGGTACTAGTTTAGGTAGGATATCATTAGTTCTACAGGAAGCAGCGAACAGTAGGGAAAGGGGAGTTGAAGAAAGTAGGCTGTAATGAAAAGGCTTTGGGAGCATGCTTTAGCTCACCTCAGCTGCCATAACAATCTGTGGCTGTAGTAGATTTGTCTTTATTTATTTCCATTCAAGAATTCAGAATTTTATAAAAAGTGATTGATTTCCTTTTAACCTGAATATTGTCTGGCGTTAGGACTGCTCTTTCTGTTCTGTTTTCATTGTACAGCTAGTTCAGTCAATGTCTGGGATTCCTAAGTACTATTGCAGTGGAAGTAAATGATCATTATAAGAATGACTAAATTATTACCATTTCTTGTCAGAGCTTTTCGTGAAAGAATGGCTCTGCAGGTAATTTAAATATGATAGTGATCTGAAGAAGGGGCTAAGAAATGCAAAATAATAAATGATACAAGAGTAAAGAGTGGAAGGAATTTTAGGATTATTGGGAGAACAAATATGAACTGTTCACATATCTTATTTCCAAACTAATTTCCTTTAAGGTAAACCAAATAAACATATAGTTCTAGCTGTCATTAGGGACAGTGTGATGAAAACATCTATGTAGTGTTTTGCCATGTGTAGGAAAGTGTCATCACATCTAGAAAAGGAGAATACAGGGGAGATGTTAGAGAGTAACATATGGTTAAATCATTTGGATTAAGGAAATTGTATGGAATACTGTCTTCAGTTCTGCTCACCCTATTTCTTTTCTGCTCCTCCTCACCTCCAAAAAAAAATAATTATGATTGAAACCCACAAGGTCATCTATAATTCTTGTAGAAGGTGGACTTGTAAACTAAAATCTGACTGAAGTGAAATTATTTGAAATTTTGTTTAGGTCAGAGGAAAGAATGCTGGAGACAGGAGATGGGGGCAACAATTAGTAGCTCTTACAGAAAAGAAGGTCAGGCAGATACTTCTATTCACTCCCTTTTAATAGGACACAAAAAGAAATTGAATTATAATACACATGAAAGTGTTTAAAAAGAAATCCTTTTATACAGTGTATAATTAACCCGAGGAACTTGGTGCTATAATGTATTAGTGGAGAAAGAAGCTTAGTAGAGCTAGAATTAAGAAAAGACTTTCATGGGGATAATAAGGACAACCAGGATTCAAAATAGTGCTGAAAATCGTTCAGAAGATAGAAACGTTTTTGCTTTGGGACACAAGAGTAAGACTAGGTGATCCATTTAAGAAATCTCCTTGTGCACAGCTTATCCCACGCTGTGTTCTTCTGTGGTGTACTATAAGCTGGAAGCCTGGATTACATCCAGCTCTGGAGTCCCCAACATAGGAAAGACATGGACCTGTTGGAGCGGGTCTAGAGGAGCGCCACAAAAATGATTAGGGGGCTGGAGCACCTCTCCTATGAGGACAGGCTGAGAGAGTTGGGGTTGTTCAGCTTGGAGAAGAGAAGGCTCTGGGAGGACCTTATTGCGGTCTTTCAGTATTTAAAGGGGGCCTATAAGAAAGATGGGGACAAGTTTTGTAGCAGCGCCTGTTGTGATAGGATAAGGGGTAATGGCTTTAAAGTAAAAGAGGGTATATTTAGACTAGATATAAGGAAGAATTTTTTTTAGGAAGAGTGTGGTGAAACATTGGAACAGGTTGCCCAGAGACGTGGTAAATACACCATCCCTGGAAACATTCAAGGTCAGGTTGGACTGGGCTCTGAGCGACCTGGTCTAGTTGAAGATGTCCCTGCTCATTGTAGGGAGGTTGTACTAGATGACCTTTAAAGGTCCCTTCCAACCCAAACTATGCTATGACTCTATCAAAGCACAGAAAACATGATAGTGGTTGTAGGTAGAGATTAGATGCTTAATTTCATATGGACTACAGTCCTCTTCTGATGATGCCACCCTCTTCTAGATCTAGATAGAAAGTTTTTCTGGATCTAAGAATATCTGACATTCTTAATCTTCTTTTACGTTTCTTAATCTTCTTTTTAAGAATCAGAACTGGAGAATAGTGGAGAAAATGTGTTTGTTTCTGTAACAGTTGTTTCACCATTTTAGCAGTGAAGGAATTAAGGGAATAAGAAAAGGAAAGAGTTGGTATGAAAAGCAGAAATAGTAAATAGTAATTTACCAGTCTTTACCAGTACTTATATGGAAGAAAAAAACAAAAAAAAGCCCCACACCTATAGCTAAACAAAGTCAGACCTCTCTCTTGAATATCTCTTATCATAGGTCTAGTTAAGTTATATAAATGTTATGTAGATACTGTTCCTCAAGTGCAAGTATCAATTTACAGTTCTTTTCAGGTATGTTAAAAAAAAAAAACAGCATCAGAAGAGATTAGAAGGTACCTTGTACATCTCCTTACCTCAATGCAGTATCAAAACTACCTAAATCATACCTGACAGCTGTTTATAAACGCTTCCAGTGAGAAATTTTGCAATCTTCACAGGTAATCTGGTGCTTCAGTCTTCTCGCTGTTTAGGGAGTTTCTTTCCTAATGTCTAACCTAATCATATTGCAATTCTATTACGTTTTAACTGGCTCCCAATTACCCTTAATTTGTAGAACTTGCCTTAGAATGAACTGACTGACTCTTTCTTCAAAAAAAAAGAAGGGGAAAAAAAAGAAGGCAGCAAGTCTTACTGAATAAAACGGTAATTTTGTAAATATGAACAGATTGAAAAGCTATTCAGTGTTGTCTTACTCTGAATGGAATTCTGAGGAATGTCAAGTCGTCCAACCCACTCCAAAAAGAATTAACACTAACAAACATTAACGATTTTAAAATCCGTAGTGATCAGTGTTGTAGCTGCTAGCCTACGGTCTCCTCGGTGCTTTTCTGTTGTAGGAAGTCCTAACTGTCTCTATACCTCTGCTAAAATTTCTGAATGTCCTCTACTACTTCTTAGGTTATATTTTCAGTACAAAGTTCTGTAGAAAATAAAAAATTCAAGAATATCATAAATGGAAAACTGAATATCAAGCTATGTATTACAATGAATATTGTTAGAGGTAATACTATTTTTCATATTTGATTCAGTAGAAATCTGTCACTTTTTTTCAGTCTATCTGCCAAGTTTTCTTACACAAGTTTTTATTACACAACAACAACATAGAATTCAGTGAGTTTGTCCCAGGTCTTATGTTTGAACTTACGATGATGTTGTAGGTTTTGATTGTAGCTAGTGATGTGAAATGTAGAAAAGCTATATGAAACATGGAAAGGGGAGTGAAATGTACAAATTAGGTTACCTAAAATTAGTGGATTTTATTAAATAGGGGTTGACTTATTTAGTTTGGCAAAAATCCCTCACTGCAGTAAACTGGGTTGCAAATTCAGCGAAGATACATGGCCATGTCACCGATACTGTGCCGTCTGTTACAGAGCAGTGATTTCTGCTGAAGGGGGCGACTGGGGTCTGAGAGAACCTCTGAAAGCAGACAGTCCTCCCTAGAGCCACAAAGACTGGGAATCGCCTATTTTTCCATTTGTGCTTCTCTCTATATAAATATTTTCGCTATGAGTCTTGCTTTCCAGAGTCTTGGTGAGAGGTTCAAGCAAAACACGACTTTGATAAGGTGCTTGCTGACATGATAAAAGAGAGTGAATTCTGCCCCTGCTCCACGTAGTCGTCCTTGCTGATGATTTAATCTCTCACTGCCTCAGCTTTGAGCCTGTTACAATAAGGACACAAATTCCGATTCTAATCTGTTAATCACCTTGCCTGCCTGAAAGATAAAATGATCAGGACAAGAACTGCCTCTTCATAGATGTAACTCTGAGTTCTTCCAGAATAGATTCCAGTTTCAACTACAATAATAAAAGTGCTGGTAGGTGTTCAAATAAAACACATTTTAAGTGTTTTATGGCTGTTTTGTTTTCCAGTAATGATAACTTCAAGGCACAAGCTATTTGCTACTTCTGGACGTGGGAGAAAGGAGTTCAAATTCTAACAGTATGGAAAACTGTCAACTCCAGCTTCCAAGCTGCAGAAAATATTATCCCTGCTGCAGTTTTACTAGAGTAAAAGAAAAAAAAAAAACACACACCAACCCAACCCCTCAACCCAGAAAACCAATCCTTTTTACTTCCAAGTATTTTGCAAAGAAGAATTTGAGTGTGAAATGATGACAAATTGATTGTGCTTGTATAGCTAGTGCAGTATTTCATTCCACAGTCTGTTGTTCTGCTCTGAGCTCAGCCATTTAGAGTAAACACGTTTGATACTGCTTGCCCACAATGCCAGCAGAATCTGTACTGAGAAACAGAAAATGCATTAGGGAGCTGTGTGTTTTCCAGCTGGGGTATGAATCATACTTTGGGGACTTGTGTTTCTAAAATGAGTTCAAAAACAAGCTATGACAAAGAAAGTGAGAAACCATAATACGAGCCTTTAGCTCCTAGATCTTGCGAATTTCAGGTTCTGAGCAGATTCTTGCATTAATATGAAGATTATCGACATTTAGCTGTAGTTGGTTCGCTTATCACTTGCTTCAGTCTTTGCTTTTGTATTCATGAATTAAAATGCGTGGTGTTCCTAGCTGAACTTCTATGCTTCTGTACTTCACAGCAATTAACATCCCTGACATTGTATCTCAAGATAAGATGCTCATCTCAGAAGACCAGTAGTAAGTGAAACGCAATCTGTCATATTTAAGCCATCAATTTGATAATGACCCATTCTAATAAGGACAAAGTAAGTCCATTTCTTTCCAGTTCCTAACCTCATGTCTTTGTAATTTACATCATAATTGGCGTGTTATCAACAATCCCACCTGAGTATCTCTAGACTTTTGGAGAGGTAATTAGCTAGAGGTAACTACTCCAAGTCAACCTGGAAGAATGGGATGCAGCTGCAGTATGTGCACATTTTTAAGGGACTTTCTATGTGAGGCATTTAAGGATTGACAGGGAAAGGAGCATGAGCATAGCTTAGCACAGTATTCATGCTCTGTGCCAAAACCTGTGCGAAGAGTTGCACGAGTTTGCTGTCCCGTTATTCACATGGTGGTTGCATTTGTCCTTTGCTCATTCAAAACAAGCCTATAGGATACCTGAGTGCCACTCTATGCATGATATCATGAATGTCAAACCCCATTCCTTCTATGACTTCACTCTCAAGAGGATCCTGGTGATATCTGCTAGAAGCTCTTTCCTGGTGGATAGTTCTTTTGCTAACCATATTATTTACACATTTATTTCCAAAGAGCATCAACTGCAGGGTCAAGGAGGCTTCAAAGGAGACCCTATATGCCCCTTTATTGTTGTGGTGAGGATTAATCACTTATAGCAGTGGGGACTTCTGAAAAGCACATTCTCAGTCTGGAGCAGGGATGGCTGGAAATGTTATCCTGATTGTAGCCTTAGTGCTTCCCAGTGGAATGAAAAAGGAGGTTGTCAGTGAAAAGTTTCCGGATGAGATTAAAAAAAAGCTCAGATAGACATCCACTATTTTTCTATCGTTGCTCCAAATTAAGTGTCCAAAGAGAGTGTTTCCATAGAGAAGTACTAATCTAGACATTAAGAAATATTCAGAGAAAGTTTGTTTTCTTTTTTTTTTTGGTTTTGTTTCTCTTAAATTGTTGAAAGAAACCAGTGACTCCAGAAGGTCCTGGGCCTTCTCAAGTTCCACCTTTCTCCAACACGAAGGGAGTTAAACGGAATGGAGTTACAAATTGATGCATGGCTTTGCAATAGGGTCGTAAAAATATAAACAGATTTGCAGCAATATTTGTTTCAATTAGACAACTTTCATCTCTGTATTCATTTACTGCTTTATATCGAACCACTGTTCACTCCAAAATCAGCATCATCAAGCTGACTTGAAATAAGCAGTGCAAGTGGTTTGTGTATCCTAAACAAAAACAGTTCAGTGACTCATTGTCTTTAGAAGGTAAATGCAAGCTCAAGGATGTGCTGCTGTTGTCTGCTATATGGACTGTTTGCATAAATATGTATTTCCACAGAACATTAAAATTCAGCTAAGTAAACAATATGCAATATGTCCTGAATTTTGGTAGTGTCAGTGCAGATGGAGTGGCTAGAGTATGCCACAGGTGAAGAAAAAAACATGTTTAAGGAGATACTCTGAATTCTGAGTTTGGTCACTATAGTTTACTACTAAGCACACTATTTTTTGCAGAGCAGAGAGGATAATAAAATTCTATACAATGTGTAGGTTAATGGAAAACATTGTAAAGACTTCTGTTCGTTTGGGACTTTTTTTTTTCCTTTTGTGAGTATTGATTTCACTGAAAAACCTGCTGAAATTAAACTAATTAAAAAGTTAGAAAAGAAACACAAGAAAATAAAAAAAAAAAGGAAAGATTACAACAATGGCCCAAATACTTATAGTGACCTAAAAATCCTTTATCAAATTACAGGAAATACATCTTTTTTCCCACCTTTTTCTCATTGATTCAATCAGCAGCAATGACTACACTTCCTGTTAATTCTTTAGCATGTTTCCATAGAGGTTGTTTGCCCTTTTTATGAAAGAGCATAGATTATCATTTTATGAAATCTGTTTGTGTGATAATGGAGAAACCAAAACATTATTTTGACTTCATTTCTTATGTGTATAATATGTCTATGGAAGCTATTTTATTTTCTGTGCAATTGTCACCTTCTGCATTTCTAAGGTCCGGTGGTCTGAGCATGATCATATTTTGCACTATGCTTTTTTATATTAAAAAGGTAAAGTGAGAATTTGAAAATAATATTCAAGGGCAAAACATATCGTAACAATTAAGAAGTGTTTGTAGTGGAACAACTACAGCTGCAGAATCCACTTCTGCTGAAAAGATACTTTTTTTTTTCCCCTGCTTTTTTGGTACTTCAATTTCCTTTTCTTCCTCAACTCCTAGCTGACTTTCTATTACTTTCTAAAGTTTTCCACTGGAAACTTTAACTGCATGTAGAAACTTGTTTTGGACTAGTTGATTAACACAGGTATAGAAGATTTAGAGGATCCAATTCCAATTAAACAAGGTGAAGTGATTTTCATACAATGTTTTCAACGAGACAGCTATAAGACAGCATCATATGTAGCTCTGGGGGTATGAAACCTTCCTTATTCATATTTATTAGATGCATCTGGCACTTCCTTATAATTTACATGCAGTAAATTTCTATAATAAATACTAAATATACATACCACACATTTACTATCCTGCTATTATGTCTTATTGATAATTTAGTAGTAGATATGCTTTGCATTTCAAATATTTTCTTATCCTTACTTTGTATAACTATGAGTGGAACTGTGACTTAGTATGATTACTAATTGCTGAGGAAAACATTCCTCTTGGTATTCATGAAATCAGAAAGAGCCTTTTGGTTTTGCTATGCATGTTAGAGGCAGCATAATGATGTGGTAAAAAAGATAAGAAAAACAAAATAATAAACAGTGAGGTATAAACTTTTTTAAAATTTATTGGAACTGAGGGAAGAGTTAAGCTTTAGTACTAGAGAAACCTATTATAGAGTGTTTGCCAGCCAGTCTTTATTAGTGTGGCTTATTATACCACAGACTCCCTGCATGACCTTGTTTGAGGTGCTCGTTGCTGGAGCTTGCTGGCTTTATCCATTGTGTATGCTCTTTAATTATTGAAGAGACTGATTCTGCCTCCGCTCGCTTCCCACCCAGCCCGCTGCGAAGAGATGGGTCCCCACATCCAGGCACGGGTTGCTCTGAGGAGAGGTCTCCCCGAGTCTCCCTCCTGTGTTCTTCTTGCAGAGAAATCGTTGCACAGGAATGCATTTTAGAAGCTACGGTTTGCTCCGCTGGTGAGAGATGTGTCTCTATATTGTCATTTCTTTGGTTCAGCTGAAAGGACTGCTATGTTTGCCGTTGTCACTGTCGGCCCAGCCTTCACTCCGTGACATGTCATCAGTGTCCTTCAGGAGAGATTGTGGTCAAGCAGAAATCTCCTCCGTTTTCCCACGGGGAAGACTCGTTGGCAAAGAAATGGATATTTGGGGTGTATGCTGGTCCTGCCTGGTGTCACCAAGCAGCAGGAACTGGTGGGGAAAAGGAGCGAGTGGTTGCTGCATACTGGACATCTGCAGCTGCTGCTGGACGCAGCCGTGGTGTGGCCCTGCTGCAGGAGGGGGAAGGCTTCTTCCCAAATGGGCTTCAGGCAGCGTGGGAATTACTCCCTGACAAGCCCTGCAAAGTAGATAGCACTTTGTAGACCAAATTAAACTGCTGTTGGAAAATGAAAGGGAAGGAAGAAACAGTATTGCTTTGAGCAGTGCGAAAAACTACCTAGCTCTTCCCTTTCTTCTTCAACAATTGAAAAATTGGTGCTAATGATGGCAGCAAACTCACTGTCCAAGTGCTTTTCTATTGTGTGATGTCTGCAAAATATCTGCTGAAGACTAGCAGGTGGAATCTGCTTGCTGTTGTATGAGCCCCGTCAGTGATATTAATTCATCATCCTTTTATTTTTTGTTCTGCATGCATCAATAACTCTGGCAGTAATAAGAAATTATTACAGAAAAGCGTAGTGTTGGTAACACTGTTATCATCCTGATCTCCAGTGAACCGGAATCCTGGTGTCACGTTGGTCTCCCTTCTCCTCTGAAATAGCCGTTCAAGACATTGATGCTGATGACATGTTCGGGTTAAGCACAGTCATATATCAGGAGCTCACCCTTTGCTAGAACGAGCAGGAACTTAATTTGAAAACAAATGGAACAGGAGACATAGAGTAG
This sequence comes from Anarhynchus alexandrinus, assembly GCA_008711295.1. Lineage (NCBI taxonomy): Eukaryota > Metazoa > Chordata > Aves > Charadriiformes > Charadriidae > Anarhynchus > Anarhynchus alexandrinus. Next base: position 3,133,716 of record VUYV01000091.1, on the reverse strand, counting down.
CTGTTAAAAGATGACAGAATAACTGAAATGTGTCCGCAACACATCTAGGCAAGTGGAACAAAAGAAAAAATTGAAATCATAAATACGCTGGGTGCAGACACTGATTACTCAAAGGAAGATCTTGAAAACAAAGCATCAAATTGAATTCTTAGATTCCTATTGCCAGGGCACAGAGAGCTAGTGGGTGAGGGTGCCGTCAAGTTATTTTTTACCACTCTTTTTGATACTGAAATGTATGTTACTTGAGTTATTAAAATGAGACCTTACAAAAGCATTCCCAAGAGCCTTTTCTTGCAGTACGGAGGCAGCTGTTCCAATCGGTGGCTCGCTGCTGACAAATGGGATGCGGGCTCACAAATACTGCCGTGCAGTAGCAAGGGGACAAAAATGATGCAACATGGAAGGTGATTATTTTGTTCCCTACCAGTTAATGCTTCTGCCATTGATTCTGTTCCTACCATGCAGGAAGTTTGGGTTCAATTCTCCAGTCTGTTAAATGGATGGAGCCTCACAAAGGGAATTTGTTACTGATCAAAAATTATAAAACTGCTTTGTGAATCAGCATGCTCACAACATAAGGAATAATTTGTTTTAATATTGACACTGTCCCACATGATATCCTGGTCTCTAAATTGGAGAGACATGGATTTGACAAATGGACCACTCGAGGGATAAAGAACTGGCTGGACGGTCGCACTCAAAGAGTTGCGGTCAACGGCTCGATGTCCAAGTGGAGACCAGTGACAAGTGGCGTTCCTCAGGGGTCGGTACTGGGACCTGTACTGTTCAACATCTTTGTCGGAGATATGGACAGTGGGGTCGAGAGCACCCTCAGCAAGTTTGCTGATGATACCAAGCTGTTTGGCAAGGTAGACACACTGGAGGGGAGGGATGCCATCCAGAGGGACCTGGACAGGCTGGAGAGGTGGGCCCGAGCCAACCTCATGCAGTTCAACAAGGCCAAGTGCAAGGTCTTACATCTGGGTCGGGGCAATCCCAAGCACAATTACAGGTTGGGCGGGGAATGGCTGGAGAGCAGCCCTGAGGAGAAGGACCTGGGTGTGCTGATCGACGAGAAGCTCAACATGAGCCAGCAATGTGCGATCGCAGCCCAGAAGGCCAACCGCATCCT